>JARHVA010003184.1:1375000-1767500 GCA_037957365.1 Torreya grandis
TAACTCATAATCAATCATTACTTATATCAAATGTGACACATGTAATCTTATTGTGACCTGGGTATTGGAATATTTTATTGGGAAGGCCTAGTCTTATCCATGGTCTTACACTAAAACTCATAAATGGAATACTAATAAGGTGGAAACAACTATGAAAAATGTTTTTAAGATGATTTTTATAATGTGGTAATTTGTGAGGAAAGCCTGGTCATATCCATGGTCTTACAATACAACTCAAAAGTGAGACTCCTAAGGGGAGTGATCAGTTAACAAAACAATATTTCTCAAAGGGAAATGTTAGGAATGTTGTAAATTAAATATGAAACATAAAAATCATAACATATGCATCTAGGATAATACCTTAGGAAACATGAGGCACATTAAGTACAAAGACAAGACACTAAGTGGCTAGAGACCATCAAAATACAAAGGATACCTATTCATAATAAGCACAAATCTATATAGGAAAATAAGTGAGATACTAATATTGACTCATTTTGGTTGTATAAAAAAGAAAATTAAAATGGGAATACCTTTCCACAACATTTTCCCCATTCCTCAAGATCTCTTATAGAGCTATCGGTCTACTGTGATGTTTGGGTACTTGTGCGACAAAGTTGGTAACACTAAAAGATTATTTTTTTATCCTTTTTCAATCTACTGGCCTAATTCACCCCAATGGACCTCAATTCTATCATGATTACAAATATGGATTTTTAGCTTTGATTATAAAAAGGAGATGTGATATGAATGATGTCTTTTATTATGATTTGACTTTTGAAATTTGTATATTGCCATTTGTATCATTGCCTTTTATTTCAATGATTTGTCTTTTAAAATTTTATGGATTTTAATATTCCTTATCCATATAGATTTGGACTAACCAAAATGAGGGATAAAATTGATACACATGAATGAGGTTTAGACTTTGGCTAAAAGAATCTAAGTATTCAAACATATGATTGAATAAAAACTTAGGATTACCTATGAACTAGTATGTTATCTCAAGCTTCAACAATGTTATGTTTAGTTTGTGAAAGGAAATAAGGGAATAAAGGAGATATAAATTGGATTGGTAATATGGAATGATAATGAGATGAATTTTATGCTAACTAATCATATGGTAAATAAACATTACTAAGGAGAACAAGGTTTTTATAACTAAGGGACAATAATAATTATCTGTGTTGTGGAGATAAGGTAGCAAAAAATAATGAGATAAGATAAATACATCCATAAAAAGAAATTAACTTATAAATATAATCATGTAAAAGAATCCATAATATAAAATGAAAGAAATTAAACCATATATAACACATAATGCGAAATATAAAGATTTATGTAAGATAGATAAGTGAATCAAAAATTGACACAAAGTTAAATTATATATTTATATATATATATATATATATATATATATATATATATATATATATATATATATATATATATATATATAAGTGGATCACAAGTCCAATCAAAAATCATAATGAATATGAAAATGAAGGAACACCATGCCATCTTCATAAATATTGATAAATCTATCCACAAATATTATCCATAACATCTGAGATATGTCTATGAGGATGGATCATAACTATAGTGAGAGTCTCATTGATATTTAAGGAGAGCTATGAAAATACCTCTCATCGAATCTCATCTATATAAAATGTAGGTATATCTGAATGATCATTATCATAAAGGTTATCATGCATATAATACCTAGGAAGATAAATAGGAGTGGTATTAGTAAGACAAAAAAGAGCCATCAGTGGAGAAGGGACCATAGGTGTAGGAGGATCCATAGGTGGGGAAGGAACCATAAGTGGAAAAGGGTCCATAGGTGGAGGAACCATGGGTGGAGCAGGGACCACAGGTGGAAGAATAATAGGGAAATAATGAGGAGCCTTATTATGTGGGTAACTTATGGAAGGAAGAAAATATGGTGCATGAATGGTTATAAGGTGATCTTAAAGATTCTACTGGAGGATGAAAAAATGATTGGTCAAAATGGTATTGCACTGGGGCCAAAGAAAATAAACCTCTCCATATTTTATAATATGCTTAGGTAATAACATGGGAGGAGGTATAACCTTATCTATAGGCTAAGGAGGGGCATGATGTAATGTGTCTATATATTGTCAAATATCTTAGAAATGGGTGGAATAATGATTATTTATGTCATAGAAGTAATAGATACATTTATAAGTAGACTTTTTAATTTATTAACAAAAGAAATAGAAGCATAGTCCAGGGAAGTCTGGTATAATTGGTAGTATCTAGTCTAACGATTGATAACTCTATGAATATCATAATAAGGTTTATTAGACCTTTAAGAAGGAATAGGATCAAGTTATGACAAAATAAGAAGGCCATTTACAAGGGGATATAGAGCTATAGAGAGACTAGGCTAGGATAATTTGAAGGAAAAGCAAAATTAGATACAAGATGAGGCTCAACTAAAGGTAGGGTGGGACTACGATCTAAAATAAGCTCAACAAAGGGGAAGTAAGAAACATAGAGGGATTAAAGATGGTAATAATCATCTCTGGAAAGGAGGCTATAGGGATCCTAATATCTAGAAAAATGATAGGGACTAGTCATAACATGATCTATGAGTATGTTCCTAAGAGGATTTACTAAATTTGCATGTGTGCTATGCAAGCACTCCATCTCTACCCTTTTAAAAAGAGGAAAAATGATAGAATTAGGAACTATGTAATATATAATATAATAAGATTAATGGAAAGACTCAAATAAATAAGAATGATAACAATAGATATTTACATCTCTAGCTTGGACAAGACTTCCTAGAAATGGAATATCTAAAGTATAACCATCATCATAATTTAGTGTATGAAGGTTGATGGTACAAGGAGGTATGACCTTATCATCATAAGTATCATGATTAATAGAATGCTGAGTTTTGGTTAATACCATAAGTATATCATTGATAGGTGGCTAATACGAATACAACTTTAAGGATAGTGAAAATTGGCCAATGAGATGAGGAGAGAGATCTAAATTTTTGATCTTGAGGTTGATCTCATATAGATCATCATAATTATAGTAAAATAGGTTATGTGGTATGTTCCTAATGATTTTGGGGTGACCATGATAACCTAAAGTATCATTGAGGGGAAAATTAAAATGTTGATATTCTCTAAATGGAACACTCAACAAGAGTTCAAGGGTTGGAATTTTGAATACACCACATTCTTGGAATTATTCAAAATTATAAGGTTACGTGTTTTATTTAATCCTATATATTTAATAATTATGGGGAAAGTTGACACAAAGGAAAGAAAAAGAGGCAAAATCCCTCATGCGATGGGTCTAAGGCCTGCCAAACAAGATATTGTAAGAAAGAGGAAAGTTAAATATAATAACCTTCACTTTAATAGTGATAGGAGGGATGGTAAAAATAATTCACATGTAACTTAAAGGAGTAATTTTCCTTTTATCATAACCTTTGAATGTAATTCATGTTTACTTAATATTACACTTAGAATATCAAAGAGTTTTAATGAAGTTGAGGGAAGAAATCAAAGTACCTAAACCCTCATCAATCAAATAATTCTTGAATTTGATATAAATGATTTTAACTGTTATAAAGAGTGGAGGATTATCTGTATAAATAAAAATCTCATCTAATATCATGGAATCAATATGCAATTTGAGGGAAAGATAAGTGTCCATTTTTGTGTATAGACATATCTTCACATTTTGTAAAATACTATCTTTTAAACTAGATAAAGTAGCTTCATATCCTTCTAGGGGAGGACAAGGGATGTTCATTTCAAATAAGAGTTGCATCAGGTAGTTGTGATGATGTAGATAAGTTTTCATGAGTTCAAAAAAGGGTATTTGAGATGGGAGATTATTCAGTTCTATGATAGGGTCCCATTCATCATAACCAATGAGGGGACTTCTAGATAGAGTCACATAATGTTGGAGGAGTTCTTAGGAAGGAGGAGTATAAGTGCATTCAAACTTATGTTGATAAGATGTGGTTGGTTTAGTCGGAGGATAAGTTAGTTGATTATCTTGAGATGATGGGATAGTTGATTTGGGTTTGCCTAATGATATATTTGAATAAATGTTATTAGGGTTTAGAGTAATTTTGTTGATAGTTATAGATGTTGGTGTAGTTATATAAATAGTCTAAGAGGTGTTATAAAATTGAGGTATTAGAATAGGTTCATGGAAATAGATAAGGTCCTCTTGCCACAACTTTGTTATATGAGATGGGGAAGCATATTGGATAACATAGAATCTTTGGGATATTTGGTGTATGTGGGTTGGATTAGAATTAATGAAAGCAACTAATCTTCACATATTAGTCATATTTATCACCTTCTCTTTGGGAGTTTGGTTTATAAGACTTTCAATGTTTTTGGTGGAAGGAGTAGGCTTGTCATTATTATCTTGATGATTAGGAAGAGGGTATTTATAGATAGTAAGATGAGTAATAGCCTAGCTCAAGGCTTGGTTTGTTTTTATGTTTTGTGATCTTTAAATGATATGTCAATAGGCTTGTTGTCACTTATGAATGAGTGAATCATGATCAAATATTGGACCAAAGAGGAAAGATATATCTAAATTACATAAGTAGCTACAAGTCTCATGAGAGTGGCCCCAACTTGCATGAAACCAACAAAATTTATTTGGATCATACCATGATTTCATAAAATGAGTGTGTTAAAACTCTCATGGAAGAGGCCTCGGTAGATGTTTTTGGATCTTGGCTAGGGATAATGGCCTATGAACATTGATGTTATTTATTTGGTAAAATTGAGGATTAGGGGTGTTATTTAGAGGGGGATATTTATCCACATCATGGTTAGGAACAATGGCTTGAATATTGTCAATGATATCATAAGAATCAATGACACCATTATGGGTAGCATGATAATTTTTATTCTTAATGATCATTCAAGTTCCCATGGTAGGTTGTGTTTCATGTATATTTTCACTTTAAGTTCCAAGAAAGAGAGAAAACAAACTTAATATAGATATGGTTGAAAAACTTGTTTGTTTGTGCACATGTTAAATCAAAAGATTGTGAATATCTCCTTTTTGGCTTGGAAGGAAGACCTATAGATATGAAAGCACTAAAGTAAAATTTTATTAGATAGATAGTTGGGTGAATTTCCTAGTGATAGCTAGATCTTGAAAGTGAGAGATTCCTTAGGGTTTGTCGATCCACATGTTTTAAACAATTATGTTCACAAAATAAAAAAGAAGGTACTTACATTAGTAATCAAAAGGTACTAAAATTGAACATAAGAATGCTTACTTGGAAAATAGACTAGAAATGATCAAATTAGTGATAAAATAATTAATGCTAGTACTAATGGGTTGGGGTATGCTTCAAAAAATATAAAAGAGGTCTGTGAGTGATCAGAAACATAAAAAATCAAGCTTGGTTAAGGGTAAGTAGGCGAAAGTAGCTTGCTCATTTTTAGTACCATAGTACCATCAATAGTTAAGATGATCATCAATGATTAAGGTGACCATCTATGATCAAAATTAAAATTGATGGTTATGTATACCATCAACAATTGATTAAATCATCGATGGTTATTATGTGAGTTTTAGGTTGTTAAATTATTAAATAATAGGATGCAAAAGATGGATTCTAGGAGATGGGTAAGGGCTAGACTGATTTCAAAATGGAAATAAAGTATGTGAATATTTAAAAATAAGTAACTGTCTTACCAAAAGTTGATTGGGTAAGTGGTTGAATTAGTTAGTCTATCAATGGAATTTGGCTTGATTTCAGTAGAGTAATGGTACTCAAGAACTTAGTTGAGAGGCGATGACAAGTTAGATCTTAGTGAGATTTTTGATGATGATTAATAACACTGATGATGTTGATTGACCTAAAAAATAAAACTCATAAATCCCTAAGATATTGATAATTATTATAGATATATTTGACCTCCCAAGTCTCTCTCTCTTATAGGCACAAGCAAGAGGTGGAAGTGAAGGTGTAACTAGACCATCTAAATATAAATTGTACATGTAAAGGCTCATAAAAAGATTTAGACAATATATATTTAGAAAAGTAATGTGGGTGATTTGTATGTACTTTGTTAAGGAGGCACACCCTGACTGTTGATGATTAGGTTCTAAAGGAAAGAGGTCATGAAGAACAGGTTGAGTTAGTTTGTGAAACTAGCTACAAATAGGTGTGGTTAAGCCAAATTAGTGTAGGTTGGTCCCAAGAGGGTCCTAGCTAGGTCTAGGGGGATTTTTAACATTCAAAAGCATAGGTGTGTATATTTTTAGTGTCTATATTTTCTCTTTTTATTGTGTGGCTTGCATGAATGAGCTATAAAATAAAAAAGAAGTATAGGTCAAAGGTCTAGTTGCCTCAAGAGTAGGAGGAGGTGTTTCCCCTCAAACCAAGAGTTAATGAGGTGAATCTAAAATTAGTTTAGGGTTAGATAAATGGTAGTTGGTAATGGAAATGGGTAAATGATAGGTTGGGTACTCAAGATGCAAACTTGTGCACCAAGTTTGACAAAAATATGTGATAGCCAAGATTACACATAGAATATATTTCTAATGTTGGTAAAAATAAGTGTTGTTACCAAGAAGGATAAGTAAAAAGTGAACCGCATCACTGTCTATATGCATGGTGGCTGGGAACACTTGTAAATTCAAGTCTCCTATGTAATTTCTATATTTCTTATGGGTATCCAAGGTAGGAAGTGCTCTCAAGGAAAACATAAATAAGTCAAATTTCATAGGTATCTGAGGTAGGAAGTGATCCTGGTGATACACAAGAAGGTCATTATGCATAAGGTGCTACAAAATTCAAAAAGGGTCAACATGGTAATGTTGTCACTATAGTCAAAGGACCAGGTAAAAAGTATCACAAATTACATGATATATGGGCCAAAATAGACCAACAATAAGGTAATGAAGTGGTTGGGTTGGTTGGAGAAGGAAATCCCCAAAAGTGGACAAAATCTAGTTTAGTTTTGCTTTAAAAATGGTAGTTTAATTTGAGAAGTGTCAATTTGGGGTTTCCTGACTGTCGATAGTTAAGGCCCTGAAGAGGTGATCATCAATGATCACCCTAACCATCAGTGATTAGGAGAAACCCTAAAAATCAACTATGTAAAATTTTTTAAAAAAATTACTTTTACTCATTGTAATTATTGTGCTTGGTTGACTTGGCTCTAGTGATTATGGCATGCATGGAGAGACTTATTACTGAGTTGGTGGCTACTCATTGGTTGGAAGATTCTATGTGTGATTTTTATGGTTCCAAGATATAGGGAGCACATAGATGTGACTAAGAATCTATTCATAGGATTTGACCATGGTAGAGTTTGAGGAATGAGGTAGGTGGTGTATTCATTTGATAATTTTTGGTTGAAATTTCTTGTTTATACTTTTCAAGTAGGTAGGTTAGTATAGCTAGTAGAAGTGTTTTAGGCTTTTGGATTTAAATAGTGGGAGGTTTCCCTATTTGTTACTAGGGATTTTGGTGGAGTTACTTCTTGGTAAGATGATATTTGGTTGGGTCCCTCTTTTTCTCATGCATATTTACAAGGAGCTATGGGGGTTTAGGCACCATAGGAGATATAGTATCAGTGCCAACTTGGTTTTACTTTATTTGGCCTATGAGCATATTTGGGTGCTAAGACCAGTAAGATTATCATGGGTAATTTATACTTAGATTTCCCTATTAGCTTCATGTTATGGAGGTATAATATGGTTACATTAGGTATTGGAGGTGGTGCCCATGATGTTGAATGGTTCAAGGGTATACTAGGTGCACTAGTGGTTAGAGACATCACCTAGAGGCTATATATTAAATTTATAATATGGCCAAGGTATAGGAGGTAGACCCTCACCATTCAGAGCTACAAATAGATTTTTAGTAAGAAAGAGGGGGAGGTGGAGCTACTCTTATTTGATAGGGTGTGTCGGTAGTTTGGTTTGATATAGGGTATCTTGGGCCCATTTCCTACATATGATATATGGAGGGAGGGTGGGTGGAATTGAAAAATTTTGTGAGACTATCATGCCTCTTTTTTAGCTTCCAAGAGGATAGTATAAGCAAGTCTATGTTCATACATAAAGTGTATATTGATCGATGTGGGAAGTCTACTTAGGAGAGCTGATTATGACTTTCTAAGATTATTATATTTAGGAGAGTTGATTGTGGCACTTATTATTGATTTTGATTTTCTTATGGGTTGTTTGAAATTTTGATTTTTCTTGGAGTTGGGAAAGTTGATTGATGTGATAAGCTTCTAGGAAATTACTAGATTTTGGAAAGCGCTTTACTTATCCATCCTTCAAGGGAGTGGTCTAAGTTTATCTGCCTAGTTTAAATGTTTGTGATAGTTTTCCTTCAAAGGAGTAGTTCACCTTATGTTTTATAATTTTAGATGAGTTTTCAACAACTATACTTCAAGTGAGAATTCTAAAAAAGCTAAGAATGACCCATGATTTGGTTGTGACTTTTATATTGCTTTTGATTTTGTTTGATTTTACTTGACATAGAATTGCTTATACATACTCAAGTGGTTACCTTTATGGAAAAAAAGATAGAGGTACAAGAAGGTTCAGTAGATGAAAATAGGTGTAGGTGACAACAACCATGTGAATCAACCTTGATATGGGAAGTGCCATGAGAATCATGCCATAGGTAGATTCATGGTAACCATAGTTCAAGATTCGGCTAAATGTGATGGATAATCATGTGATTTAACTATAGTTAGTTGCCCCTAAAAAGAGGGAAATGAATGTGGTTGTAGGGGATGAGCTTAAGTTATACCAATGGTGATTGTGATCCTTATTTAATAATAGAAAGGATATATATGTGAAGCATTGAGAGGCTTATGTTCTACTTTTCCTTCGAGAGAGGACAAATGATAAGCTCCTAATCCATACTTATGAGTTACAATGTAGGGTCCAAGCTAATTGAAAGCAAATTTACCCCTTTTGATTTTCTCTATATTAGTTACATGTTGATTTTAGTTGAAGATGAGATCTCTAATATTGAAATCTTACACTTTTAGGTGTTTTTTATAAGCACACTTGATTCATTCTTGATAGACAAAGAGATGGGAAAGAGTGGCCACATGATGCTCATCAAGTAGCTCAAGTTGGGTTAAATATTATTAATGGTAATCATCTTCTAAAATAAGTTAATGTAAATATATGTGAAGAGAGGGTATTTGGACCTCGAGAGGCAACACAACTTCAACTCCAAACATGAGGGGAAAAGGTGTAGCACCTATAGGGTTTTGGATGCTAGTATGATATGGCCATAAGGTGAAAAGGATGTGTAGGTGCTAATCCTAACCTAAGGCATTGACCATTTTTGTAATCATGTTGTTAAGGATTTTATTAGAGGCTTTTAATTATCTATTTTCTTATGGATGATAGGGTGATGAAAAAAAAAATTATACCAAATACATCACAAAGGCCTTGAACTTGTTTATTTTTTAAGGATTTGTCATTATTAGTGATGATCTTATGTAAAATACCAAAGTGATAGATGATGTGATGGGTGATAAATTTGATAATCTTTTCACCTTTTGTTAAGACAAGAGGAATAACCTCCACCCATTTGGTGAAATATTTGGTCACATTGATGATAGAGTGATGTCACTGTGAATATTGGGGGTTAATTTCACCAATAAGGTCTAGAACCCATTATAAAAAAGGCTATAAGTTAGTGGAAACATGAAGGCTATGGTTGGGTACATGATGAAAATTAACATATTGTTCACACTTGACACACTTTTTCACATAATCACAACATTCTTGGTTAAGGGTAGGCTAGTAATAGCCTAGGTAGAGGATGTGCTTAGCCACAGTGAGTCCAATAAAATGAACCCCACGTATACCATCATGCATTTCTTTGATATTGTGAGAGGATTTTAGACCATAAAGGAAATGGAATAGGATGCCATCAAAACCACATTTATAGATGATGCCTCCCATAATGGTATAATAGGAGGTGCTCTGAATAAATACTCAATGGATATTCCTAGAGAGGCTAGATAGAAATATGCCAAGTTTCAATTAGTTGAAGATGCATTGATACCAAATGTCAGGCTATATCTCCTCCAAATGAAATATGGTTAGAGTGTCTAACATGATATATGAAGGTTCAGTGAGGTGATGGATAATGATTAATAGCTTAGAGTCTGATGGTGTTGATGGGATTTGGGAAGCAAGAGAATCCATGGTGTTATTAAACTTGTTGGTAGATCATGGGGTGGTTTAAATATGGTAGTGTTTAAATGATGTCAAGAGTTCCACAGCTAACTATTTGTATAGTTTCAAAATCTTATTTTTACACTAATATATGCCATTGACTTGATTGACCACAAGTTGGGAGTCACCAAAGATGTTGATTGTTCTAACTCCCAAAGCTAATGTGGTTTAAATACTTATTACTAGGGATTCATATTCAACCACATTGTTGGTACATTCAAAGTCAAGTTTAAAAGATATAATAAGTGGTTCACTAATAAGGGGGATAAGGATGATACTAGATCCCCCACCATGTTGACATTTGGAACCATCGAAGAACATGGTTACATGAGTGGTGAAATTTTCTTGGGATAGGAATGTAATGGACTCATCTAGAAATTTAAGAAGAAATTGGTTTCTTGGTAAGGGTGCATCAGCCAATTGGTTAGCAATGAATTACCCCTTAATGGAGTTATACTAGAGGAATTCAAGGTCAAACTCAGCTAAAATCATGAGCCACTTAACCATAAACTAGCTTTGGTATGGCTTGAAGTGCATGTACTTGAGCAGGTCGGTATTGGTTATAAAAAAAATTTGTGGTTAAGAAGGTAGTGGTGAAGTTTGGTGGCCATAAAGACTAAGTCCAAGCATAGTCTCTCAATATGAGTATACTGAGTTTTGTAGTCTACAAGGGTGTAACTTATGTAATAGATAGCTTGCTCTTTGTGTTGTTCATCCTAATAGGCAATCATTTTCCTTAGGGAATGGTTAGTGGTAAATATATAAAGGTAAAAAGGTTTATCATCCTTAGGAGGTGTGAGGACAGGTTGAGATAGAAGGTAATATTTGAGTGCATCAAAGGCATTTTGATAATCAACATTCCACTTGAAAGAGATGTCCTTTTTCAAGAGGTGATGGAAGGGTTGACATTGATCTAAGAGATGAGAAATAAAGTTGCAAATGGGTTAGAGCTTCCCCTAAAAACTACAAAGTTTATTAAGATTGGTCAGAGGTAACATATCGATGATGGATTTGATCTTGGCTAGATTAACCTTGATTCCCCAAAGGGAAATGATGAATCCAAGGAGTTTTCCTGACAAGACCCCAAAAATTCATTTCTTGGGATTGAGGCAAACATGGTAATAGATAAGTCTCTCAAAGATAATCTTGAGAATGGCTAAGTGGTCCTTGGGAAGTTTGTATTTTCTAAGGAGGTCATCCATGTATTCCTTGATGGTTGTGTGGATAAGATCATGGAAGATGTAGGTCATAGCACATTGGTAGGTTTTACCAACATTCTTAAGACCAAAGGGCATGACCCTATAATAGAAAGTAACCCATGGGGTGATAAAGGAAGTTTTGTGTTGATCTTCAGAGGAAATCAAACCTTGATTATAACCCAATAATCCATCCATGAGAGACAACATCTCATGGCCTACTATAAGATCAATAAGTTGGTCAATACTAAGTAGAGGAAAGTCATCCTTTGGGTAGGGGAGGTTGAGGTCACAAAATTCCACATATATACATAGTCCCCTTGTGTCTTTAGTGATAGGCATGATGTTTAATACCCATTGAGGATAATCAATGGGTTTAATGAAGTTGATAAAGAGGAGGCATTGAAACTCTTCTTTGACAAGAAGGGCTATGTGAGGATGTATTTTTTGAAGTTTTTATCTGATAGGCTTGGCATCATGATTGGTTAAAATGTTATGGGTATCAATGGTTGGGCCAATACTAGGAATATTGGTATATGACCAAGTTAATACAATGTTGTAGTCTTGGAGGAAGGTAGAGAAGTCTTAAAGTTCCATAGGGGCAAGAGATTGACCCAATTTTATAATATGAGGGTTACCCAAAGTTCCTATGTTAATATCCATATTGGATTCATTTAACATGGTTTACGTCTTTTGAGGTAAGTATTTGTGGATGGAGGAATTCGGTACACTAAGGTAGGTGAGAATAGAATCATCATCTTAGAACCAAATAGTGTTAATAGTAGGAGAGTCTTCTCCCACCAGCTCAATATGGATCAAAGGTATGGATATTGACACCCCTTCATTTTTATAAGTCAAGGGGCCAAGGGTAATCATGTTGATAAAAAATTTTAAGTGGGATGATGTCCTTATCCTCACACTCAGGTGGAGTGGGTCCTAGTGAGGAAGGGGTTTCTTTTGAAATAGTGGTAGTGGTAGGTTATTTGGCTTTCTTCTTATTAGGTATAATGAATCCAAGGCCATACTTCTCATGAGTATTTTATGTCTCAATCAATATCAATGTGTGTGATCCATGTTCATATTATCCTAAGCCATAAACTTTTCGTGCACACCTATAAAGGTATATTTTGGCAATGTTTGGATTTTCTAAGTAATAGAATATAAAGGTGAATAGTTATGGGGAAGAGGGGGTCATGACAGCATCAAGAGGATTTTCAATTCCCCCATATATAAAATGTGTTTGTTATCTCAAAGGCCACAGGGGAGTAATGGCTCCAATGTTGGGGTCATGACCTAGTTAGTGGTTGAGTTTCTTATACTCTTGATGAGTAGGGAAAGCATCAAGGGTAAAGAGTCAGTATTATTTGAGGGTAATGTGTTATAAGGTATATTATAAGGGATAAATGGTGGTATTTGGTCTATGATAATAGGTAAATTGGTAGATGCTATTATGGAAGGAGAAGTAATGGCTTCATTTTCCATGGTTGAGGGCTTGGTGATAGATGCTTGGGGTGCTATTATCAGAGGTAAGAGGAGTTCATTAGGTTGGTATGTCATGTTTCTTGATGAAAAATGGCTTAGTTTATATTGTATGGTAATAATATGACCCTCGTGATCAAATTTGACACAACGGTAAAGGGTAGAAGGTACACAACCCATAGCATAGATCCAAAGTCTCTCTAGTAGAACATTATACTAGAATTCCCAATTAAACACATATAAGAGTTTAGGGAGTGTGAATGGTTTGAAGTGACTGTGGAGGATAATGGTTCCCAAGGTAGTGGTCATGGTGTCATTAAAGGATCTAAGGATAACTAAAGTTTGGGACATTATATTATCTAATAATTTGAGTTGATCATAGGCATGGGAAGAGATGATGTTGATGTTGGCCCCACCATGAATCATAACCCATTTGATGTATGTTTGGTTGATGTGGGAATTAGTGAAGAGAGGAGGATCTAGATCCTTAATGTTGATAGAGAGTATCTCTAAGTCCTTGAAAGTAATAAGGATGGAGAACACCTATGAAGTCCTCTATAGGTGGGGAGTCACTTGGTTCAACCTTAATAGCTTGTATAAGCTCTATCATGGCTTGATGATGGTGAGGTAAGGTGGAAATGAGCTCATAGAGATTAATATTATCTTGAGTTTGGTGAATTTTATTAAGAATGACCCTCTTGATGGATTTAGAGGGGTTAGCCTTAGAGGTGCCTAAGATGGTAACTTTGGGCTTAGCTAAAGATGTAGAGGTTTGGATCAAGTTTTTTTTTTGGATGAATTAGGAGGTATATATATGTAATGGACATGTTGGCCTTCCATTTATCCTTTTTATATGATCATGTGACCACATTAATGGTATGGATAGAGGGTAAATGTGTGATAAGGGGCTGGGTAGATTCTCCATCACTTTGAGGTAATAATGGAGGATTAAGGATGCATTGGAAAATAGATTTTGGGTGCATGGGTATATGATTTGATGGAACTTCATATAGTAAAAGATCATACTCATCATAGAGCTAATGGATAATGGCTTGGAGAGCATTAAAATTCTTTGTGTCATGCTTGGCTGTCTTGTGATAAGAACATATTTGATGGTTGTTATACTAAGTCAATTTCAAACCAAGAGGATCGAAGGGCCTAATAGGGGGTAAAGTGAGGTAAGAAGATTGTAGTAACCTTTGAAAAATTGTTTTATATCATTCAATTAGAGGTGGTTAAGGTCTAGATGTTGTGGTGTTGGCTGGGAAGATGGGTGTGTTGGTAGCAATGGGTTTGGTGAGAGAGGGTTTAGATAGGATGGTGTTTCTGGTCAATGGTTTTGGTTTGGGTATGCTAGTTGTTTAGGTGTCTAAGGTTGATAGTCTAGCTATTGATAATATAGGAAGGACTAGTACATTAGATAGTAGGTGGGTTGGTGTAACCAATGATGGTGGGTGAAATATGTTAAATAGAGCTTGATTTTAAAGCAAAGTTGAGGGATGGGGCCCCAAAATAGAAGGCAAGGTAGAAGGAGGTAGAATCCTAGCCATATGGCTCTTCAATGGTTTTGCCCCCTTGGTTAGTTTGGGTTGAGGTTTTTATATAGGCTTGGATGAGGTTAATTTAAATTTCAAGGATGGGTGAACCAAGATTCATGTAGGGAAGGCACTAAGAGTTTTGGAAGGTTTGGTTGGTTGTGTGACCAATGGAGAGGTAGAAATTTTGGTTGAGTAAAAATGTGAAGGGTTGGTATAAGTTTTTATCAGTTTAAGAGGTGGTGTAAAAATGATGGATTGGTTGGTTAAGGGCATGATAGAAGGTTTGTATATTTTTATGTAATTAATCCCTAACTATTACTAGAAAGTAGATTGATCCATGTCCAACTTTGTGACCATACCTAACTTTTGAACAAGTTTAGAAATAGGTTTGTAAATTGGTCTAGCCTCTTGAGTAGTGGGTGTCAAGGATACATCCATGGGTTGAGGAGGAGGATTGGTAGACTTTCCTATTTCCTTAAGCAAGGGATGTAATTTTGGATTGGGTGGCTACTCCTTGAGGGGTGTTTATGAAAAAGTTGTTCCCTTAGGCACAATGCCCATAGTTGTGGTTTGTCTTATGGTTAGGGCATATGGTGGGTTAGGAATTGTTGTTTTGTCATATAGGTTATTAAAAGGGGTGTTTCATGATTCCAAATCTTCTATGAGTGAAGCTAAGGAAAAAATATCCTCCTTATTTTGGGCCTCTAAAGCAAGGGAAAGTGACTCCACCACCTTAATGGGTGAAGTGGGGGAGAAGTAGGTAGGTGGGATGGTGAATTCCCCATTGATAAGCATATTAAGGACCATATTGACCATGTGGGAATCATGAAAACATATAGCTTATGTGTCCTTGGTTTTGGTATGGGTATAGTTAGGAAAAGGCTTCTTGAAGATATCAAGAGCTTGATTTTAAGGGGTATTGGGATTATTCAACATGAGTTCCCCCTGATAATAAGGCTCTAAATGACATTATTAAAAGTATTACATCAACTGACATCATGTCCAATTACTTGATGAAAAGCACAAAAGTCACTAGCATTATACCAAGTAGGTGTTGGATCAGAAGAATAAAAGTATTAAGGAGGTTTGATGGGGGAAGTTGTATGAGGTTAGCTTTTAGTAATTTCTCTAGAACTAAGGCATAAGATTCTCCAAGTGGAGTGAACTATTTTTTGTTGTTTTGGTTTGGGTTCTTTGTGTTTTGGTTGAAGGTAATTAGAGAATTTTTCTAATTGATATTGGGTAGAGGGGTGGTTTTACTGACAATTGCATTCACATTTCCATTACTCTTGGTTTTGGTGTTGGCTTAGTTGCATGGTTTAGAGGAAGAGGTTTCATTGGTCTTGAAGGTAGATTTATTTTTTCTTAACTTCAATTTTCCCTTGTCTATGGCCCAATTTTATAGCTTATTCACCATGGTAAAAGCTTCATTAAAAGTTTTGAAGCTTTGGTCACGTAATGTAGAAGATATATGTTTGGCATAGGCTTAAGCAAAAAGCTTTATAAGCTCAGGTTGAGGTAAGGAACATGAAAGCTGATTAATAAAGCTTCTCTAATGGGTGACAAAATCAATAATGGACTCATCATCAAATTTTTTGATAGAATATAGATCAATGATAGAGACCTTCTTGGAAATGTTAATGGAAAAGTGATCTAAGAAGACTTGAGCTAGTTGGGTGAAAGAAAATATTGAATGCTTGGTAAGGACACTATACTAGTCAAGTGTCGGTCTAGATAAAGACATGGGGAAGGTTCAAAGGAAAAGGGCATCATCATAAGCAATCATGTAACATGCATGCCTAAAATCCCTAAGGTGTTGTTGGGGGTCCTTCTTAATCTAAAATTTGGTAAATTTTGGAAGCTCCCATTAAGGAAGGTAAGGTCTAATAGGGATAGAGGGATGAATAGGTTCATTACAAATATACTCATAGGATAAGATGTTATGAGCCCTTGAAATTGATGAATCTAATTTTGTCATCTTGTCCATGAGAATATTCATTAGGTTGGTTTGAGGTGGTGGACCAAAAGGGTTATAAGGTGGATACTGTGGTTGAGATTTGGGTAACATATTAGTAATTATTTGGTGGTTGAGAGGCTATCACATTTTGGAATGTGAATGCTAAAGGTTGGGTAGGTGTTATGTAAGGATAGGTGGATGATGGTGGTAGAGTAGTGGGTATATACCCTTGTGGGTTAGGGATGCATCCCAGATTGGGTATAGTGGGTACCTACTAAGGAGTCCCTATGGATTAGGCATGAATATTAGTTGGGTTGGTAACAAAAGGAGAGGTAGTGACCTTCATGCTAGTAGGTGGTGAAGTAGAAGGGATAGATACCCCTAATATTGGTAAAGGAGTATTGACCAATGGGTTGGGGTTAATAGAGGGAAGGTTGGTAGTGATAATGGTAGGTGATCTAAAAATAAGTGGAGCATGATGGGTTAATGGTAGGGTTGTTCCTAAGGTGGAGGAGTCATTAGTAGGGGTGTAAGGTGTAAAGGTGGTGGTTGGTTAGATAGGTTGGTTTCTAGCTATGGTGTCAAAGGGGTTAGTAGATGAAGATGCCTGGGTAAATGGAGGATGGTTCGTGATAATGGAAATAGGGATACCCCTCATAAGGTATGATAGCATTCCATAAGAAGGATCCTAAGGTGGAATTAGAATTGGGACATGGTGAGAGGAGGTGTTAAGGTAGTGTTGTAGGGAAACTAGATTATTGTCTAAAATAGTGGTAAAGTCCATGTCTCCTTGGGAAAATACCTAATGAAAAGTAGGGATTCCCAATGGATGAGATGATTCTTCTACCTTGGAGATGTACTTCATTGATGAATAGGTATAAAAGGTTGATCTAAGTGACATGTTCTATTCTACTAAGTCTCTTCATTGCTGGCGAGTGAGAAAAATACAAGAAAGGGGGAGAGATAAAAAGAATAAACTCACCACTAAAATAATAAGAAGACAATAAAATGGTCAAGGTAATCAAGACACACACTATAAATTAAATTAAGCCTTGAGATTAGTTTTAACCTCACTTTTGGCTTATGCCTTAGTTTATGAGAATGTGTGACAGAAGTTGGCTTGTAGATCAGGTGATATAGAAGAAGTCTATCGGTTGGTTTTAGGTTGTTCAGGTGATAAAAAGAATATATGTTGAAATTAATATGTGGATTGGTATTAAGGCCTACCCCCTCACTTCACACACCTTAATGATAAGGGTGTCAGGTCTTTATCCAATATATATTAATATCTAGTGTTTATACTCAACTAGAGAGTTGAGTTGGTTCTCCCCTTGGTAAGGACCTCTAAGTAGGATTTTTAGGAAGGGGTAAGGTGATTTCTAGGTCATGAAATCCTAGTTGGGAATTCTCTCAAATTGTTTGATGTTTGATTGATGAAAGTGGTTTGGATATTGTGTGCAACAAAAGTGGTGCTACGATAAGATTATTGTGCTTTAATTCAAAGTGAACTAATGTTAAAAGTAAGAAATGGATTTATTTGATTTTAAGCCTATAATAAATTTTAGTTTCAATTATGAGCATAGATAGAGAGAAGAGCATACAAATGCAAATAAAAATGTGAGTAAAGACTCTACGTCCCACTGGGCATGTGAGAATGTTTCATGTAAATTTTCACTTTAAGTTTTAAGAAAGAGAGAAAAGAAACTCAATACAAATATGGTAGAAAATCCTATCTATTTATGCACACATTGAATCAAAACATTGTGAAGAACTCCTCTTTGTCTTGGGAAGAAGACCTATAAAAATGAAAGCACTAAAACAAACTTATTTGTCAGATAGATAGTTGGGTGGATTGCCTAGTGATAGCTATATTCTATAATTAAGAGCTTCCTTAGGGGATGAAAATCCAAATGTTTTAAATAATTAAGTTCACAAAACTAGAAATAAGGTACTTGCATCAATAATCAAAAGGCACTAAAATTGAACACAAGAATGCTTGCTTGGAAAATAGACTAGAAATTATCAAATTAGTGAAAAATAATTAATACTAGTGCTAAGGGGTTTGGGTATGCTTTGGAAAATCTAAAAGAGGTCTTTAAGTGATTAGAAACATAAAAAAATAGGTTTGGTTGAGGGTAAGTAGGTGAAAGTATCCTCATGGTTTTCACTACCATAGTGACCATCAGTGGTTAGGATGACCATCGGTAGTTAAGGTGACCATCGGTGGTCAAGATGACCATTGATAGTTATGCAGACCATCAATTTTTGAGTCAACTGTCAATGGTTACTATGTGAGTTTTGGGTTGTTAAATTGCTGAATAATGGGATCCAAAAGATGGATTATGGGAGATGGGAAAGGGTTAGATTGATTGTAAAATGGAAATAAATTACATGAATATTTATAAATAAGTACTTGTCTTACTATAAGTTTATTGGGTGAGTGGTTGAAGTAGTTATCAGGTTGGTGGAATCTAGATTGATTCTAGTAGAGTAATGATACTCAAGAACTTGGTTGAGAGGTAATGGAAAGTCAAATCTTAACAAGATTGTTGATGACACTTAATAATGATGATGATGATGATGATGATTGACCTAAAAAATAAAACTCCTTAATCCTTGAGCTCATGATAATTATTTTAGATGGATTTGGCTTCCTAGATTTCTCTCTTATAAGCACAAGCAAGAGGTGGAAGTGAAGTTGTAACTAGGAAATCTAAATATAAATTATCCATGTAAAGGCTCACAATAAGATTTAGACAAGATATGTTTAGAATATCAACATGGGTGGTTTACATGTGATTTGTTAAGGAGGTGGACCTTGATCATCGATGGCCAAGGTTTCTCATGGTGACCATCTATAGTCAGCCTAACCATCGATGATCAGGTTCTAAAGGAAAGAGGTCCTAAAGGCCAAGTTGAGTTAGTTTGTGAAACTATCTATAGATGGGATTGACTTAGCCAACTTCATTTAGGTTTGTCCCACGAGTGTCCTAACTAGGTCTAATGGGATTTTAAACATTTGGAAGCATAAGTGTGCTGATTTATAATGTCTACATATTGATATGTCTTAAATAGATTCATGAGAAAATATTAGCATTTGGCTTGGTTGAGAGCCTCTTCCAAATTTATTGGAGATTCCTAACCTAATATTACAACTTGGGATAAATAACATTGGTGAATAGATGAAATATATTATCATCTACCATGTTACAATCACACTTATTAGACAAGGTCTTCCACCATTTGATGAAAATTTGTGCTATTTTACTTTCAAGTTACTTACAATTGATAAAGTGACCCAAGGTATTCTTAGGGATGTCACTGTTTTGATACTTTTATATAAAGGAATTATCTAGATATTCTAAACTAGTGATAGAATGGGATTTGATTTGATTATACCAATCTAAATCATTTCTAGAGAGAATTTTTATTAGTAACTTGGTATCATCAAAAGAGTTTAATTTGACCCAATCTTTGTAGACATTACCAAACATTTTTAAATGCAAGGTAGGATCAATTAACCTACTATAACTAATGGTAAGTGTGATACCTCCTATGTCTATATTGGAAATTTTAGGTGTAAGAGGTTCATTTTGAATATGTTTTATTATTTTGTTAACAAGGGGTGGTTGAGGAATGAGGTTGCCATGAGAATCCCTAAGGGGGGTGGGGGCATTTCAATTTTACTCTCCCCATGGAACCTATTGAGTTTGATTTTGAAGGTGAATAAGATTATTATGAATTTGCATCATTTGGTTGGCATTATTAGTTATAAAATTATTCATTTGATTAAGATTTTGTATTAAGATTTGATGAGTTTGAGTGGTATTTTGACTAGTTTTTGTGGTATGCAAAACATTACCATTGGTATTAATGGCTTGGGTTTCACTATGAGAAGTGGCATGCATGGCAATATTGGATTTAAAGGCATTGATAGAAAATGAGGAACTAGTGGCATGATTATCTTGTCTAGTGAAAGATGCACTAGGAGAAGGGTTGGTATTAGAAGAAAAAGAAACACTAGTGGAATGATTACCAATTGTAGTAAACAATGCACTAATGGACTGATTGAGAATGAGGGGTCTTGGAAAAGGCCCACTAGATTTCGAACCTTCCATGTTAGTAGAGTTATTTGGCAAGGAGGTTTAATAAATCAAATAAGAAGAGGTCATAGTATGAGAAGGAGTCAAAATAGAAGGGAGAGATTGAGAAGAAAATAAAGTGAATGGGGTTATTTTACTTGACCACTTATCATGAGATTGTAAATAGTGAATGTATTTTCTCCTATGTTGAGGAAATTCATTAATGAATAAAATAATTTCAAGAGATTAATCTAATTCGGTTTAATCTTCTAAGGATAAAAGAGGATTATGAACTAAAGATGAATAAGGAGGAGTATAATAATTTGTAGTGTGAGTGTTGACATGCATATTAATTTCATCTAAAATGAAAACCACAAGATGTTTATGGGGAAACCTATTAGGATTGGTAAAACTAATCATATCTATTGAGTTCAACTCTGTGTTATCCTCAAACAAGAAGTTTATGATGAGATAAGGATTCTAAAAGGAGTGATGCAAATAAAATCAAAATTTAGGATACAAAGTTTAATTGGTTGATTATGTTATGTAAACCAAGGAACAAAATGGGAAAATAAGGATACATAGTCATGTAGGTCAACTATGTACTACTAAATAGGGGACTAAATAGGAAGATAAGGATACATAGTCATACAAGTTAACTATATACTACTAAACATTAGACTGAATAAGAAGATAAGGATAAATAGACATCTAGGTCAACTATGTACTATTGAACATATGACTAAATAGGAAGATAAGGATACATAGTCATGCAAGTTGATTGTGTATTACAAGTGGTAAGACTAAAAAATATGTAAGAGACTATATTCACCAAGATGATAGTATTCTAAAATAGGTGAAAAAAATTGAAAGATAATTTGAAGCAAGATGAAATCAAGCACACAAATAATTGGGTCAATATGACTGATCCAATTGGAACACACAACACAAACCTTTCACTAATGTTGGCCAATGCAATTTTTTTAATACAACACATAATGATGAAAGATAAAGTAGAAACTAGAAATTAAATACTAACTAATTGGTCATCCTATGTGTTATTAATCTATAATAATGTGTAATTTTAATGTGATAGGGAGGTTGGCTAAAATAAAGAACTAGAAATCAATCTAAGATTATTTTCAAGATGTTTTGGATGAAAGGGATATATATTGGTGATGGTACTAGATTGGTATTAGGGATCACACCATCAATTCAAAATCATATAATGATAAGGGTTTTGGGTGATTTTCCAATATATACCATCAACCACATATTTATTATTATCCATAAAACCAAGTCAACTTTCCCTTGGTATTGTGTGTAAAAGAGAAAAATAGTGTAAATAAAATGATAATTTAAAAAAACACATATTTAATCTATGTGAGTTACTCTAAGCATGAAAACAATGGAAAATAAAAGGTGAATTAATTAATATCAAATAGATGTTAATTCTTTGATTGAGAATAGTAAAAAGTTAGTTCAAGCAGCATTGTATGTAAATAGTATAAAATAGAGTTGACTGGGTCACTACTATTATATAAAAGTAAGGTCAATAAGAACATAGTTGAATAGGTTGACTATGTATTCTAGATAGAATAAAACTATAGAACTATGTTGAATAGCTCAACCTAGTTGGCTATAGAACTACAATTTTATAGACTAAAAACTTGTGAAAAATAATACTAAAATAAGAAATGAAATAATAGAGAGAGAAATGAAGGAATATTGATGAGCTTTAAAATGTTTTAAATTACAAATTTTTATGTAGTGATTCTCAAATTTTGTTTAAAACTTATACTAATTGGGTTAACTAGTTTGACCACCTTGTATGCTCAAAAAAATAATGAACATAGTCAACCTGTTTGACTATGTTTGTAGACTTATTTTCTAATAGAAGAAAATCACAGACAAAGTTGACTAGTTTGAATATGTGTTTCAATCTAGACCTAAATAATAATATTGTGTCAAACTACTTGATCATATTACCTATAATTGGCAAAGACCTACATAAATAGAACAAAGTTTTTTTGAAGTGACTATGTGTTAAACATGCACACAAAATGTTAGAACTATATGGATTGGTTTGATATAGTACATTAAATATAGAAAAATAATTTTTTGACAAAAATGATGGCATGAAGTAAAACCTGCAAGGGTTAGATTTCATGTTGAATTCACCAAAATGTATGTAAAATGAAATGCAATTGATTTATAAATAAATCCTAGTTATGAGAAGATAAATCCTACTTACACTTTTGATTGTTGATACATTAGATATTTGAGGCCATGACTAAAATGGATCTATTAGACCTAACCAAGGGATCTCTTACCACAATAAGATCACTAGGGAAGGTTCTAAAGCCTCCAATTAAGAAAAACTATACAATAACCCTAGCTAGGTCATATGTTTTCATATTCACAAAGTATATGCAAAGTAAATTAAAATCTAATATAGTGCTCACCAAATATTGTGGCACAAAGTGGGGGTAATAAACATAAAAATTAAAAATGAGTAGAAGACATATACTCACATCAATGTATATGGAATCCTAAGGCATGGGAGAGAAGTACAAATGCAAATCTATCTATTCTTACAAAGGAGGGAAAAAGTTATGAATACTTACCTTTGAAGATGAACCCATCGAGCCTTAACCTCTCATTTTTCCAAGGTGCTTCACAAAATGTTTTTGTGGTATGTAAGTATGATAAAGACAAGTTAGTTGATGCAGAGGTCCAATCAATTTATGTATTTTGCATGGAAATCATAAGTTTATATATATATATATATATATATATATATATATATATATATATATTCTTCCTTATCTACAAAACCACCTTGATCCTTTGTTATGTCCTTAATTCTTATCTCTAAAGCTTATCTCTTGGATTAATAAATTCACAACTTATCTGTTATGAAATACAATATTATCAAGCCACTCTATAAACTAACTCTCACATATTCATCCATAAATATATTTCAATGCATTCAACTGTCTAATCCATGTCCATAATCACTCATGTCTTGTCTTATCATACTCATTCTAGATAAGAACTCACTTGGTTACTAGGCTAAAACTCATTCTAGGTTACCTCTATCTTTATAAAGGTTCTTTTCATCCATAAAATTCCAAATAGGTCCTATTTTTCCTCTTGTTCATTCCATAAACCTCTCAAATAACTCTTATTTCATACCCTAATTCTTAACCATTATCACAAGCTCCTTAGTAGCCTTTTTAGACTAAATTTATTTATACAAACTTGTACCTTCACCTATTGAAAAAATAAACTCCATTACATATACCGTCTATCTATTACTATCCTTTCATAAAGTTTCATGTTCTATCTCGATGTTTACATCCCTAATCTAGTCCTTTTCTAAGTTCTAATTAGGTCTTTAGGTTTATTTGACCTCTACTTAATACATAGTCATTCTTTTTCCATACCTAAAGGTATGTTTAAACTCTAAAACCTCAAAATTTAATTACTATCTATCACCCCACATCTAACATCAATTTTTTGTGAATTTATACTAGTTAAATCTCTTGTTATCCAAGTTCTTATATGTAAAACCTAGTTTCAAGGTTTACAAACCTGAGAAGGAGTATTTTTACTTCCTATTTTCCCAAATAGGTTTTAAAAATGTCCAAGGTTGGATAATCTCTATAACCACCTAAAACACCTTGTAAATATAATATCTATCCTCCATGATATATTTGTACAAATCTTTTCTCAAGTTCTTTGTTAATCTATGTGTGAAAACATAGTCTATAGAGATAATGAATAATTGTTATGAGGTTTTGTTAAGTATAAGGGTTTTCAACTTTCTCTAAGTGTTAATTAGACATTAATCCAACCCTTAAACCTATTTCAAGTATTTACTATCCATATTTACTCATCTACATCACCTTTTCACCAAATTTCCAATATTATTATTGAGTAATACTCAAAATAACATAGGGGTTTGAACTTCTACAAAAATAATATATGATTATGTGAATAAAAACATACAAGATACTTACCAAATATCTCAATAAAGTTATATCCAATATTTTTGTCTTTACTAAAACTTCCTTACAAGTCTTTATCATACATAAAATGCAATCTATCTCTCTAAACACAAAATACAAGAAATTCAAGCCTATAGCATTTAATTTCTCTAAAGGACATTCAACCTCATTAAGCAATAACATTATAACCTTCAAAAAAGCATAAAAAACCTACCACAAAGAATGGAATATCTAAAACATGTTTTTATTAAATATTTCCTTCTCTGAACACTTACATATTGTCATCCTTCATTGCTTACATACATAAAAATAGGGTTTCAACTAAATTTCCATGTGATCAACTTTCTAAAAACTTACCTGGGGTTTGTGCTCAATCATATAATTAAAGTCCATCTGAGTTCATTACACTATTTTTTGTCACTTGAACTTGCACCCAATGAGGACATGACAAGTATCTCCTCATAAAAGTGGCACAATGGAACCACCTCAGGGATGTGGGTGTTCCTAAATTGAGGTGGATCTCTAGATGAGGGGCTAGTTCCCCTTGATGCATCACTATAGATCAATCCTAATCTTAACACTTGGGGGGATGAAAAGGGATAAGAATAACTAAAATTAAATATACTCTATGGGAGGTGATACACAAAATATATGCTCTAATAACACCATTTAACTTTAAATTAGAAGCAAAGATCAGTTTGTATATACACTTCATCTAATGACAATCCCCTCTCTCACATCACTATTTCATGCATGGGGTCTTGGAGATAGCTTAGGCTAAGATGACTTAGAAAATATGAATTATAAGATACACTTTTGAATAGAATACTGACTACACCTATAAAATCAACATTAAGCACTTCTTGTTGACCTACAAAAGAGAGATTCCAAAACACACAAGGTACTAAGAAGAGTAATATGTGAAGGTAAACAAAACTACACTCGAACAAGACTAAAAACCATTGTGTACACTTAGTGAAATATTTAATGAGGTAAAACAACTATATTTATTATCTCAAGTAAAAAATTTGGCATGGATTCACCATACCAAGGTGGAGAGATAGATTACAATGCCAAAAAGGCTAGTTTATATAGAGAATATGAGAGGAGAGAGAGACAAGGAGATCAAGAGTCATTAGACACTTATAAAACTAACAATATAAATTATTTGTGCATATAAAAGAGATATGGGTTGATCCATTCAATTTTATGAGATACAATAGTCATATCAACTCATCTAACTCTTGTAAAGTGGTTTAAAAACTCATTTCTTTGCATAGAAAACTGCCCCTCATGATTTGCCTTCCAAAACTACCTTATCACTTCATATGATCAAGTTTGATGATGGGTATGAGTGGAAGGGATTACTAAAAACCCCTCAAATTAAATTTATATGTCCTTGATCATTCTTATAATTTTTTCCATGCACAATCATCCATGATAGTCTCAAAATGACTATTTTTCATGCACCTCTCACACTTGACACCCAAAACCTTCCAAATTTAGCAATATAATCCATGAATAAGGAGGGATGGCATGTGAAAAAGGTTTCCATAGCATAAATTTCATCATATAGGCCTTAAAAAAAATCCCAAATGGATTTTTACTCTCTTTCACCAAGTGATCACTATTTGCCCACTTGATTGTTGAAATAAAAGAGATGGAAAATAGACTTAGGAGCTGAGATATCTCAATAAATTTATATGAGTACTTATAATAAGTCCTAAAATTTCTCCCAAAAGTGATTTGGTCTTTTGAAACCTTCCCAATCCTACAAAACACATAATTTTTTTTTAAAAGAGCCTTGTTATATACCATTCATATAAGTGTAGTACAAAAAATTAGCATGGTTCAGATCTTTGGGGAGTCTTATACATATCCAATTTGGTTTCATGGAATATCCCCTACATCTAGATGCTCCAATTTGCTTCTTTTCCCAATTGGGTCCTTAAAGAGGGTTTCATAGGGTTTAAGAGTGATTTATGGTCTTAGCCTTTTCTCATAGAGTTGGCACATTATAAATCTAAAATAATTTCACTTATGTCTTCCTAGAGACCCTCTCCATCATCCCCAAATAACTTAGCCTACCATGCAAAGGGTTATGAGAGATATGAGCATCTCAAAATGATTATTTGAGTCCTTCCTACATATTTTATGAGGTTTGAGCACCTTCATGCCAAGAGAATGACTTTTTATGGTTTTATTTGAAAACTATTGGTCTATATACCTCTATATATATATATTATAAAAATGTTTTAAACCATTATAAAGATCGTCTTATGTTTAAATTGTAATTGGTCCACCATTGCTTTAGGCCTAAATCTTGTTTCCACCATTTTACCTACAACCAAAACCTCAAAATGACCCTTTGATGTTTTTAATTACATATATATAGTTTTAATACTTCATTTAAATTATCATGAACATTATTAAAATCATTATAATGCTTTCCAAAGTCTAAAATTAGAAGTGACCTTTCATTTGGCCCCCTAGACTTAATTTTTCCTATGGGATGTGATTGCAACCTTTGTTGCCTAGGGCACCTTATTTAACTTTAGACCTCCTATAAATGTTTAAAATGATTTATTATGTCTTTCCCATATATTAAAACCATATTTAATGATCAAATTGACTTTTGGTCCACTATTCTTGCCTATTTTTAAAAATTTGCATGATTCAGGCATGGGGAGAGTACACTACCTCTGAGACAAAATAAAGGAATATTATCCTATTTTTTGTGAAAATTTAATGTTTATAAAGCTTTATAATTTCCTAATTACAAAATATACCAAATGGTTTTACTTAATTCCATGGTTAGGAGGTATAACCATCTCAATATGCCTAAAAAACCATCAAAAACCTTATTTTTTGCATGTTTTCCTTCAAATCACCTATGGGTTATCTCTCTAAACCTATATCATGATTAAAATATGCATATACATTATTATAACCTTGATTTTTTTCTCATGGATCTTTTTAAACCATTCAAAACCCTTTTCCTTAGTGAATTCTCATACTTGCCTAGTGAACCAAGGAGTTTCCAAGCCTGTTGTACGGACTATTATTCTCTTACTAGGTAGGAAATATGTTTGGTCATATTGATATGTTATTAATAATGTTGGTAAATATATTTAATCATAATGAATCATTTTATAATCAATTTAACCTTCCTTTCCTCTCTTAGACAGTCAATGTTCCATCTAGACTTACATTTACTTGAACCCTATTATATGTGAGAACATAGGTCTGAGACCCTATGAAGGCTTATTAATTCCTTAATAAAAGTATAAATACCTATGATAAATTATGATTCAAGTGATTATTCATTCTCTTTATCTTGATTAATCTTCCATTCCCTATATCTTTGCACTTCATAACCAAAATGGCTCTTTGACCAACTTAGTTGAGACCCCTTGCCTATTGACTTAAAGGTGTTATTATGTGTTCATGATGATTAAATTCAATAGTTTAAAAACCTCTTGAAGTCTCCATCCTAATTTCACAATAATTTTAACTCATTCTATCATTTTGGATAGCATTAACATTATTGAAATCACTATCTCCCACCCACTACTTGTCTCAGTCTGTGTAAGCCTATAGGTGATGATTTTGGGTCACATCAGGTGTTCATGATGTTGGTTAGACCTATCATGGATACCATAAGGTGTAAATTTTTTTTTAAATTATAATTCTCACTTTTTAATTCTTTCAAACGATCCTGTATCTCCTTATGATGAGTCACTCCTTAATTGAGATAGTCCATCTTGAACCTTTCCTGTAGGTTATCTCCATACCTTTCATAAGTGATCATGATGACACAAGAATCATAATGAATACAAAAATTAATTAAAACATTTTTCATCTTTCCAAAGTTTATAATTGCCTTACAACCATAATTTTACTCCAATCTAGTTGACTATATTCTTTGTTTCAGCTGTAGGTACACATTATACCCTGTGTATGGATAGAGGATGATCTTAGGAAGGTGTCAAATCATCCACACTCCCTCCTTATGACCACTTGATACCTAGAAGTCCTTAATCAAAAATAAAACCTATTAAATCATGAATCATGGTTTGAATTTTATAAAATTTGGTGACAAATGTCTTTTAGAGGTAGTTTCATATATATATATATATATATATCACTGATAGGATTTAGTGGGTTTTTTGGCAACTATAAATCTCTAAAAGACCCCTCTTCCTTTATCCTTTACTCTTAAAACCTTGTGAAATACTTGTCCATAATAGGTAAAATAAGTCTAATCCCCCAAAAGGTATCAATATATCATTCGTTCATGTTATATGATGTTTGCAAAAAACCAAAGGGTTATCTATTTGGTACTTTTAAGGCAGAAGGACAAACTCATATTTCTTCTTTAAAAACTATTTACACCTCTTAGTTATTCAATATATTGATTCATACAAGGTTTTTCATGCCTTAAACATGTTTTATGGTCTTAAATTAGTTCACCTTATGACTCAATGTTTCAAAGTGGGCACTTTAGCCTCTGTCAAGACCACCTGAAGGTGGATGTCTAATACATCACAATGAAAAAGATGAAAACTTTGATAAATGTGAACTTGTGTACTTTACTTGGGAAATAACACTACAATTTTTAAAATTTTAAGTAATTTGATAAATATTCTACCTCTCCATACGTCACCATGAAGTCAACAAGGTCTTATAGATGCAAAACTCTGAGCTACAAAGTAGAGAGGATGGAATTAAACCAAAACAAGCCTAGGAAGAGGATTTTTGAACTATTTAGACCTCCAAAAGCAAGAGATAAATGTAAAACCAATGGATAATCCTTGATAAATACATTAAACTATCAACACCATCAAACCAAAGTAAATAATTTGAAACAAGGACAAATAGTGACCTCTGTGATGAAGAAGCATAAAACGCTACCTGAAGTCTTACCAATGTTTCATAAAGGATGATCCACAAAAATGAAACCTATTGATATGAATTTTAATTACACTTATATCCATTTCATCCAAAAATATCATTCCTCTCTACTCTAATTTTATGGCCCACACCAAACATGCAAAGTTGACCTTCCTTGGCTTGTAAAGACAAAGGAGAAGAAATAGAAGTTACAATGGAATATTTTGAAATTATTTATGAATATTAGGAATTTAAAATATTATATGGAGTTAATATGAATATATTTCCTTTTTTAACCTAAAATTGAGATCATTGATTCTATACAACTGCCCAAAAGACCCTAAAATCAAGGAGAAACTACCCTTTTCTGCAAATAACTACCTATTAAATGAACAGTAACCACTTTATGATATATCTTGACCTAATACATGTTTAAAATAACCCTTATGATAAATATTCCCCCTATTAAGTCCATACAAGTCATTAAATGGGCTAAAAATGTGGACAAATGACCCTTTTTACATGTGAGACATAGTGAATGACAAATATATGACTTAAAAACACCTTAAAACACCTTAAAACACATAAATAACCATATTAGACTATTTATAACATAATTTGAACCTTTGACCAAGTTTGACCAAGTTTGACCAAGGTTTACTTTGGTTGACTTGACTAGTACAAGGAGGGTGGGCTTCAACAAGGACTAGAGGAAGGATAAGTAAGATGATATACCAACATGACACCCTATAGGACATATGGAAACCTTCTTGAAAAGTTAAAAAATGTAGGGGGTGAATAAATTTAACTATAATTAAAATATGGTCAACACTATTATAATTCATACAACAGTTCATATATTTCTTTCTTTCTTATTACAAAACATAGTCCTTTGAATTCCTTACAAAACATAGTCTTCTACATTCTTTACATAGGGTTTACAAACTTGTTATTCATCAAGAATGGTATAAAGAACAAAACCTATGATTTAAAAATATTTAAGGACATATATCTCACATGATAGTTTTTAAAAAAATCTTCAAAGGCCTTCCTTCACTAGGCCATTCTCCATTACTAATGTTTATAGTCATTTCATGGCATATGTACATGATAGTGACTGTAACCTTATTTCAAGAACACAACAAAAACTACTTTAATTCATTTATTTTTGGGGATTTACATATTCAATATAATTTAAATCCAAACCCTCTAATATAACTTCTATAAAGACATTTACAAGTTTATATACCTCCATAACTAACTAACTCCTAACACACACATGTTCATTGGGAGAGACTTAACAACACATACCTCTAAACAAAACTAAAAAAAAGGAATAACCATAAGGTTTATGTTTTAATTGAAAAATTATTAATTATTTATAATATATCTAAACACTTAACCCCCCTAATTGTTGACGCAGAAGAGTGTACCCTTGGCAGGAGGTCGAGCTCCTGCCTTCTTCACACAATAATGGAAACTCCCCTCTCACTTGTGGGATCAACGAAGCTGGAGGGGAGAATCTTTAGATGAGGGCTAGCTCCTCTAATGTATAATTTAGGCCCTAGTTTCTCCTACTACTAACAAACAAAATGTAAAAATGGGGGGATGAAAAGGGGGAGAGAGATGCTGAAAACAGAAACTAAGCCTAAAAAGGGAAAAGGTGATACACCAAAAAATGTGTGATCTACTCCACCTAAACATACACTTTCCACCAAGAAATAGCTCCCATACACTTCATCTGACATGAGAGAACCTTCTGCATTAGTGGGTCAGGGGTCTATGGAGATACAGGGAGGAAATAACTACTAGAGGCATTCTGAGACACATTACAGCAGCCTAGTTACTTCACCTATACTCCTCTAGGGACACTTTTGACAGACCTATAAAAGGGAACTCAAAAATGCACTAGATGTTCTAAAATCATTCTACAAAATAATTAAGAAAATGAATTAACATAGAATCAAGACATAGACACATACTAAAGATGCAAAATTCAGAATGGAGGTAAAAATGCTATGTTTCAATTCAAGGTAAAATTTGGCAGCTCTGCCTTACAAGCCCGAGAGATTTTTGGGTAGAGTTTTGCCTTAAGGCTGAGAGTCAATCCCTTCTCAAAAGATAAGTTTACAATATATATAAAGATGAATAAAACTTGGTGCTTCTTAGGAAAGATTTTGTCACTCATTTCTGCCAGTGGCCCATGTGCGTTCTGGACTTTGGGAAGAGGAAACCACTATTACTAATGTCATTCTTCTAGAAGAGGTCTGCTAGAACCATGTTTTACAATCACCAAAATTGACTTTGCCATTCAAACATTAATGCAAGAACATGGTTATGCCTCTTTCCTATAAATAGATTGCAGTTTGTCCCCTAATAAATGCCAATTAGAGAAAAATAGGTCATGCTGCTCATCTTCAATAACTCACCTTCCCTTCACCACTTGAATGCTTTGTCTTTTCTACTCTTTGTCTTCTTCCTACTCTTTCAGCCCTCAGGGGAAATATTCTAGTGGGTTTCTACGTTCTTCAGGCTTTTTCCATGGTTGGCGCTCTTTTGATTCAAAATCAAATAGCTGCTTCACTGAGTTAAATTTGACATTCACGCAGCTGTCACCCAACGGCTAGTTCATTTGCTTAAATTTGATAGCTTTCAAGATGTCACCATCCTCAACAAAAGTCATCAGGTCTTTTGTTTTGGGCTTTTTCCCTGTAATTTTTCTATTTTGAGATTTCTCTCACAGACAAAAAGTCTACAAGAATTGGCCACTTTGACTTTTCTATGGGCTCTTTAACTTTTTTGCACCTTTGGGCCCCTTTAAAAATCCTTTCCTTGAATTCCTTTGAGCCTTTTGAAGCTCTCTCTACCCTTCGAAAGGGTGTTTGGATCTTGAACTACCCTTCAGCTATAGGGCACACCCTTGAACCAAGCCATTGAACCAAAATTGGTTCAACAGTTTAATCGATTCAATGGTTCAAACACTACTCACCGAGCCCATTGAACCAAGCCTTTGAACCAATTCATTAAACCTCCTTATTGAACTAAAGTGATTGAACCAAAGCATTGAACTAGTTTAATGGTTCAACACTGCACACTGATGCCAAGTGAACCAAGCCTTTGAACTTGCCAATGAACTAAATGATTGAACCAATTCGTTGAATCGGTTCAACAATTCAATGAAGCATGTTGAGCCTGTTGAACTTTGGCATTAAACCATTCGATTAAACTAGAAGCCACTTTGAACTGATGCTACTAATATTAAATGTTGAACTAAGCCATTAAACCAAAGTGATTGAATTGAAGCATTGAACCAACGTGTTGAACCAACTGAATTGAACCAAGGCTTAAACCAAAGGCATTGAACCAATGCATTAAATTGGTTTAATGGTTTAACGCTTCAAGTGACTATTAAAACAAGCCCATTAAACTCTTTTGTTTGAACCAAAAGCCATGAAGCAAGTGATGAACCAAGCCTAGAAATTGAAGCAATGGACTTGAAGTGATAAATCAGGCTTTGAAATGGAGCGATTAAACTGCCAATTGAACCAAGGCTTGAACCAAAGCTAATTAAACTACTGATTAAACCAGGCATTGAGCCAATTCTGATTGAACTAGGCATTGAACCAAGGTTGATTGAACTACTGATTAAACCAGGCATTGAACCAAGTCCGATTGAACCAAGCAATTAAACCATGCATTGAACCAAGGCCTTGAACCAGGTTCAATGGTTCAATGATGCCAACCTTCTTCATGGTATTTCCTCAGACAAGAGCTCAAAGAAGCCTTGAAAAAACCTATCACTTTTTGAACTGATCCTTCATGCACCAAAAGACTAACCTACAGAGTCCATAGAAAAACTTCTCCTATAGAGTCCGTAGAGATCCAAAACCTACAGAGTCCATAGATTTAGACATGTAGAGTCTGTAGAAATAGACCTGTAGAGTCCATAGAAATTTTGTAGAGTCCATAGGAATGAACAGATTCATGTAAAATTGAAAAATTAAATGGCCTAGAATAGCAGGGATAGAAGGGGACCGATTTTTGGCCTATTGGGCCAAAAATGGTCAACAAACTAGCGACTCCCAGGGGAAGCATGCCTGCTATGCTTAAAGACTAGTTGCCTTGTAGTCCATTGGGCACGGAGTTAGATGTAGCTTTGAAGAAAGGTTAGCAATAGCCCCAAAATATCCAAGAATCAAAACATGAAGCTTTTACCCCACACACAAAGGGAAACACACAAGGTTAAAAAACACTACTTGTGTAAACTGCACTTAGGGAAAACAGGAAAGACAACTAAAAGAAAACTATTATATACAACTAACCAATAATTTTTGCCTCCCTCCTGGATCAAAGGGAAAACTTCTTAAGTCCCCTTCCTAGTAAGAATACTTATGGTGCCAGGCAAGTAGCTGAATGAAATAGAGAGTTGGTGACCTGCTCTTCTTGCCTGTCACCTGCATTGGTTGGTATCTAAGTGGATCAGATTCAAACATGCTTTAGACATATATGTACTCTGCTTGTCCTTAAAATATTCTTGAATACTAGTCCCTCATACTGGTTCTCTTCTCCAATAAATCAAAGGTTGCTAGCTCATCACCATAAGCCATTTGATCTATACAGTCCCTCTATAATGCATCATGGTCTGACTTGTTTCCTTCTGCTTCCTTGAAGACTCTGTCAGACTCATCCTCGGCTTCCTCTTGGCCTTCTTAAAGAAGGGTGACTATGGTGATGTCTGAAATGGACTCACAAAATGATTTCTCATCCCACAGAACATCACCTCTTTGTTTGAAGCTTTCTTCTTCAAGGCCTTCCTCTAAAAAGATAGACCTCTCCTTTTCCTCTTCAAAGATCAAGACCTCTAAATGTTCAAAGGCATTCTCCTAATCCTCCTCCAACTCAGGTTCCTTAGTGTAGTCATCCTCCTCATTGAAGCAACAAGGAATTTCATCAAATAAAGGAGGAAATAGCTTACCATGCTTATGTTCCTCTTCATATTGCTGGAACATCTGCATGTATGCAAGACCTGCATCTTCTCCATTACTGATGATGTCTTCACAGGGAGCCTCCATGATGATTCCACCTTCCTTTTCGCTCATGATAGCCCCTTGGGAAATTGTAGCTTGGATCTTTTGATCTTCACTCACCTCCTATAAAATAGGTTCCTCCTTGAGAAGGGATGAAGTGGAAAAAACATGTGGAAGAAGAGGCAGTCTTGGAGCTAGAATCAAATGATTCTCCTCCTTCCATCTGGCTATCACTTCATCAATATCAGGTGTGGACTGATATCTCTCTTAGAAATGTGTAGGTGGGGTGTGTTCAAACATAGAATGTTTCGTTGGGTCTAAATTGTCCATCACACACTGGCTAAGGAATCTCTCTTTAGATTATAACTCTATAATTCTCCTGGCTAGATCCTCTTAGAAGAGCCTTTCTTGGAGGTCACCAACATCATCATGAGTAGGAGTAGCCTCATCTTCTTCAAGGTTTTGAGAAAAACCTTGCTTCTCCTCTTTCCTGCCCCATGATTCCACTATTTCCCCTAGTTTAGGATCTTAGAATTAGAATTTTGCTCTTATGAACAGGCAACAACTTTGTTTTCTCCAAGGTCCTGGTGCTCCTCCATAAGGTCTAGAATTTATATCTCTCTTTCATGGAGCAGACTCATCCTAGCCTCTAAATCTTCAATTTGCTTGGCTAGATTATCCTGAAAGAGTCTTTCTTAGAGGTCACTCGCATCATCCTCTTCAAGGCTCTGGGCTGGTTCCTGGCATTCCTTCCTCTAACTTAGAATTTGTACATCATGTCAAAAGACTTGGGGAGGTTGAGGAATGTTAGGAAGAGACTGTTGATGCACTAGAAGAGTCTCTAGAAGAGGGACATGCTGGCTCATGGTATTCCCCCCAATGGAAGATTCACAATATAAAGAATTGAGAAGATTGATCTCCATGGGGGTTTGTTCTAGTTCCCTTTGATGTTGGAAAGCCAGGCACATGGGATTGAGAGTAGATGCATCAGATTAACTGGAGTGAGCAAGTGCTATCTGATAGAAAAGATTTGGTGCATAAGAGGGGGCTTTCTATAGAATAGGAGGGGGTACATAAGGCCGACTGCCTTGAATAAATGGAATTCTCCATTTTTATACCTCCTCCTCCATGGATTGCAAGGCCTATGCTTGCCTAAAAAAACACTCCTCTTTATACATCAGATCCTATTGATATCCGTACTAATCCTCTAGTCTATTAATCTCCATCATCTACTTCTCAAATTCTAGGGCCATTTCCCTTATCATTGTATGGCAACTAAGAGGGCTGCTTGAGGTGATTCTCTAAAAATCTTGAGCTTGATCATAGTCATATGAAGGAAAACAAGACCCATGATTTTGTGCAAAGGAATTATTCATAGAAAAATGTGATTTTTGATGGCACTAGGATACTTAACTAGTAGATTCAACTTGAAGTCACCATTAGTGTTGATGTAAAAGCCTCTAAAGGCTGGTCGGTTGAAGAACACACCAAAAATTCTTCAACTCTTTGGACACAACTTGTCTTAGTTGGTCGCACTAGGTGTGCCAAAAATTGTTGGCGTAGAAGATTGCACCCTTGGCAGGAGGCCGAGCTCTTGCCTTCTTCACACAATAATGGAAACTCCCCTGTCACCTATGGGATAGATGAAGCTAGAGGGGAGAGTCTCTAGATGAGGGATAGTTCCCTCTAATGTATCATTTAGGCCCTAGTTTCTCCTACTGCTAACAAATAAAATGTAAAAAGGGGGGACAAAAAGGGAGAGAGAGATGTTGAAAATAGAACCTAAGCCTAAAAAGAAAAAAGGTGATACACCAGAAAATGTGTGATCTACTCCACCTGAACATACACTTTCCATTGAGAAACAACTCCCATACACTTCATATGACATGAGAGAACCTTCTGCATCAGTGGGTCAGGGGTCCGTGGAGATATAGGGAGGAAATAACTACTAGAGGTGTTCTGAGACACACTGCAATAGCCTATCCACTTCACTTATACTCCTTTAGGGACACTTATGATAGACCTGTAAAAGGGAACTCAAAAATGCACCAGACATGCTGAAATAATTTTTCAAAAGCATTAATAAAATGACTTAACATAGAATCAAGACATAGACACATACTAAAGATGCAAAACTTAGAATGGAGGTAAAAATGCTATGTTTCAATTCAAGGTAAAATCTGGCAGCTCTGCCTTACAAGCTCAAGAGATTTTTGGGTAGAGTTTTGCCTTAAGGCTGAGAGTCGATCCCTTCTCAAAAGAGAAGTTTACAATATATAAAAAGAGGAAGAGAACTTGGCACTTCCTGGGAAAGATTTTGGTTCTCATTTCTACCAATGGCCCATGTGTGTTCTAGACTTTGGGAAGAGGAAACCACTATTACTGATGTCATTCTTCTAGAAGAGGCCTATTGGAACCATGTTGTACAATTGCCAAAATTGACTTTGGCATTCAAACATTAATGTAAGAACATGGCTGCACCTCTTTCCTATAAACAAACTATAGTTTTTGCCCTCATAAATGCTAACTGGAGAAAAATAGGTCACATCACTCATCTACAATAACTCACCTTCCCTTCGCCTCTTGAATGATTTGTATTTTATACTCTGTCTTCTTCCTACTCTTTTATCCCTCAGGGGTGATTTTTTGGTGGGTCACTGCATTCCTCAGGGTTTTTCCATGGTTGGCACTCTTTTGATTCAAAAGCAAATGGCTACTTCACTGAGTTAAATTTGACGTTCATGCAGCCGTCACCCAACGGCTAGTTCGTTTACTTAAATTTGATGGCTTTCAAGACGTCACCATCCTTGGCAAAGTCATTAGGTCTTTTGTTTTGGGATTTTTCCCCATGGGTTTTCTATTTTGAGCTTTCTCCTATATATAAAAATTCTATGGGAATTGGCTACTTTGACTTTTTTGTGGGCTCTTTGACTTTTTTGCACCTTTGGGCCCCTTTGAAAATCCTTTCCCTAAATTCCTTCAGGCCTTTTGAAGCTCTCTTTGCCCTCTGCAAGGGCATTTAGATCTTGAAATACCCTTCAACTATAGGGCACACCCTTGAACCAAGCCATTAAACTAACCCATTAAACCAAAATTGGTTCAACGCTTCAATTAGTTCAATGGTTCAACCATTGCGCACTGAGCCCATTAAACCAAGCCTTTGAACCGATTCATTGAACCTCCTTGTTGAACTAAAGCGATTGAACCAAAGTGTTAAACTAGTTTAATGGTTCAATGTTTCACACCGATGCCAAATGAACCAAGCCTTTAAACTTGCTGATGAACCAAACAATTGAACCAATTCATTGAACTGGTTCAACAGTTTAATGAAGTGCACCGAGCCCATTAAACTTTTCCATTGAACTATTTCATTGAATTGGAAGCCACTTTGAATTGATGCCACTAATCTTAAATATTGAACTAAGCCATTGAACCAAAGCTATTAAACTAAAGTGTTGAACCAACACATTGAACCAACTAAATTAAACCAAGGCTTGAACCGAAGGCATTGAACCAATGCATTTAATCGGTTCAATAGTTCAATGCTTCAAGTGACTGTTGAAATAAGCTCATTGAACTCTTTTGTTTGAACCAAAAGCCATGAAGTAAGTGATGAACCAAGCCTAGAAATTGAAGCAATGGAATTGAAGTGATAAATTAAGCTTTGAAATGGAGTGATTGAATTGCCACTTGAACCAAGGCTCGAACCAAGGCTGATTGAACTACCGATTGAACCAGGCATTGAACCAAGGCTGATTGAACCAAGCGATTGAACCAGGCATTAAACCAAGGTTCAAACCAAGGCTGATTGAATTGTTGATTGAACTAGGCATTGAACCAAGGCTGATTGAACCAAGAGATTGAACCAAGGCCTTGAATCAGGTTTAATGGTTTAACGATGCCAACCTTCTTCATGATTTTTCCTCAAACAAGAGCCTGAAGAAGCCTTGCAAAAACCCAGCACTTTCTAAACTAATACTTCATGTGCCAACATACTAACCTATAGAGTCCATAGAAAAACTTCTCTTATAGAGTCTATAGAAATCCAAAACCTACAGAGTCCATAGATTTAGACCTGTAGAGTCTATTGAAATGGACTTGTAGAGTTTGTAGAAATTTTGCATAGTATGTGGGAATGAATAGATTCATGCAAAATTGAAAACTAAAATGGCCTAGAATAGCATGGATAAAAGGGGACCAATTTTTGGCTTGTTGGGCAAAAAATTGTCAACAATAATTACTTTCCCTTTTATGATCAAAATCCCACAAAAACCAATTACTAGAATTCAAATATTTAAATTCTAGTTTTGGCAGGAAAACACAATAATGAATCAAATTTGAATTTTAATACCAACTAAGGATTATAACCTCCAAAAACACATTATAAGTGACTTATACTATCTATAATTACTCAAAATTTGAGACCATGAAGATACCCCTACATCATAATATCTAGGCTATATAACCTATCTATGCATCTAAAATACTTCTCCACAAGACAAGATCCATATCTCCAAACAAACTACTAAAACCCTAAGATATATTACTCAAGTAAAATTTTGGATGATAAAATTCACAATATATGACTCTTTTTCTTCTCTTATTTTAATAAATGATGATATTAATGTTTATATATAGCTAAAATCTAACCCTAAACCATTCTAAAAGTTTATATAATACGGTTGGCCCAATCGACTCTGTGCCATTATTGAAAAATCAAATTAGGTATTTTTATAGGTGGGACAAGGGCTTACCTATAACCTACATGATTTTTATCAATTAGAGTATAGGGTCGATGGGGCTAATAGTGTAATATAAACTAGTGGAAATGGTTTTAGGCTAGGGAAGGGCTAATGAAACTGGAAAATGACTAGAGGAGAGTGTAAAAGAGGAGGAAAAGCTTAGGGGACTATTTTTAGGATATGGATTTTTAGATAAAAAGTGGTAGTACAGGGAAAAAAATTTGAATCACCAATTTTCTACCCATGACTTTTTTGGTGCACCCATTAGGGCATACATTAAGAAGGATTGAGACTCGATGGGTTCCTATAAGAGAGAAAGAATCATTAATTGATAAAAGTTGAAAATATTATATGTATACACTTAGGACATTTTGGACTATTTTTGAGAACATGGAAGACAAGGTTTGATCCAAAGAAATAATACATTAATGTGATGCATGTTTGGGTCATATTTCCTAGCCTCCTTATCAATTTTTGGGATGAAGGCTTGTTCATAAGTGTGGTAAGGTTTTTTCGATACTTGATATAATTTTATGGAGCTACTAAGGATAGATAAATATTTATTCATGTGATATTTTATGTTAACACCTTTGTAAGACAATATTTACCTTCCTCAGCTTATCTACACATATCAAAAGGTGAGAGGATCTATAAGATAGTATATGAACGGTCAACCCTTTTATGTATAAAATGTAAGAACCTAGGACATATAACTAAGTTATGCTCATTAGGGAAAAAATATAATCAAATCCCTAAGAATAATATGCCTTTATGGAAAAAAAAGGATATGAGGACTTTAAGCCCTTGTAATGAGAAATAAAATTATATGGCCCTTATCTCAAGCTCCAACATTTAGAAATAATATAAAAGGAAGCACCTAGGGGAGAAGAGTCCTAAAACCTTCTCATCAATGTCCCTAAAATTTAGGGTAATGAATATAATTTTTCATCCACAAGAATATATAGTAAAAAATATCCAAAGTTAGATCTTCAAATCTCAAATCCTATTCCCATAAAAGAAGTGGAAGGGCATAATGGAGATCAATAAAATTAAAATTAGGAAGGGGATGTGGTAGTGATTTCAAAAAATAATGAACATTTAGATTTGAAAAATAACTTTAGCTCTCCTATGACTATGAATAAGTTTCAATGTCTTTAATATTTGGAGGAGGATCAAATAGTAAGTTTGGATTCAAGTGAATTGGATAAAGATTTGGATTTTTGATCATTGTAGAATCAATCTAATTTAAATCAGGGTTTAAGTTTTTAACTATAGAAAAAAAATCAAAAAAGAGAGAAATAGAGGGGGAAAAGGTAGTGGAATTTAAATTGAAGGTGCCCAAAGTAAGAAGGGTTGATCCCTCATCAATGATTATAATAAAATGAGGTAAAATAGAAGTAATTAACTCATACCCAAAGTCTATTTGAGCACCTAAAAATGAGGTATTTAAGATGGATATTGAGGGTGAAGATGTTTATGGTACATAGAGCACACTTCATTATAAGGGGAGAAAACACCATGTTAAAAAATGTTAAATGAAATATTTATATTGGAATATTAGGGTATTGAATAACTCTAATAAGCATAAAGTTTTTAGGGATTTTAGATTTAATCATAACCCTAATGTAATTACTATTCAAGAGTCAAAGATGGATGAGAGAGATTTGAGGGAAAATAGATCCATGTTATGGAAATAAGTAGATGGTGAATTTTTAAATTTTTAAGGGGATTAAAAAGGATTTATTAGTTTTTGGAATCATAAATTTGTGGAAGGAGAATTATTATGCATAACTAAACATCATTAGGCAATAATTTTCACCAATAAATTAGATGGTCTATTGTGGATGTTTTCAAATATCTATGCACCAAATGCCTTAGTGGCTTAAATAAGACTTTGGGTTGAATTGAGAGAGTTTATAAGGAACTACAAGGATTCACCTTGGATATTATTAGGATATTTTAATACACCTCTACATCTAATAGAAAATAAAGGAGGGAATATCTCCTTTTTAGAAAGCATGGAGGAGTTCACCACTTTCATTTTAGATTGTAGTTTGCTAGTTTTGGATTTAAAATTCTCTCCTCTCACTTGAACCAATAGGATAATAGGGGAGAACCTAATTTAGGTAAGCTTAGATAGATATTTTTTCTCCTTAGATTGGTTATCTTTGAAGGACTATTTTTTTCTTCCTTGCTAAAGATTGGATCGAATCACAACCCACTAGAGTTGATTATTGAAGAAAAATATAAAAAATTTAGAACACCTTTTTGGATGGAACATATGTGGTTAAAAGACTCATAGATCAAAGATATAATTTTATAATGGTAGGATATCAATGTGAGGGGTTAAACCATATTTCAAGTGGTATCTAAAGGAAAATGTCAAAAAAGAAATCAAAATTTGGAACAAGGTAGTTTTTGGGAATGTTTTGCTATAGAAAAGTATTTTGAGATAAAAATTGATCTCACTTAAAGCTTTAATAGTGGTTAAGATATGATCATCATATGAGTCTCCAAGAAAAACTTCTTAGTGAATATCATATAGTGGTAATTAAGGAATAAATCTTATGGTGGCATAAATCTAGAGGAATATGGATGAATGAGGGGGACAAGAACAACAATTTATTTCATCTATACACTCTTAAACATAGAGATCATAATCAAATTAGGGAAGTTAGAGGTCAGAATGGGAAAACTTTCTTGGATAAGGAAGACATAAAGGATGAAAGCATATATTTATTTTAAAATCTTTTTGAGATGAACCCAAGACCCAATACTTTAATAGATCAAGAATTTTTTTATGAGATTATGGATTTTGTGGATCAAGTGGATAATGATAGTCTTTTATCTTTAACATCAAAGGAGGAAGTCAAATCAATCATTTTTCAACTAAATAAAGACAAATCTCCTCAGCTCAATGGATTTCCTATTAATTTCTTCCAAATCTTTTGGGAGATCGTTAAAGCTGATGTGGTTGTTGTAGTCAATGAATTTATATTTTTAGGGTACCTTCTAAGAGAATTGAACAACTCCTTAATATTTCTCATTCTAAAAAAGGAGGGTCCTAGCAATTTATTTCATTTTTGACCAATTGGTCCTTGTAATTCTCTTTATAAGATATTTAATAAATGGGTATCCTTAAGATTACATACTATTATGATGAAAATCACTAGTTGTCTATAGGGAGGATTTTTTAATAGGAAGATAAATATAAGATGGTATTATAGTTTTGCATGATATCAAACATATAATGGATAAAAGTAAGAAAGAATGTATGGTTCTCAAATTATACATGAACAAGGCTTACAACTGGTTAGATTGGAATTTTTGGATAAAGTATTGTTATAATTTCATTTTCAAGATATATTTATATTATTGATAAGAAATTATATATCGATTGTCATGTTTTTGATGATCATCAATGGTGTTCCTGAAGATTTTTTCAAAAGTATTATAGGAATCAAGCAAGATGATCCATTATCACCTTCGTTATTCATTGTAATGGTTGAATCTCTTATAAAAAAATTGAAAATTACCATTAGAGATGGTATATTATTAGGTTTTAAACCATCTTGGGATGTTGAACCATATCTACACTAGTAGTTTGTTCATGATACTATCATCCTAGATGAATAATTGATTAGAAAAGCTAGATAATTTAAGCGTATCATTTCAAACTATGAAGCAATTTATAAATAAAAAGTCAAATTTTATAAAAGTGCAATATTCTTATTCAACACTCCTTTGATAAGACTAAAATAAATTACAACCAATTAGGATACTAGATGTTGAAGTCAACATATACCCACTTCTAAAAAATGAGCACCCTTGTTCAAATTCTACAAATTTATCCTATAAATTAGACTTTCCACTTGATTAGATTGTATTATTTAAATATCATGTTTGACAACTTATATTGAAAATTTGATACTAAATAATGTTTCTAACTTTTGATTTATGTATTTTTCATGTTTTAGGTTTTGATAACAAAAAACCAAAATAGGTTGAATCTTGTGCCCACTAAGTGCAGGTCCACAAGCAATTTATTAATCACCAAAAATCAAGTACATAGAAAGGGTGCCTACCTTTACTCCATTAACCCTTTTACATGAAATAAACATTTATTTATAACATTTCACCAAATACCAGTAAAACCAACTAACCTATTAACTAAATCCTATGGGAATTCCACCCAATAGGTAGTTTACATTATTAATTAACTTAAACATAAAAAATACCCAAATAAAGTTAATCTAATTTATTTATGGGGGTATATTTATAAAAGATGCATGCCCCATTTACAATTATTAAATTAACCTAACACAAAAAAATCCTAAGCTAAGTTAAGACTTTGGATAAGTCCTAACAAACCCCCCTATGATCCAAAGTTAGGTCTTTGGACACATACCAAGCATTTTTCTAAAATTTTCAAATTTAATTCTATCAAGGGGTTTTGTGAAAATATTAGTTGTTTGATCAGTAGTTAGGTAATATATCAGATCAAGAGCTTTCTTCACCATTATCATTCATAGATAATGATATTTGACACCCGTATTTTTTTATTTTGGCTTAAAGCACTGAATTTTTGGACATCTTGATTGCACTCTGATTATTAATGTATAATTTTGTAGGAGTAATATGAGAAACTTGAAGATCTTCAAGAATGCACTATAAGTAAATAATCTATAAGCATCCCATGCTGCAATGTACTCTAATTTTTTTGAAGAATTTTCCACTATATCTTGATTTTTACAACACCAAGCAATGGCAGTTAAACCCATATACATAGCGTATCCTATTGTAGACATTCTATCATCCACACATCTACCAAAATATGCATCAAAATACCCAATAAGTTTGAAATTATTGTTGTGGAGGTACTCAAGACCAGATTTTATCATTCCCCAAAAGTAATGAAGTATTCATTTTGTTGCATGCCAATGAATTTCTCTAGGCTCATGCATAAACCTAGATAAAATTCCAACTAAAATTGATATATCAGGCCTGATAATCATTAAATATATCAAACCTCCCACCAATTTTCTATACTTGGTGCCATAAAAAAAGGCACTAATATCATCCTTAGACAATTTCAAGTTACTTTCCATGGGATTGAGGGTAGGTTTGCAATCACTCATGCCAAACCTATCTAATAACTTAGAAATATACTTAGTTTGTGAAATGAAAATATTATGCTCTTTTTGAGTTACCTCTATGCCTAGATATTAGTGAAGAAGTCCAAGATCTATCATCTCAAACCCATATTTTAATTACTTCTTCACAAACTTGTTATGATTTTCATCATTGCCTATGATAAACAAGTCATCGACATAGAGAACACGAATCACCAATTTCTTACCTTGCACTCAAAAATAGAGAGTATCATCAGATTCACTATGTTGAAAACCAATGGATTTCATATATGAATCCATTTTCTCATAACAAGCCCTAGGTGCTTATTTGAGCCCATACAAAGCTTTTATCAATTTACACATTGTGTTATGCACCCACCTATTCAAAACCTTGAGGTTATTTCATGTATAGTTCTTCCTATAAACCACCATTTAAAAAATCACTTTTAATATCTATTTTATGGACTTTCTAACCATTTTTTGCTGCTAAGGCAAGTACCATATGAATAGTGTGTCATTTGGAAGTTGGTGTAAATGTTTCCTCATAGTCAGTACCTTCTTTTTACACATATCCTTTTGTAGCAAGTCTTGCCTTATGTTTTTCAATGGAGCCATTTGATTTATACTTAGTCCTAAAAACCCATTTTCATCCTATGGGTTGAATATGTGGAGGAGGATCAACCAAAACCCAAGTATTACATCATACTCACTTTGCATTGCCTATTGCCAAACATTTTCAATAGATGCCTCCTCAAAATTAGATGGTTCAGTGGAAGAAGTAGTAACAACCATTGCATAATTCACCTATTTATGAGAACTCTTGGGACCTATTAAACCAACTTCATCTACTTTCAAGTCATAAAAATTACTTTGAGCCCATTTTGGATACTTATTCAAATTAGTCAAATTAGGAACACTAGAATTCTCATCATGTACACCATCTGAAGGGAGACTTAGATAATTTTTAACAATTTCTAAGTCATCAACCTATGAACTAGTAGATGAAGGAGAGGAAAATGAAGGAATTTGAGTTTCATACCACAACCTTGAGGAATTGTCCCCATTATTCAAACCCTTATCTCTTTTTGAATTTTTCCTCTCTAACCTATCAAGTTGAGAATCAATCTCTATAGTGTTCATAGTCCCAAATTCATGAAATAATACATCCTAACTCATTATGAATTTACCTATATCTTATGTAAGCAAATGATACCTCTTTTAATTTTTTGAATATCCAAGAAAGATGCATTTTAGACTTTGTAGTTACAACTTAGTTCTATGTTTAGTGGGAGCTAAATAAAAAAAAGGCATCCAAAAACATTCAAGTGTTTAAATTTTGGTTTAAACTTATACCAAGCCTCTTATGGAGTTTGTTCCAAAAGAGCTATTATGGGGGACTTATTTCTCAAATACACTACAGTACCAATGGCTTCTACCCAAAACTTATCATTGAGTTTTTTATAGTGCAACAAAGCTCATGTTATGCCCTCTAAGGTTCTATTCATTCATTCATATACTTTATTCAGCTATAGAGTGTAAGAATTAATATATTGTTGATGGATGCCATATTATTGATAATAATCTAAAAAGTCATTTGAATTATACTCACCACCATTGTCTGAATGAAGAGTGGCTAAGTGTGAACCTATTTCTTTTTTAATAAAGTGTAACTAATCAACAAACTTAGTGAAAACTTTTGATTTGTTTTTCATGAAAAACACCCAAGTCATCGTAGAAAAATCATCAATAAACAACACAAAATATCTACACCCTCTAATGGCTGATTTTTTCATGTCACATGCATCACTATGAACTAACTGTAAACATTTGTTAGCTTGCCATGAAGAGTTTTTGGGAAAAATTTCCTAATTTTGTTTGCCCAAAACACATGATTCACAAAGAATACTATCTTTACAAAAAGTGGGAAACCCATTCACCATACCATATCTTTGAAAATCCATTAAAGAGTGGATATTCAAATTTCCATAGTGAAGATGCCATAACTGTTGTGTAGACATAGTACTTATACCTGTTTCAATATTTGCTGCAAGTTACACTATGGGAAGAAGTAATTTACAATGAAATCTAAACAAATTTCCATCCTCATACCCTATATACATGGTCTTATAACCATCCTTCACTAAATTGATATGGATGAGCCCATTTTTAGGTAAAATTTGATAACCTTTCTTTTGAATAGTTACCAAGGAAAGAAGATGTTTCTTCAATGTGGGAACATACCAAACATTCTCCAAGTATTTTATAGAACCTTTAGGAAAAAGAATCCAAATAGACCCAAGTCCTAAAGGAAGATACATAGGCTTATCTACCAAAGTAACTGGAGAAAGATAAGCTTCTTTGAAAGTCCAAAATAAGTCTCACCTAAATGTCATGTGTTTGGTTTCTCCTGTGTCTAAAACCCATACATCTATGAGCTTGTCTCTAGCCTCATATTCCATATAATCAATGTGCCCCAAAGTAGTGAATGCAAATTCATGAGCAAAATTGCTAGACTCATCATAGTCATGATAAACATATTGAGTAGAGTTAAAATTATTAACTTTTTTTGGCCTTTAAATTTTATCAAAAATAATCCTACACTAAGAAGCAATGTGACCAAATTTTCCACATCTATGACACTGAATGTCTGATCTACCTTGACCTCTACTCTTATAAGATTTGTGACCATGTCCTCTATCACTTGTCTAATTTGAATGAGAGTGGATATATTATTGTTGATTTGAATAACATCTACCTTTGTTTTTATATCTACCTCCTCTATAACCTTGACCTCTTCTATAATTGTTCCCTTTATTGTTTTGATGCCCAGATGATGATGAACTAGGATTAGACTCTAAAACATGGGCTTCCTCAATTTTATTGGATTTATTGGGTAGAGAGAGGTCATGTTGGATGAGAAACTTATCTAACTTGTCAAAATTTATCTCTATAATCTTATCATAGACATGCAACATTTCTACAAAGTTTCTATATGACCCAAGTAGTCTTTTCAAAGTAGTAGTGACTATAAGATCATAACCTAGTTTTCCAAACCTAGCCTTAGTGTAATCAATAGAAATATTTTTTAACTTAGACATATATTCTCACATATCCCCATCTTCATCTAATGACAAAGTAAAAAATTGCATATCAATGTCTATCTTCTTATACTTAGGTTTTTTATCATAAAAATTAGATAATGTTTTCCATGTAGTGTAACTATGAGGAGAATTTTCAATATGAATATAAGTATCATGAGTAAAATAACATTTGATCAATGTTAAGTCATTAAAATCATGCAAATTTAATGCATAAAGTTTAGCCTATTCTATTGGAAATGTGGGATTTTCATTCTTAACAATATCCCATAATTCATTAAAAATTAATGAAACTTCCATCAAATGTTTCCAATCTGAATAATTAGAAATCATTAATCTATCACCATCTAAAATCAAATTCTAAATATTTGGCATCTTGAACAAAATACAAGTGTAATAAGGAAAACTAAGTGTGAAAAAATGCAAAAAAATAGAAAAATAACACACTCACTACTCAAAACACTGCTTCTATGGGGTTTTTCCACATAACCTCCACGTAGAGAAAACAACAAATTTTTGATGGGTTTTGCACTTAACCACACCAAAAATTAAATAATTACACCCTTATGTCTCCAAAAACAACTTTATTTTACCAAGATACACCATTATGTCACCAAGATATGCAATAGCAAAAGATAACAACTTCACATGCAAATTTTCAACAATTATGCATATTCTTACAATCAAATATGATTTTTACAACTTGAAAAGAATATTAAAAGATTACAAAAAGGGAATATTTCTTTTAAATAAAGTATCTTCATAAATAAAATTCTTCTAGAAATAAGATTTGAACCCTTGACCTCATTATTACAAAGTTTTATCTAAAATATGTCCTTCCAAGTGCTCTATGAACATTTACAGGTTTATAAAGATGAATGTTCTATATAAAATTTATTTTTAGCTCTATGATAATAAAAAATATTTTACTTAGGTGAGTAAAATTAAGAAATCCTACAAAATTTTTTGACCAAAATGAAACATCGATTCTTTCAACCTTTAAGTAGGCCCCACCAAACCCTAAATTTATATCAAAACTATATCCAACTTTGCAAAATGAATTTTTTTATTTTCCTAGAATATTCCAATGCCATACTAAGGATTTCAACACTATGGCTTAATTGGTAAAGTTTGAAAATCTCTGATACTTCACCTGGGCTATATAAAACCTTGCAAGATTGAATCTTTATTTATTTTCTAGTGATTGAGACTGACAGAAGCAATTTAGGTTATGTAAAACTCATTTTTTATTATACAAGATGTTGGAATGTCATACTTCTACAAATATGGGTCATACTACTACAATTTATAGCTTGAAAAACTTTTGGTAGGGCTTGAGAATTGATAACCCATCTCCAAGAACTCAAAAATATAATATATAATGAGAAAATGGATGTTAAACACAAATGAAGGCCATTTCAAATAGTCATGGGAATTTACAAAGGAAAAAGGCTATACAAATGTCTTTTGGACATTTTTTTGGAGTTTTAAAACAAGTTTGAATCATTTTTCGCTTCAAAATTTAATCTAGAATGCTAAAAAAGAAGTTTTGAAAGCAATTTAGGGAGTATGACAAACTTGTTCAATTATATGTCCATAAAAGACTAATATATAGGCTTATTTCTTTCAAACTGACATTAAGCAATGCCAAAAAACATTTGAAAAATTAAATAATTTAATAATTTTTCAAATTTCTCAATATTAAGCCACTCTAAAGTTTATTTCAAAAAGCATACCTTATACTCTAGAATTTGATTTCACATGAGACTTTCAATTCCATATGAATTATCTTTTCACCTTGCCTTCTCCCAAATTCACCAAGCTTCGGTATTCACCATGATTTCCAAAACCATGCTCTGATACCACTGATAACAAAAAACCAAAATAGGTTAAATCTTGTTCCCATTGAGTGTGGGTCCACAAACATTTTATAAATCACCAAAAATAAAGTACATAGAAAGGGTACCTTTACTCCGTTAACCCTTTTACATGAAATAAATGTTTATTTATAAGATTTCACCTAATATCGATAAAACTAACTGATTAACTAACTCCTATGGGAATTCCAACTGATAGGTAGTTTACATTATTAATTAACTTAAACATAAAAACTACCCAAATAAAGTTAATCTAATTTATTTATTGGGGTGTCTTTATAAAATATGCATGCCCCATTTATAATTATTAAGTTAACCTAACACAATAAAATCCTAAGCTAAGTTAAGACTTTGGATAAGTCCTAACAAGTTTAATGGAGTTCCATTTGAATGAACAACATTTTTGGCTTTATGATTTAATGATCAATTTGATCCTTTTGATTAACCTTTGGTCTTTAGTCGATTGATTAAATCCAGGTTTAAATGATATTAAAACCTTAGTCTAAATATTTTAGCCTAAGTATTAATTTAATTTATTAATTTAATAAAATATTAATCTAAAAATTTATCCTAAGTCTCTTTATACTCTCAAACACTTACTTTGTTAATTTCATTATTCATAGGAGTGAATTAAATGTGATTCTACCAAGTGGTGAAATATTAGAAGTTCAAATAGAAGATCAATGGTACATGGATGATCTCCAAAGTCAATTAATCAAAGATCCCCTAGATCTAAGATTGATGTTGTGTGTTTCATCATACACATTCTGATCAATGATCCATATTAAAGGTTGGAGTCAATAAGTCAAGCTTGAAGATTGATGGCACATATTTAATAGTGTAATAGAGATCCAATGGCAAACATGAAATCAATGTGTCAAAGGATTTTAAGACCAAACATGAGAATCGAAAGTGTCATAATCTTGGATATAAATCAAAGATATAACAATGAGAAAAGGTCAACAAGTCAAGGATATTGAGAAGAAATGTGAGAATGATAAGTGTCACAATTTCAATTAGTGATCAATTATATCAATTACCCATGCTTGATCTTGTGAATAAGTAACATAATCAAAGATATGTGTGTGATCATGTATTCAATAGATCAATGGTATGTGATTAATCACTTAGATGGAATATCAATGGTTCTCATTAAATCTTGTGGATGAAGATAAATTATGTGAATTGAGTCAAGGAGTCAAAGAGCCCAAATTATACAAGGTGATACCACATGGTTCAAGAGAATTAAAGTGATAGACACTAATTTCAAGGTACATAAAGAGCCCACATAGCTACCAAGTGTCCTAATCTTAGAGGTATAGACCAAATATCAATGGTCCATGATGAAATAAAGTCTAGGAAGAACCAAAAATGATCAATAGTGTGAATTTGATCAAGCTTCAAGAATCAAAATAGGATAAGACATGTAAAAAAGTGATAATGGTCACATTTTAAAAATAAATAAACTACATGACAAGGTAGTGCCACATAGGCAAAACATATAATACTAGAATATTTTATGGACCCTATCATGTGAAAGGTATAAATGTGCAATATAAATGCAATCTAAGTCACCAAAGCTCATATTTCAAACTTGCTTTCCATCATTAAAGCTTTGTGTAAACCTCTAGGAAGCACTAGAATGATGGAGAGCCCTAATTTATCTCTAGATTCATTGTGATTGAGCTGAAAGAGTTATATTATCATTTTCAAAAGGATAATTCAATTGGAATTATGGAAGTTTTTACCCATAGATACATTTCAAAGTACATTGATCTATATCTAACATCAAATGCTGAGGGTTGAGTTTTCAAGGACATAGAGTTTGTAACTACTTCATTGAACATAGGGGATAATAATTACTCTAAATTGATTTGGACAATTGAGAACCAAATAGTTATCACCAAATAAGAAGAGAAGATCCTCTAGGAGAAGAGACTCTATGATGATATTGTGGCCATTCAAATGATTGCACTCAATTATGTGGCTACTAAACCTAAGGTACTTCATTATTTTTATGTTTTTGGTCTAATTTTTAAAGATGCTAAAATAGATAAGGGAGTGTTAATTAATAAATATAGTTAAATGAAAATTTATTACATATACCTAATTGCCTTTGAGTCTTACTAAAACATACATAACCCTTAGATTGACCTAACCTATATAAATTCATGGGCCAAGAAGCACAACATGATGGACACCCTAGCTAGGTAGTTAGAAGTAGGTAACCAGGTCATTATTAATCCTGTAAAGAACATCCTAGTGAGTTAATTTAGACTCATAATTAGGATGGTCATGACCATGCTAAAAATGTTGTATATATGTGTAACTACAAAACATTTAGAACAAATGTATATTCCCATGGTGTATTTCATTATTGAAAAGGTAATGGTTCCTTCGTTAGGTGAGATAATCAGTATTTCCCTAAATAGACAAATATATGGGATCAAGAATAAGAAGAATAGTAAATTATATATGATTTCCTATCTATTAGATTCTTTTTGTGCTACCACCAAGATCATAAACCATAGATAATGGTCTCCTAATGGTACCTAGATTGTGTCTTAGTACTATTCTAAACTATACATCTATAAGTATAGGGACCATATTCAATTTATCTATGATTGTGTCTACCCTTCATTGATTGAAGCTATAAATAGTATTATTATGATGAGAGTAAGCCATTTAATAAATAATTATATTTAATAAATAGGGGACATATGGTTTTATCCTAATTGCATAGTTGTAAGGATTGAAGGAACCCAAAATATACCTCTCAAATTACCAATTCATGTACCTAATAAATTAGTAGAATAAGAGGTTACATATCAGCTCTTATATGGGATAGATGACCTTTATAAAACCAAGAGAAAGGTACTTATACATAATTTCCCTATGAAAATCTGTAAGACCATTTTCAAATAGTGGGATCATAATAATGCTACTTCAAATCATATGTTATCTTTCACCTTATAGATGGATGATCTTAGACATTGGGAAGCTTATGGTAAGGTTAAGGAACATTTAAATCTCAAAGGTATTTTTAATGTACCATATGATTATTATCCTAGTAAATTTTACCTTATATACACTAAGGTATCCTCTTACTTTTAATTCACTATAAGGTTGAGGGAATACAACATAAGGCCTAAGTTTAGATTAAATAGAGACCAAAAAATGGAGGATGGATGGTAATTGAGCCATAGGTAGTGTCATCTAATTAATGTTGGTTATTATAAGCTTTTCTTAATAGATACATAAATAGAGCATTAACTAGAAGAGAGAAGGCAAGGTGAAATATATTCAAGTTCATCAGCTCATGAAACATTAAGAATAGTAGAGCAAGATCTACCTCAATAGGAGGTTCATATGATAGCATTGGATCCTAATGAATATGTTAAAGATGAACTTATAATGTTATCTATGATATATGAGTCAAGTTTAGATATAGAGGAAAAGGTTGAAGAGGTCAAATAGGATAAGTGAAAGTCATTAAACTTGATGGTTATTAACAATCCCAAGAGGAAAGATGAGACTACCATTATCTCAAAAGCTAATAAATCTAAAGTGACCATTAAACCAACTTTGGAGTGTGTCAACTTGTTCAATAAATAGACCATATTATATAGACCACCTATTCTTGAATGATTCATTTATGAACCAAGGTTAGATAATTTACCTACTACATACCATCCATGGGCTCTAATCAAGGCTAATGACATCCCTATGAAACAAAAGTTGAAGACATGTATCATTTCCTTGTAATAAGAAGAAGCAAAGATATTAGCTAATTCAATTTAGTCAGTATTCCAATCATAATTGGAGGTCCCAATCTCACATGTGGCCTAATCTTTAGTTGGAGTAAGATATGATCCAATTTCCATAGGCTTGCAAAGAGTGATTGAGATAACAGTCATGGAGGGTGATGAAGACATTATATATAAAAATGTAGATCCTTTGACTCATTTGACCCAAAAGAAAGGATAGAGGCTAGGTTAAGATCTAATATTTGAATATGTCTTGGAGTTGGCTCAATCACAGTCAAAAATGTTACAAGCTACTATCAAAGGACTAAAGTAAGAAAAGAATAATGTAGAGGAGCAATCCATCTTATTAGTTCTAGTGAACATTGTCACTAGATTTGAAGCCACTATGTATGATATATTTATCTATTTAAAGTCAATAAGGTCTGAGAAATAAATGGTGAGAAAATAGAGTATTGTGGATATGAACCAAATGAATCAATGGTAGGGTTCATACAATAAGGTAAAGTAATTAATCAATATATCGATAGAGGATGATATTATTAAATTTAAAATAGTCAGTTTAGCTCATTTAAATAAGGATATGATAATATTGATAAAGAAGATGAAGGATATGAGCAAATGGTCCAAGGGCATGCAAGGTCTTTCTAAATATTTCAAGTAATTAAAGAATAGAATGGTGGACATACTAGGAAGTGTGATCAAGAACCTAACCACCCTCAGTACTATTGGCTTGATAAAAGATGAAGAGTTCCAACATAGGGTTACTCAATTCATGGAGGAGGTGAAAAATAAAATCTAGGGTACTACTGGGGAAGATAATAAGGGAATATTGGATATGATCTTATCATCCAAGGAGAAAATTGGAAACACCATGTGAATAAGAGAGTCCTTAGATAGAACTGGTAAAGATTTCAAAGGGTTGGAAGGGAAATAAGAGATGTTGTTCATGGAGCTAAGTATCAGCCTCAAACTGATTGATGAACAACATAACAAAGTAATGAATAGCCTAGAGTAAAGATAAAGGACTAAAATAACATAAACATCTCAAATTCAACTATGTTAACTTAGAATATTATCTTATATAGGAACTATGTAAATAATTTTGAAAAGGGATATTCTATTTTGTAAAATCATGTGCAATTTGTAAGGCACATTGGCTTATAGGTTAATCTACATGTAAAATGTCTTATTCTAGAATTTCGTAGAAGGATAGTTATCCTTGACACTTGGATAGTTATCATTTGAAAGTGATTAAAGAACATACCTTAAGGTCCTATATAAAAAAGGGGCATTTTCATTTATAAGAGGAGGAAGTTTTTATATCAAAACTATTTTTAAATTTGGAGCAAGTAATGCAAGTAAGGGAATTCTGCAAAGATTGTCTCATATTTGTTTGTGTATTTGTTATCATGGCTGCTTCCTCAAATATCTAGTTTTATGTATAGATTAGAATTGCTTCTATGAATTATAGATGTGCATATGTTAATGCATAATTGTTCTTTTGAGCTTATGTGAGGATGACTAAAGGATTTTAGATTCATTTCATTTTCCTTGCTTTTATTGAAGATGTTTTAATGTAATTTTCTTGTGGAAGTAAATCTCTAAAGTAAATTTTATTCCTTATTTTCATTGTTCCAACTATCTTAGACATTTACCTTGGTATATGATAAGATTTGTGATTTTCACTATTTCATGTCATATACTGGTTTGAGTTCATATCTTGGTGAAATTTAAGATTTGTCATAATGTCTAGACTAAAGATCAAAAACACCTTTATTTTCTACCCTACCCTTCCTTTTGCTCATTTTTTGATCACTTCACTATAGTTTAGTTTTCATTGTAAATATTCATGCTATCTTAGGTTTTAGACATTAGTTTTTTATCATCATTCATTAGACGTAGTTCAGATCACTTTCATCCTTCAAAAAAAGCTTTCAAACCATGGTTGCTCCCAACAACCATTTACATTTCATTTTGTGAATAGTTATATAGCTTGGCCACTACTCCACCACAGATATTAGGACTATCAAAACCATAAAATCATTCGATGGATTCTTTGAATCCATAAATGAGAAGTGTTTCTTAACACTATATAAACCCTGTGATACACTTTCATGTAACAACACCATATAAAGGAGACTCTGCTCACTTACCTATGCATGCCCATTTATAGTAGGAAACTACCACCAACATGGAATCACTTATTAGAAAGGTTTCAAAAAACATTAGTTGGTTAGAAAGGTAAACTTTTATTATAATCTAGAAAACTTACTCTCATTAAAAGTATTCTTCAATGTTTGTAGATTTATTTGATGTCAATGCTTAATATGCCTTAATGTATCAGTGATAAATTATAAAAAATACAAATAATATTCTTTTGGGTAGGTACTAAGGATAAATATATTATATCCTTGGTATCATGGGAAAGAGTCTACACTCCCAAGAATAATAGAGGACTGGGATTAAGGAGAATGAAGTGGATGAATAGAGTACTCATTTCTAAATTATTTAGTAGTTTCTCTCAAGACCCACATTTTGGTCTAGAATTATTCAAGATAAATACCTTGTTGCTAGGGATTCTCTCATCTTTCTAGAGGAGGATCAATTTTTTATTGGTTCATGTTTTTTGAATTTCTTAGTGATAAGTAGAGAATTCATATATAGTGTCTACAAATGGAATGTGGGTGATTGGCATAAAGTAAGGTTTTGGGAGGATAAATGGGTCTTGAATAAACCATTTGAAATGGTGAAACCATGGAATCAAGTTTATATTCTTGCTAAATATGAATTTGGGAGTAGATTATAGGATTACATGGAGGTCAAAAATGGAGTAAGAATATGGATATAGCTAAGAAGTGAAAATATTGGAGAGGAAGGAAATGTTATCCTAAGGGATATTTTTACTTTGATTAGTTCTTACCATATCCCTATCTTGGTTGAGGAAGATGAATTGATATGAAAGGACTCTTTTTAAGGTCATTACTTGGATAAATTATGATATAAATTAATCATTAACCTTATTAAGGACGAAATACCTTAGGGAAAGATTTGGGATAAAAGCCTCATCCCGAAGGTTAATATTTTTATGGTTAGTTATGTAGAATAATATTATAACTATGGAAAACCTTAGAAAAATAGGTATTCCTATAGTCAATAGGTGTCCTTTATGTAAAAAATATAATGATAAAGTGGCCCATCTAATGATAGGATTCTCTTACACCAATGAGGTTTAGAGTTTACTACTATAAAAATTACAGATCAATTGGGTCTAACCTAGTTTGGTATTGGACTTATGGATGGCCTAGCCTTCTCCTTTTCAAAATGAGCATATTAATAATTTATGATAATTAAATTTATGACATATTCTATAGGGAATCTAGATAGAAAAAAATCATAGAATATTTATAGACAAGAATCTAGCTAGTTTGATGGTGACTCATAAGATTTGTGAATGAATAAAGAATAATTTTTAAATTTACTCAAATAATAAAAATTCCATTTTGAATGAATTGGAGACTAGGATAGTAACAAAATAGTAGATTGAAATCCAAAATAGGATCAATTTTTACCCAAGAGTCAAATCAATAAGATTGGTTGAGTAGATGATTCTTTCTTTAGGTTGGGTAAAAATTACATTTGATGGAGCATTTAAAGGGAACCTAGGGGAATCAGGAGGGGGAGGTATGTTGCTGGAATCCTATGTAAAAGTAATGGGATTGAAAATGAACCATTGGGGTGAAGTACTTACAACCCTTTGGTGGCTTAGATTATCCAAATAATTAGGGATAAATAGGCTAGTAATAGAATGGGATTAATGAAACATCATAAATTTCTTATCTAAAAAAAATTCTAATAGCTGGACCATAATGAATATTATATAAGAATATCTTGTGATTTTTCAATATTTAAGGGAAGTTTTTATTCAACATGTCTACAATGAAGAAAATAATGCATCAGACTAGTTTGCTAATGCAAGTGTGGCTTCTATAGGATTGATAAGATAGTTAAATTTCAAAGATTTATCAGGTCCTATATAATATAATATTAAATTAGAATCTTCAATAATATTTTAAATTAGTTTTTAATCATGTTTAGAGTTATTTTAATCTTTTTGTATATCTCTTGTAATCTGGTGCATAGTAATGATGAAGTTGATTATATTTATGGGCTGCATAATTTGATGTTTAATCATAGAACAAAAGTCAAATTTGGTAATGATTCCCCAAGTAAGAAATTGAGAACCATAATTTCCTTAAGGATTGTGACTCATGAATTATGAAGAAATATTTATACTTTGAATAAGTAGGGATCCATCAACTAGTAATCTCTTCATCAATTATGTCAACATAAGAGGTGACTTAGTGAGGGTAGAGCTGATTGTGGTTAGATACTTATAAGATGATAGGTAAATATGGGATGAAATACAAATAGGTGGCACAAAAAAATTCATGAAAAGAGTGGAAGGATTTGATGATCATATTTATAAATCTTATATTAAGAGATGGGATAATAGAATTGTGGATGTTAATGGAGTAATGGTGGAAATAATAGAGCATTTAATTTCCCAAGTGACCAGTATCATAATGGAAGATCATAAGATCTTAAAAACATTATATTTTAAGGAAGAGAGGGATAATTTCTCACTATAAGGGGGAAAACTCATCCCTACTCATAATGGTTTATTTTGGGAGCATCTTCCTTAACCATATGACAAGATTTCCAAGTAGATAATTTTATACATTACTTTGTAAGGAAGACATAATGTTGTACACTCCTCACATTTCATATTTTAAAACTATTTTAGACATAGAATCTCCCCTGAGTCTACCCTTTTAAATCTTTATTTATATTGAGAGATTGGTTATGGAGTTTAAATAGGGGAATAAGAATCAAATTCTTCACTAAGCAGTTATTTTGTTAATACATGAATATTTTAAAGGAATGAATAAAGGCCTAAGTCTCTTTCTATTGTCAAGTAAGTAGTCTCTAGGTGAGAGGAAAAGAACTCTAAGAAGTGTGCTCAAAGGAAATAATCAAGGAACAAGGGAATAAGATAGAGGATCTATAGAGGACAACCTTGAGGATAAGCCTTTGGAGGATAGGGAGATTAGTGAGGGTAATGCATCTAATAGTCTATCTCTTCATAAGGAATTGTCCTTCACGTAGGCCATGAAGGATAATAAGACTATGGATTTTAACCTCAAGAAGGGACCTATTAATTTAGGTAAAATATATCTCCAAGTCTAAGATATTTAGGTATGTAGTAGGAACCTAAAGGAGAAGTTTAATGTCCTAGTTAAAGAGATGGAACTTAAAAATTCCATCTTTAGATGGTTTATGTGTGAGCATTCAACCTTGAAGAATCAAATAAATATTATGGAATAAGAAGTCACTCTTATCTAGAGTAGGTCCAACCATAATGAGTTGGAGAATCAAGTTAAAAGACTTAGAGACAGAGTGTCTATGCTAGAAAAGGAGAATAGTGAATTAAAAGATAATATCAAGATCTTAGTGTTTGTTAGCAACGCTTATATGAAATATGGACTTGTAGCTATAGATTCTCTTAGGATCCTATTAGGGTATATGGTGAAAAAAGTGGATAATAATGAAAATATTAAGTGTAGTGAATTTGATAAATATGTGGAACAACTGCCACTTGTTTACCAGAGGATGGACTTGGAGCTTAAAATTAGGGTAAGAAGTTTAGAGGAGGCCTTTAGAGGCCATAATACTTAGTTGTTTTATTGTTGTTTTATATTATTTATTGGAAATTTTTAATGTAATGGGTTATTCTAGATTGTGTCTTTGTTAAATATATTGGCTTTGAGGCCTTGAATTTATTGGTTCTTGTATAAGGTTAGGTTACTAGTAAAAAAACATATTTTTACCCTTAATATAAAAATAGAGCAAGATATAGGATTGAATAAGAATTTTAGAAAAAATGTTTTTGATTTAAAATTAAAAAAAACATAAATTATTGGAGAGTGAAGAAAGGATATATTTGAATTGGAATATTTTAGAAACTAAAGGGATAATTAATGAAATGAAGAATATTGATAGAAAATTAATAAGATGGAATTGTACTTGACCTAATTGGTTTAATTTGATTTTTTATGGTGCTTCCAAATTTTACCCAATAAAAATAGACGATCGAGGTAATATTAGAGATAATAATGGAAAAATAGTGGTAGTCTATGTAGTTAGTTTTGGATTGTAAGAAAATCATTATGATGAATCAAAAGTACATTTATGGGTCCCATAATTAGCTAAAGTGATGAATATTCAATGAGGGGTATTTTTTGAACATCATTTAATGTCTTAAGAAGGAAATACCCCTAATTTGGACTATTAAAAACATTATTGAATATGTGCTTGAGATACTACAAGCCTTTAACAAAATAACATTTTGTCATATTTATAGAGAGGGTTATCAAGTGGAAGATTGGTTTTCTAATAAATGTGTGCCAAGATGAAGATTGGATTTTTTTTTTATGTTTATCCCTTTCCCACTTAGATTGTTTAAATTTTAAATGAATAAGCTAAGTATTGACCATTTCTCTTTTGCCCTTAGTGTTTTGATAGCTACCTTGGATGTTAGTCATATTTTTAGGTCCCTTTTTTATGAGTAACATGAAATTTTCAACCTATTTAGGGGAGGTTATATGGGAAATATATTGGAATTGTTTATTTTGAATCCCTTTGTATTTATCTCTCTTCAAGGTGACATATCTACTTATTTACCATCAAATTTATAATGAGTGTCTTGTCAAGATTTGGGGTTGCCATTTTTACATAAAGGTGGAAATAAAATTTATTTACAATTATTATCTTGTGGTCCATTTGTTTAACTATTATTCTCATGACATGAAATGGGACATGGAGAATAAATCAAATTTTGTAAGTTTTAGATCATAAATAGAGGAGTTTGATTTATAATTAATAGATTTTTTTTTTCTAAGGAGACTTCTTCCATGAGACCAATGTGAGTTGATAGAGTTAGAATATAACCCTATACATTTGAATGAGTTAAAAATAGCTATACAATGTGGAATATATTACTTGAGGAGGTATAAAATAATTATTGGTAAATGGCTATGATTTGGTGCTCTTTATGGCTTTTTTTAAGTACTAGAAAGTTAGGAAAGTTATATTTAGAGGATTTAAATTTGATTTATATGAGGTGATTATAAATATTTAAATGAGTTTGGACATGGAAGGAATGAAATTATATAAATATATGCGTTCTAAGGAGCAATATATCAAAGTGTTTCTTAGAGGAAATGAAAATTTGATCAAGTTTTAGGTAGGATATATTAGAGAATCTCTTTCAAGGCCTTGGAGTGAAGTGTTACTCTTTATTATGAAATATATCATACTTGAGGGGAAATTTAAGTGTGATTTATACTATTACATCACTTTACTAAATTGACTTTGATGCAAATAAATTTTTAGGCATTACATTTTATTTAGTGATGTCTCCTAAAAATTTTATCATATATCTCAAGTCGGTAAGACAAATTCCCCTACACCAAGATATCATTTGTTTTTTTTAAATTTTTGAAGAAAAAAAATATGAATTTTCTAATTTTTTACCAATTTCAAAGGATAACTATAGAAATGGGGTGGCCATGGAAATAATTAAATTATATAAATTTGAGTGCTAAGGAGGAGGCTATTAAAGTGTTTCTTAGAGGAAAGGAAAATTTTATAAAGTTTTAGGTAGAATATTTTAGAGAATCTCTTTTAAGACCTTGGAATGAAGTGTTAATCATGATTATGAAATATATCAACTTGAGGGGATATTTAAGTGTTTTTTATCCTATCACTTCACTCTAATCAGTCATTTTGGATAGAATAAATTGGTATCCAATTTTATTTATTGATGTATCCTAAAAATTCTATCATATAGCTTAAGCTGGTAAGGAAGAGATTCCCCTACATTAAGATCTCATTTATTTCTTTTTTTAAGAAGGAAAATCATGGTTTTTTAAAATTTAACTAGCTCTAAAGGTTAATTTAATAGATTAAGTTTATTTTAGTTTAGAATACTCTAGTTGGTTAGGTATGGTTTAAGGAAAGATATTTAAATACCTAAATATTTGGTTATTATAATTCCCCCTTATGATGATGGACCCCTCATAACAAAAATTAGAGGAAAGGATGATTAAGAGGAATAAGAAAGTTTTTTCTTAAGATCATTTGGGTGAATAAGATTATTCAATGTGATGGGTGGTATGAAACAATCTAAGAAGGAAACATAATTTTAAATTACAAATTTGTGATGGGATTTATAGATGCTAAAGGATTAGACTATGAAATAATATAGAATACCTTATATGATGAAAGGAAGTAGATGGTGTAGGCCCTTAATTAGGAGGAGATGAATCATGGCCCTAAAAGACACCATTAATGGGTTGATTACATTCAAGGTAATCCAAACTAGAATCTTCCTTATCCTCTATGTGTCACACCTCGCAACCCAAAATGGAATGATAACTACTTACAACTCAATATCTCAAGTTTATTAGTAAATCACTCCATCTCAATATTGAATAATTCTCTCATTGGAAAAATTTGAGTAAGACCAAACACTGTTGTTTTTCAGTAATGCACTGATATAAAGTGGTAGCTAAAGGGACACATAGGAATATCTACCATGAATCACATCTTATTTATTATCCAATTTTAAAATTATGAATATAATTATATAAATTTGATGAGTTGGATGTGGCTACTGGGAAGAAACAATATTTTATTTAGAAAATAGAAACCTTGTTTTGGTCTTGCAAAAGTAAAATTCAGTTCTACGCTTATTTGGGTTTGTGTTCTTGATCTCCTATTGTAATGATGGAATGATGATAATTTAATGTTTATAGTTAAGTCTAGTTGTTATATCATAATATTTTATGTTATAACTAGAGCCATAATGAGACTCATACTGTATAATCTATGCCAATGCTTTGGTGGAAAATCCTTTGCCACAATCCATCAAAATATTTACAAAATTTTGGGTTTGGGGTTAAACTATAGAATATGAATCTCTAATTTTTACCAACTATCAAAAACCATGACATTCATCTAGACTTTTTCCCATGATAAATATTGAGCATAGATTTTAGAAATGAAAGGAATTGATTAATAAATATTAGGAGGTGTAGAATAATTTATTCAACTTTTTTAGGAAGTAGAGGCCTAAAGGGTACCTTTAAAAATCCAAAAAAGATATTTTTGAAGTCATCCTAAGTAATAAACATGAGGATTAGATGGAGGATCATCCATAATTTTTCCAAAAATATCTACTAAAATCTAGTAAGATCTAAAGAAAGCAAAAATAGGATCATATGGAGAATCATCTAGAAGTCATCTAAAAATCTCTACTAGAATCTAGTAATATCCAAAGCAAACCACAAGGGGAGTCAATGGAGGATCATATAGAACTTATTCCTACTTTAATTGATCTAAAAACCTACCAAAAATCATTATTAGACTCAATAAATGAAGGAGAGGTGATTCATAATGGTATAATTCCTTTATTCCATAATTATTTCTCTACTCTTTATTTTAAAAAGCTAGAGCTTAAACCAAATGAAGTAGATCTCTGCTAAGATTCAACTATCCTAGGTAAAAGGTTACAACCAAGAGCTATTTTAAAAATATATTGTGAGTATGAAGGTAGATAAAAATTATATCTTTATTTGGAAGGAGGAGGGTTCATTCATTTAAAGGCTCCATTACAAGAGGATGAAAGGAAATTGAAATATCTTAAGGATGAAAAGATTGATAATAATTTTGAAATGACCAAGATCACCCTAAAGAGAGCAAAGGTATCTTTACATTAATTATATGGAAGAATGGCAAGACTTAAACCTTATTTATGGAGTATTTGGAAAAAATAAAAATTAGGATCAGCAATAGGACATGTTTAATCCTCAAACTCATGCATCTTAAAATGAAACTCATGTTTCCAAGATAAATGTTAAAAATATAAGGTTCCTTGCCTTTTGGGAGGGATCCCAATATCAATAATATGTAATAAAAGAGTTTGAGGAATAAAATCCCTCATAATAAAAAAATATGATGATTGGAATCTGTTGAAATATAGAAAAACAAAAAAAATCTAAGAAATTAGTTCTATTAAGTCCTAAAGTTACTAGGAGTCAAAAATTGAAGGATCTTGCTAATCCTAGAATTAGATTCTTGAATAAGTATTACTACTAAGTGTGTATAGTAGGTTACTATATTATGTTGTTGTTGATTTTTTACTTCTGATGAGTCTCTTATATTTTATTATCTTGGTTTCATTTTTGGCTCTTTCTTTAGGGTGTTTGTCTCTTATTTTTTGACAACATTTGTTGACTCTGGCTAGTTTTTCCATATTTTAGCCTTTGTCTCTTATTAGTTTATTATTGAATTCATTTTGATTATATTATAAGAGTTTATGCTCCATTAAAAAACCATACATTTACCAATACCAAAAATATTTTTGTGAAGAAGAGCATAAAAGAGATTAAATAGATAAGAATTCCTCTAGTTTTCCATATCATTGTAGAAGACAAAGTAAAGCCTAAGAGTAACTCTTAAAATGAGAGTGGTGGGAAGAAATATTATTTCAAGGGTAAGACATATTAAGATATATGAAACATATTTAATTAATAAGGATAATAATGGTTAATATAGATATCAAAATAATTTGATCAAAGAGAAAAGGGATGAGAGTTCTAGGGATAAGGGAGAATAAGTTCCTTATAATTGTTTTTAGAAAATGATTGGTCTTCTAGAAAAGGATTATCATATCCAACAAAACATTATAAAATAGTTCATGAAATAAAATGAGATTTTATGGATTAAGATTGATATATTAGACTAATAATGAAATGGTGATCAACCCTAATCTTAGATTATGATTCATTTTAACAAAGATCTTTGGACATTGACAAGTAGTATTTTTGAAATTAAGAATGAAGTGACCAAATTAAAACATAAATGATTTATGTGGAAATGATCATAAATATATTAACTAAAAATTAATGAATGTGCTATAGGTTAGAATATTTATATTAAAAATTATGCTTCTAGTATCACTATGTTATAGGAAGGTTTGAATAAGAGGGAAGGGATTCCAAAAGAGAGAAGATCAAGAAAAAGATTAAAAAGTTAGAGAAAAGGTAAGGAGATAGACAATAATAATATGTATTAGTAAATAGTAGAAGAGCACCTCAATTTTATAAAATAATAATGGAAGGCAGTAAATTATTTTAATGACCTTTGTTTATCTCAACCTAAATTGTTATTTACGTATTTTCAATGTTTGTTTGATAAATGTTTGTTATACGTTTGCAAGTTTGTTAAAATTTTGGATATAGTATAACATAGTTTTGACTATTGCTCCTATTTCTTGGTTTTTATTTTTAAATATGTAGATATTTATTGTAAAATGGTTTAGGCCCTTTCAATATCTAGCTTTTACCCATTAAAATTTAAAAAAAAAAAAAAAAAAAAAAAAACCTAGTTATATTAAGAAATATGAAAGAAATTATTGAAACCCTATCTAAATATTTGGAAGACATCACCACTCTCTACAAGAAATCTTACATAGACAAGGAAGGCTCTTGTTAGATGCAAATTTTGAAGGTTACAGGCATAGTTAATCCTCTCCCTCTACTCTTTTCTCTTTCCCACATTGTGTAAAATTAAAATGAGTGTACAAGAGCTTATATTAGGTTTTTGTAGGTTCTTATTAAGGTTATATGCCATGTTTTAGTGTTTGATCAGATTTAAGGGTGAGATTGATTAGATCTATGGGTGGGAATTTAATATTAGGTCGATGTTATACATTTTAATTTATTTTATTATTTATTTATTTATTTTTAAATTTATTATATCAAATAATTGAATTAAATTATCTAAAAAATTATTCTTTTTTATTTAATTTAGTGGGTGAATATTTTAGCAACTTAAATGATAAATAATTATGTACACATTAAATTTATTCCTTTTGATTTTATTAAGTGGGTGAATATTTTAGTAACCTTAATAATAAATTAAAGTTAAAATTAAATGAATAATCTGATTTCAATTATAACTATAATACCTTTAATAACTTCTTTATACAATTTATAAAAAATAATTTTTGATAATTAGTGGACCTTGAGAATCCTTGCTTAATGTTGTCATGCTCTTTTAGACTATGAAACGAGGTTGTGATCCATTTTTGGTGACATTGACATATTTTCACCTTGGCCCAAATTTGTTTCACCTTAAAATGTTCCCATTTAGGGATTTAAATTTGACTAGTTAATCGATGAGTCCTTGGGGTCACTTAATTTGTTTGTCAGGTAAAATTATCTCAACTTTAAAAATTGTTTTAGAACTGAGTCATTACCCCATTTTAACCATGGTGCCACTTGTTTCATCATTTCTTTCCTAATTTTAACCATTATAACACTTAAGTGATCATAATTCCATCCTTATCATGGAATGGAAAAACCATTATGAAACTTTATAAAAATAAGTTTTCCCTTAATTTTCAAGTGTGGCTTTTATGGGTATTGCATTTGGAATTAGAGTACTATTTCAATAGTTGGAGCTCTAGGGAATTTTTTTTTGTAAGTCTAATAATTTTTAGCTTCTTATGTATGATGATGCAAACACCTAAATTAAATTTAGTGTTAAAATACACTTAAAATCAATTAAATATTCTTAATATAATTCATGACATCTCCCTCCAAATTCAAACAATTAAATAAATCAAGTTAATCATTTGTGCACACTTTTAAATCCTTATTTAAAAATAAAATTTGGATTCTACACCTCACCTAATATCTTCCACCTTATTCTCTCTCACATGTTCACCCATCCTAGCCAAACCCACAACTTCCTCAACCTCCTTTGAGTCATCCCTTAAGTTATCAAAAAGTTTGAATCATTATTGGAAATTCAGTTAACTATTTCCATACTTATCTCAAATATTTGAAATGGTCATAATCTTCATGTATGAGGACTCATTAAACACCTTAGATTATTTGGATCATTTAAAATATCTAAATAATCCTCCATCATTTGATCTTCCTCTAGAAATATATAAATAAGCATGAAAGCCATCACTTTCATCATCTTGACTTATGCTAATGAAGTGATATTAAAATCACAAGTGAATCCAAAGTGAATCAAAACTACCAAAGAATTTTTTTCACCAAAACATTTCTCATTTTTACCTTGCATTAGAAGAGTGAGAAACTGCATTTCAAATAGCTAATTGAATCTACATTGCAATGGAAGAAGCTTTTATAACCATAGTATAAGTTTTTGTTTGTTTATTTTGTTTGTAACTATAGCTTACTTTGAGATAGTTTAGATTAAGATTTACTTGTTTAGTTTACATTTTTATATATTTTTAATACATTTTGGCATGCTTGGTGGGACATTTCCCTCATCTTTTTTTATCTTACATTGATCAGAATTACATTTAGAAAGCATTTTTCATATGATTTTTGCTATTTGTATTTACATATGCATTTAATCTTGGTTTTTTGAAGTGATGGTTGAAGCTATAGGTCATTTATTTTGTTTTATATTTGGTTGTATGTGATCATTACATAATTGTAGAATTAGAAACATTAATAGTGGAATTTTACCCATTAACAACAAAATCATTTTTTACCATATTTTTATTGTCTTTTTCCTAAATTTATTTATGCCATCATTTTTATTTCACTTTTTCCTTATATATATGTTTTTAACTTCAATAACTATCTACTTTAGGTAAACATCAATTTTGATAAACTTTTAAGCAAAATTATTATTCAAAATAGTGAAATCATCTTTCCCAGCTACAAAATCATTGATCTTAACAACAAAATTATCTATAAACCATATAATTATCCCTCTATTTCTCTATATTTTCTATTTCTATTTTTATAGGTCTAATAGTGAGATTGTATTGTAGTAGTGAAATCATTATCTTGAACAATGAAATTGTCATCTTGCATAGTGAAATACTCATTTATATTAGCAAAATCATTTATATAGGCTGTAAAATTGTCATTCTAACTGAAAAATAGGTAATTATAATTCTAAAATCATCATTTCTATTAGTGGAATTATTCTATAATTACAAATTTGTTTACTCTATGTTTTTATATGTTCTATTTATTTCATGTGGTTAACCTTTTATAATTTCACTTTTTTATTTTATTGTGTAACTATGAATTTGTCAGAGAGAGTAGTTTTTTGTTGTTTTTGTGGTTTTTCTTTGCTACATTATATGTTTCATTTATTCCAAGCCCAAAAACATTCTAACCAATTTTTTTTAGAACATTTAGCAAAGAAAATTTTCAAAAAAGGCTAAAACAAAAACCAATTATTTTTATTTTGCTATTAATATTTTTAATTTAGTTTTTTCAAGTTTATAGTAATTACATAACATTTGGTTTGGAATTAGTTATTTAATTTCAACATTTTATTTGTAATTTTGGAATTGTGTATGCTCTTCCCTTGGTGTCACATTGGTGAGGATAGTCGATAATCAAAAGCAATTCCATAATTTTATATGTTACCCAAGTGGTATTTGTGTATGCTCTTTCTTTGGTGTCACATTGGTGATGATACTAAGAAATAAAAAATAAAAACTTACTTTTTATTTCTTTTTCTAGGGTCTCTATTGACCATGTATTTCACCACCATGTAGTAGGCAAAACCCCATGTACTAGTAGTGTATATAAATCAAGATCCATATATTTCAATTTCCTAAGTGGTTGTGTGTTTTAAGCACACCTGATGTGAGGGTATTTCATCTTCTAATACATAAGGTTTTAACAGTTTCCTAAAAATATGATATTTACTATTATCAACACACTAAAAACCATATAGGTATATTGGGAACTTTGGGATAAGACCCAATAGTGTTCATCTACTCTATCTATTTATTCCATGGAATTAGGCCTCAATGTATCGAAAGGTATCTCAGAGAAATTGTTTAAAAATTAATCCTAGGAAAACCTCTTTTGCCATTTGACTTTGGTGTATTAGTTAGCAATTAGCACTAATAATCTACCTTTCGCATAGCTTCAAAATTGGAATTAGTGGTATATGGAAATGACATGATCCTCCATGGTTAGTTCCTTGAAATATTAGGCCATGGTTGAGAGCACAATTGAGTAAGTAACATCAAAAGGCCCAAATGTTATTCATGACCCTTATCCTAGCTTTTCACCTTTTATGTACAATTACTTGACTATTTAAAACAAGATTTTTTTTTAAATTTCCTTATGTTTTCCATGTGCTAAAATATCATTGTTTATAAATGAATTATTTTGAGTTTTTAAAGATATCAAGACATCCTAAAAAATAGTCTTTTTTCCCAAAAATCAAAGTAACTAATTTAAGGATTTCAATTTATTCAATCACTTTGGTTATTTTTTTAGTTTAAATATTCCATTTTATTTTATATTATCCATGCCACCTATCACTAGGAAAATGGACATGCTAAACAATACAAATGTAAGGGCTAAGCCATTCATAAATGATCCCTTCCAATTTACTGGCCAAGAACATCATGTAAAAATACATGAGATAACTGAACAAGAAGAAGATGGAGGGGATTACCAAGATGAAGTTGGCCCCAAATTTTTCTGACCTCCACCCTCATTTGATGATTATATCATGTTAAACAAGAATGAAGTATTGATTCAAGCCTTGGGCTTTAGAGAAAAATTCCCATTCGACTTTGACATACATAACTTGTAATACTTGATTATAATCAAATAATATTCATCCTAAAATCCTAATAAATCTACCTAATAAGGTTATTTATATGATATAAATTCCCTTGAAACATTCTCATAACCCCATCCCCAAGTCTCTCAAGGAAAAGGGAAAACTATCTTAAATGAGGAGTTATCTCAAACAAGCCATGGATTCTCCACATAATTTCATGCAACCCAAGGAACCCAAGAGATTAGGCACATTATATCTCATCAAATAACTAATCCCTTTGGTAACCCTAATATGAATGTGAATCTTAATACACCTTCACATGTTTATCTAAGTAAATTGAGTTTAAACATACCTTAAAACTCACTAATCATGCACCCAACCACTCAAAACTTTAATCTTAATCCAATTTTACCAATCATTAAATGGTCAACCCAAAATTAAACATGGGCCTCCCATATAATTCAAATTTAATCAATTAACATTTTATTACACCAAATTTAGATATTCATCTAATTTTAGAAGGTTATGGTCAAATTAATTTGAGTTTGAATCTACATTCAAAATCACTAATCAATCCCAATCAAAGTCTCCAATGCTCACAAATCATTCACAAAAAAAATCGAAATAAAATCTTGAATACTTATTATATCTTTCCTAGTTAACCATCTAATCCTAATGTGAGTGTTGATTTATGCACACTCAACAATTTGAATTTAAATAGTGGTTTATTGAATCAGTCTTTTTATTCTAATACTCTTAGAATGGTTCCATCTAATCTAAGTTCCAATCCAAATTTTAATCCCATTACAACTTAGTTTAATTCTAATCCCAATTATTCATTTTCCAACCCAAATCCTAATATAAGGTTAAACAAAAACCAAACACTAGATGATTTAAACAATTCTAACCTTAACCCTAACTTTAACTTTAATAATCTAAACACAAATCCTAATTTTAACCTTAAATAACATAAAAAAAACTGAAGCCAAAATCCACTCCAATCAAACCAAGATAACTCTAATTCAAACCTTGGTTCTAATCCATTTAATTCAACCTCAAACATCCACCCATAACAACCCAAACCAAATTTGTTTAATCAAACTAATTTTGGTTAGAACACTAATCCTAACTCCATGAACTTTAACCACAATCCACCAACCAACTCAAATTTCAACCCAAACCTAAATCCAACAAACCCAAACATAAACTTTGAAAATAATCCCAACCTTGGTTCTAATCCAAACCCAAGTCAAACAAACCTTGGTTTCAACCTAAATTTAAATCAAACAAACTTTGGTTCCAAATAAAACCCAAGTCAAACAAATTTTGGTTATAAACCCAATTTAAACCCCTTTTCAAACCCTCAAAACACTAATTTTAAAAATCAACTTTCAACCAAATTTAATGAAAAAACAAGTCAAATTCCAAAAAACATAAACCAATTCATTGGTCAACCATCTAATCTACTAAGTCAAATGAACCAACTATACCCATATGTCATACAAGAGTTTCAAAATATAAAAGATAGAATTGAAGGCTTACAAGATAGTGCCTATTCTTGGAAAAAAAGTTCAAGTTTGAGGAAATTTGATCATAAACATATGATTTAAGTACAATGACTACACCTTTTCCAAAATATTTTGAACTCCTTAAATCAAAAAAGATGAAGGTAAAAGATATCACAAATAACATCTAACTGTATTCTATCAAGCATGTGTTGATGTTGCTTATAGTAATGAATACATGTATCATTTATTCCAATGGTGTCTCAAGGGCCAATCCCTTAAATGGTTTTCATGACTTTTGAAAGGATCTATTTTCAAATTTGAAAACTTATATGAAAAATTTGTTTGGCACTTCTCTTATAACATAAAAAATTATTTTACCACCTTAGATTTACACAATACCAACCAACATAACCATAAAAAAATTTCTTCCTTCTTCCAAATATGGTGAGCAATGGTAAGTTATTTTACATGGTCATTTCCTGAAACTGAGCTTGTGGACATCTTCATGAACAATAAAAATTGAGAATTGGGACACCAATTTTTTACTCCTTTTCCCAAGATCTTTTGATGAAATCATTGAAAAGGGATTTCAAGTAGAAATAACATTAATTAATAGAGCTACAATCAAAATATTTAAACTAGATAATAATAATTCCTCTAAACCAATAGAATAACCAAAGTTCTTTGAAAAGAAAAAAAACCTTTGTGGATATGGTGTGATTTATGTCAAATAGATTAAAAACCCTCAACATCAAACACAAACCTATAATCAACAAATCAATAACATCACAATTATTGGTGGACAACCTAGACAAGACAAACCTAGGCATAAGTTCACTTAATTGGGAGAAACTTATGAGATTTTTTTTTAAATTTTGGCTCATGCAAACATTATTACATGGCCTAACACTAAACCTTTTGAAAAAAAATGTTCCCAAACTTGACTAGTATAAAGAAGACAAGTATTGTGAATATCATTAGAATAAAGGACATTCTACTAATAGGTGTATTAACCTTAAACACTATGTTTAAGACCTCATTGATAGAGGTGACATATCCATAAAAAATCAACCATCTAAACCATATAACAACCAAATTTTTTTGATATACCAAGATCCATTTCCCAATCATAAGCAAGGAAAAGGAAATCAAAAATAAGAACAACTAGATGCTAGTAACGTTAATCATGCAAGTCATCCATTTGATTCTATAGTCAATGGCATCGATTCCATGCATAGCCATGTAAGTGTCATAAATTTTCCAAACATTAATTCACCATTATTACAAGTCATGCAAAACTTACCCTTCTAAGTGAATCATACTCTAATGTTGAATTCAAGTAAAACATTATCAACCATCTTGAGAAAATGCCAACAAATATTTCAATATTAAACCTTCTCAAGACATCTCTTGTATATAAAGATATATTTTATAAAGTTATCCAAGATTTAAATTTACATGAAGACATCAATCCTACAAATTTCTAAATGTTAATAGGCTATTTAACCACAAATAACCAAGTAATGTTTGATCATTCAAATGTCTCTCCTTTAAGACTGGATCATAACCTCCCATTGTGCATAGAGGTTATCATCTCTAGGCAAAAATTAAAAAGGATTTTTATAGATAATGGTTTGGAACTCAATATATGTACATTAAGTCTTCTAAGACATATATTATATCCAATAATTGCATTGGAAATAAATTATTACAATAAATCCATATGATAATAATGAGTGACAATCTATAGGAACAATATATCTTCCTTTGATGGTGGGGTCTATTATTAAATAAATTCTTATTCATGTTATTGTTCTTGATCTACCATAAAACATACTTTTTGGATGTCCATGGATACACTCCATGAATTCCATCCCATCCACCCTACACCAATGTTTGAAATTCTTTGATGCATGAATAAAAGTTGCTATATAAGGTGATCCTCAACCCTTCAAATATTACTAGTTATTGGAAGACAAATACCAAAATTAAAAATATTTACTAGTTATAGATGATAAATTTACTCCCATTGAGGATTATTCTTTACTTTAAAATTATGTCCATCTATAAAACTTATTTCAAACATCTTCCTTTGGTGGTTGGATTAATAAAAGAACTACCTCCATCTCCATTGAAAAGGATTCCACTAATGAATCATCCAACCAACCACCTGAATAAGCTTCAAATAAACCTTCTGCAGAGCAAGACTATAATCAACCATTTATTTAACAAGCTTTAAATCACCCTTCTATTGAGAAATCTTTCAATCCACCACCTACTTCCAGAGCATCCTTATCTGCTTCATCCCACTTAAAAATCATTGATAAAGGAATGAATGAGTATATAATTTAGGATTTTTACACAATCATAATATATAACAATCTACATAACTATGTCAGGACCTACCATATAAAGGATAATAGAGTGGTTAAGAATCTTTTCAAAACAAGATTTATATAAGGTGGTTTCCTTTCAAATGAACATATTGAATATTCTAATCGTTCTTGGCTTTATTCCCACCAACTAGATACTTATCCAATAACAATTATCCTACTACCAAATCCATTAGGTGTAATATAATGAACTATAAGGGTGAAGGTCTTAGCATCCATGAACAAGATCCATAGAACCAATAATAGTAAAATCAAATAAGGTAAAACATGGTATAAGATTTAACCCCCTCAACGTGCATCTCACACTTTTCCAAAGTGAATATTTTAGTGATTTAGAGGGTGATTCTTCAAACAAAAAATTAAGGTTCATACTTAGCCACTTTAATACCTTGCCATCACCAACCTATTTCATGAGAATGTCATACTTACACTTGATATTTCATATCATCCCTCATAAAGTGAGACTAATACACAACACCTCATCTTGATCATTTTTAGAATGATGAAGCTATTTTTGAATGTTTGATAGTAAGGGATTATATTCCCATTGATGGCCATAAGAAAGATTTTCTAATTTATTTAGATTATTTAGAATAATTTGGGGAATAGAAATCATAACACAATATCAGTCTAGCTTCTACCTCAAATAAAAAAAACTTAGAGGAAGATTTTCATCTTCCTTCACCACCCCTAAATAATAAAAAATAATCAACTTTACTTGTTGAAGAAACTCTTCCTTTAAACATTAGCACCAAATAAGATCTTAAAATTGTTCAACTTGACATATAACTTACTCAAGAAGAAAGGGGCATCGTTACATTTTTTTGACACATGAATTCGTTGACATCTTCACATGGTCTTGTGTAGATATGTCAGCACTTGATCTAGAATTAGTTGTACATCACCTTGTGGTGTATATATATTCCAAACCAATTAAATAAAAACTCCGTAAGATGCATCCTAAGATGTATCTACTATTAAAAGAGGAACTAAAGAAGAAGTTGGTTATTGGTTTTATACACCCTATTGATTATTTAAACTATATTTCAAATATTGTAATGATGTCAAAGAAACCAAAAGGGATGAGAGTTTTCACATATTTTTGTGACATAAACAAAATATGCCTAAAAAATGATTTTTAATTTCCTAACATAGACATGATCATAAATTCTTTAAATACAGGTCATGATATGTTATCTTTGATGGATGTATTTTCTAGATATAATCAAATAAAAATTACTAATGAATACTAACACAAAATTCCATTTATAACACCATGGGGAATATTCTGCTATCAAGTAATGCCTTTTGGTTTGAAAAATGTTGGAGCTACATATCAGTGGGATATTATTTTCATTTTTCATTACATTCTTCATGATATTATGGAAGACTATGTTGATGATAATCTTGATAAATTTAAATATAGATAAGAACACCCTCAAGTGTTTCACCATATTTTTGAATGCATGAGAGAGTAAAACATGAGATTGAACCTCAAAAATGTGTGTTTAGAATGACATTAGGAAAATTTTTAGGTATAATTATTTCAAAATGTTGAATCAAATTTGATCCCTTTAAAGTTTTATTTTTCATGGATATGTCCCCACCTAAGAATCTTAAACATCTTAGAAGTTTACAAGGACAAATTTAAGCAATCAAGTAATTTATATCTCAACTTGTTGACATTACCCTTTCAAATTTTTTTTGAAGGACACTTTTTTCACTTGGAATGATAATTGGGGAAAAAAATTTGAAAATCTTAAACAATATCTTTCTAACCCATAGTACTAATCACACCTGTTGCTAGTAAACCTTTATTTATTATACGTTTTAGCTACTTAGTTTATATTGGGGGCATTGTAAGAATACCATGATGACAGTGGGAAAGAATAAGCATTGTAATACTTAATAAGAACATTGATATAATATAAAATTAACTACTATCAGATATAAAAATCATGTCTAGCATTTGTTTTTGCTTCTAAAAAACTATGACATTACATGCTCAACAATCAAACCAAGATTATCACTAAGATATACCCTCTTAAATATATTTTATCTAGAAAATATCTAAATGGTAGGATGGATAAGTGGGTAATGCTTCTTAGTTATTTTTATTTAGAGTATTCCAATAAAAACAATAAAAGGATAATTTGTATCATATGTATTGGTTAAAACACCGCTCAATGACAAAGTACCTCTTATTACAGAGTTTTCAGATGAAGCAATAATGTCTATAGATGAGTCTCTAGTTTGAAAGCTCTTATTTTATTGTTACTTTACCAATAATGGATCAGAGGCATACATCTTGTTAGTCACACTAGATGGGAATTACATTAACAAGTCTTTCATAATTGAATTCCCTTGCACCAATAACATAGCATAGTATGAAGGTCTCATAGTAGGTCTCAAAATAGAAATATAATGGGAAATCCAACACCTTATTTTTATCAATTATAATATTATCATCAATCAAGTCACTAATGAATTCTAAGATCATGATGATAATATGATACCTTACAAAAAAATGGTGGATATTTTTAAATTATATTTTGAGTACATCTAATTTGAACAAGTGACACAAATCAAGAATAGAGTAGTGGACACTATGGATACAATTGGTTCCCTACTAGATTTAAGCATAAATCATAATAAATTTATGGTTAAGTACTTAATTATACTAACGTATGATACACTTTATTAAGAAATGGTTTGTGAGGTGGTTGGTCCCACTTATCCTTAGTACTATGATATATATATATATATATATATATATATATATATATATATATATATATATATATATATATATATATATATATATATATATATATATACCTACCTTCATAGCAATACAATTCCATCTAACTTATCACTTAATCAACACAAGTCCTTTATTTAATACACATCTCACTACACCATCCTTAGAAACACCTTATACTATAGAGGATATGATGGAAATATTTTAGGTTTTTTTAATTTTGAAGAATTTAATTTGACAATTAGAGAAGTCCATGAGGGAATATGTACAACACATTCGAGTGACATGGTCCTTGCAAATAATATTGTATGAGTAGGTTACTATTAGCCTATAATGGAAAATGACTCATCTTCCTATGTTAATAAATTCATACCATGTCATAAATATTAGGACCTTATCCATAGTCCATCATAAGATTTACAACCTATCACAACACCTTCACCATTTTCCATATCGGATTAGACCTTATTGGAAAGATAAACACTAGTTATTTTGATAGACATATGCATATTATAATTATAACATGATATTTTACCAAGTGGTTCAAGGAAATGCCCATATCCTATATCATTGGAAAGAAAAATTTTAAATTTATCTTCAACCACATTATTTTTCGCTTTTGTATTCCTTCCACTCTTATTTCTGACAATGGAAAATCATTTAAGAATACAAATGTTAAGGTTCTTTGTCAAATATACCATATCAAACACAAGTGATACACTCCTTATTACCCATAATTCAATTTACAAACTAAGGAAACCAATAAAAACATTTTTTGTATTCTTAAAAGAGTTGTCAATAAAGTTGGTCATGATTGGCATACTCAGTTTTATCTATCCCTTTGGGTATACTACACTAGCATTTTCACACCCATGAGGGAAAATATATATTCCCTTGTATATGTAAGTGAGTCTATTCTTCCCATAGAGGTCAATATTCCATATTTGTGAATATCCTTACAAAAAATCATTGATGAAGAATACTATCATACTTCATGCCTAAGTAAACTCGACCGTCTAGATGATAAATGACTTAATGCTTTAAATCATCTTAAGTTTTACATAATTAAATTTTTAATATCTATAATAAGTGGATAAAATATATGGAATTTCAAATTGATGATATTTCTCTTAAGGAAAACAAATGAAACACCAATGATAAAAGAAAAAAGAAGGGAAAGTTTGAGACTAATTAGTTAGGCCCATATGTTGTCATTGCCAAGTATGGATCAAGAGCTTACAAATTAGCTACAAAATATGGAGAGGAACTTGATGAACTTATTAACATCATGAACCTTAAGAGATTATATGCCTAAATTTATTTTATATGATGTTATTAATATCCTAGGTGTTAAAAAAAAAAAGAAAACAGAAAAAAAACACATAGATCATCCAAAAGTTAAAACCAATTTACTAATGTTTTGGGCAAGTACCATTGTGAAAACTAAATATTTGACACCTTGTATAAACCATTGTCTATATTTACCCTATTTACTTTTGGAATTCATGTTTCAGTAATCCATTGTATATTTCCACATTTATCATTTATCAATTGCTCATTACTTATCCTATAACATGTTAGCTTAAGGTTTGATACTTCTTATTGTGAACCTACACCCTTACTCATGATAGAGGAAAAAATATTATACATTATTTGTTTTAAAATAAAAAAATACAAAAAAATAAAAAACATTACAGAATATCCAAAAAATATGTCAAACACTTACCACAAAGTGTTTACCATCTTATTTATCTTTCACATCATTCACTCATTTTTATTGGGCAGGTCACTTGCACATCTTATCATCCAAAACTTCAAAACTTAATCAATTTCCCACATTTTCATAACTTCCCATATTGGGATAAATACATCTTGCCTAATATACCTGCATGGACTTTATCTAGGGTGGATTATATAGGCAACACTTAGAGACATGGGGTCATTAGGGTCATCTCGACCACTATCTTCCCCATCATCCATTTCTATGAGAATGGATTTATTCATCCTTATACTTCCTCATACAATGTTTAGTAATTATCTTGGATCTTGGATAAAAATTTCAAACTCTTGATTGGGATGTTAAGTCATTGGTTATTTATTTTTAGATATTGATTACTTGGTTATAGTTTTCACTACTTGCTCCATTATTTTTTTCATTATTGTATTGTTCATGTTTTCTATCTTTAGCCATTAAGTTAGTTATTTATATTTTTCTATCCTTATCAATTAAGTTAGTTGTTTATCCATTTTATCCCTAACCATTAAGTTGGTTATTGTTACATTATATCCTAAACCATTCTTTTTAATCCATTTTGTCAATTGTGACTGTTTTACATCAGTGTGTCAATTATTTATCTTTAGAATGTTTACTATTTATTTGTTTGTTTGTTTATCATATTTATTTAGTTTATTAATTTGTTTCATTATAATTTTGTGTGTGTTTGCATCATCTAGAATAACTTTGTTTTTAAAATATTACTTTAAGTACTTTTATGTGTGTTTGGAAAAGGTTAATTTGTGAATTACATCATAGTATGGTTATGGTTTATCTATATCATGACATACTTTAATTTTACACAATTTATTCTTTATTTAGTTCATATGCTTAAAACATCAACACTCATCATTATTATTTAATATCATTAGTGGTAATGAGTTTTATGCTATAATAAACATCAGGTTGCTCAATACTCTTTATTGTTATAAATCCAATGTAAGGAATAAAAAAAAAACAATTATCTCACATAATTATCCATGTATTCATAAATAAAATCATACATGACATAATCCATAATAAAATGTTGAGAAATAATTAATACATGATAGTGTGAACCAAAGTGCAGGAAGTATAACTATTACTCTACATATCCATGTGTCCATCAATCATGAGAAAATGTAAATACTAAATATATAAAGTCCATAAATAATCAATAATATTTATCCACATAGTAAAATTATCATATAGAATGATGTGTATATATATCAAAATCAAATGTGTCTCTAAAAAAAGAAACATCTCAAATATATATATACATTGATATAATCATCATCCCCACATGTGTGTCATGTCTTTCCCTATCCCTTAGATTTGATGTCTAGTCTTAGAGATGGGTCATCACACTATGGTGTGCCTTATGGAGTACCCATCACATGTTTTTTATCCTACCCCATAGACCTATGTTACTTTATCAATTGTACTAGTCTATGTGATGTAGATCACCTAACTAAGTACTCTCTAAAATATGGTGTCCTCTATGCACATTTAAATACCTCTTCATATAAATTCCTATAATATGTGGTATGATCCATGGCCCTCATAACCCTATATAAGGTAATAGTTTGTCCTTGTCTTTCTAGTAAAACCTTAGCCTCTTATAACTCTGTACTATCCATGTCTCTCTCCTATTTGTAACATTGTGTCAATTTTGTATGGTCTAGATTTTGATTCTCCACATCATGCGTCTTGACTCCAACTATCATTAGCATTCCATCTCTCTCCATCCTATCAACCATAGCTTGTAATCTTTTAACCTCATCTTGTAATCATCTAACCTTAATTGTTTGATCCCCTTTGATATCTAAAAGTCCATGTAATCTAGATACCTACCTATTCAAACTATTTATTTCTCTATCTTAAGATTTGATTCCCTTATGAAGTCTATCAACCATTTATTGATCCTCTAGAGATATAGCACTGCATTAAGGACTAGCCATATCACATCTATCTATGTATGTCATGTGTTGACCTCATCACTTTGACCTCTCTACCATGATAACCCTTGATATCAACAATAATTAGTGAAATCCTCCAACTCTATGTTATGTACCCATATGCATGTCTGTATACAAATATACATCCACACCTACCTATTGTAAAATATATACATCTTGAATATCAATGATCTACATGTCATGTATCTAACTAATATCCATAATTTCCCCTCTATCATATTCTCAAGTCTATACCCTATCACCTATCATAAACCTCCTAATCTAGGCTCCCAATCATGTACCTCGAGGCTACCTACTCAAGCTTACCACTAGACTTTATCTCCATATTCATGGTGGTGAATATGGTGTAGTCAATCTCAATAGACACTATCAAGCCCATCAATATACATAACTATGAATAACTATCACATTGTCTATAACTACGACCAACTATGAATAACTATCACAAGATTACTAGTCATCCCCCATTATACTCTCTCTCTCAAATCTTATGTAAGGATATGTGGACCCACTAGAATGTGTTTTCTAATCCCAAACTATCTCATCACCCTATTAGGACTATATCTCTCTATAATTTAGTCATGTGCCAAAATAATATAATACTGGCTCATCATATAATCCATATATAAATATTCCTATGACCACTAAAATACAATCTCCATGTAAGGTCTCTAAGTCATTTGATCATCACCTAGTTCATCAATATCCCTCTTATATAACTCCATATCACCTAAATGTGGTCTACGATTACCAATAATCATATTCCATCCATATGATAATGTCTAATACAAAAAATGTGTGTTCATATGACCAACTAGCCTCTCTATAACAATGTGCTCCCAGTACCATACCTATAATAAAGTAGATGTCCCAATCTCCCTCCCATCTATGTACAACACATGGTGTAGGTCCTTATATAAGTGAGCTAATACAAATGTCAACCATGTAAATTGATTAACCATATCCATCATGTCTTTGATAACATATAATAACCCAATTAGATATAGTATCTTGCTCTTATCAGGTAGCATAATACCACTAAAAATAGACATGGGAACCATAGTCAAGGAATCCATATATAATTTAGTTAAATAATCAATGTATACTACACATTTCAAAATAAAAATTAGTCCATCACTAAAGATCCTATATAATTTCATCTCCTATGGACCCTGTCCCCAATACACTCACCTATCTCATATTAGCATAGCTAGAATCTAATAAACATCTTCTAATATAACTATCATCTCTCCTATCAATAGGTGAAATCTATAGTCTCACTATGTAATATATCGATAAATGTTATTAATATATCCCTATATGCCTAAATCTCTAGTATCTACATAATATATGATAAACTAGTAGCCTCTAGAACCCCAAATTTGTACTCTATAAATCTATACATCCTCTCCAATGCACCTAGTCTCCTATCTCATTTAGCTAACACTGGTAATAACTCCTATAAGAAAAACACATTCTCACCAAGTTAATTTTATTTCTTATCATAATCATCCATCTTTCACTACATTAAAACATTCAAAAAAATATAAATTCAATACTCCTACTTGTTTATCCTTACTAATTTTTTTTACTCTTCACATTCATGTTTTCTCTTCTCCAATAAACATTTTCAATACTCCTTTTTGAAATTTCACTCATATAACATCCAATTTCACACATACCAATTCAAATCTTCCCTTAATCAATTTTGTATCTCATTTTAGCAATTTCACAGTTCATCCTCATGATTTTCCCACTTTGTTTGATGATTTCACAATGAGGGAACTATGAAATCACATTTTCTCCCTATTTTTACCCCTAACATGATTTCACCTAAATTGGCTACCTATTTTGATGAATTCATAGTTTGATATAGATAATTCAAAACTTTGGTTGTTGAATTCATAGATAACTCATATGCAAATTTGTTTATGCCTAATTTAAGCCCTAATAAATGCTAATAAATGAAAAAAATTAAAAACAAAACATCACTTATCAGAGGCCATATCCTCTCAAGTCTATGATGTCTCCTCACTCACTCTGCATGGTGCTTGTGGTTTGGAATAAGGTTTATTTTCCTCTAAGGTCTTAAAGAAAGTATACTCACTCAACTTCTACTAGCCAATAGCTATAAAAATCAAATGTGCACAAATGATTTTCTTACCACCCACTCTTATATTTATATTTTCCACCCATTTAAAATATTTATCCCCAAATCCATCCATTCTATTCATTTTTCATCCATTTTAATTCAAAATTTAAGAAAAAAAATCAAACTATTCTGAATCTATTTCAAACACTTTAAACTATCACTTTCATAAAATTTTCATTTTAATTTAAAAAATCATATTTTTTCATTTTTAGATCTATAGCTTGCCATCATTGGGATATATAATTCCCACTTCCATTCACATGTCCCCTACATCATGAGCACCCACTAAGTGTGCAATCATCCAATGGTTAAAATATTCTATTTATGATCAATACACTAGTTTTCACAACTAGGGGCAACCTATTTACATTAACTCAAATATTGAAAGTTTGATATCAATTATCATAGGTTGATTTATCATTGGTTCAAGTCACTAAATAATTATCCTCATTTCCTTAATTTTTAGAGTTTGTCCATTTTATCACACACCCTCGAGGGGGCATCATCATGCTCATTATCATTCATTTGGGGCATATTTTGTCTTCTTAATCATCAAATTCTCCACTTATTATACTATTATTTAAAATAGTAATTCTTCTTAGCACTATTTTAAATAGGATAAAATGTAGACACCTAAATTAAATCTAGTGTCAAAATAAACATAAAATTAATTAAATATTCTTCTTAATATAATTTATGGCATTGCCCTCCAAATTCAATCAATTGAATAAATCAAATCAATCAATTGTACATGATTTTAATTCCTTATTAAATATTAAATTTAGATTTTTCACATCACCCAAAATCTTCCACATTATTCTCCCTAACATTTTGACTCATCCCAACCAAACCCACAACTTCCTCAACTTCCTTTGAGTCATCCCTTAAGTTGTCAAAAACTTTAACTCATTCTTGGTAACTCAGTTAACCATTTTCATACTTATATCAACTATTTGAAATGGTCATCATACTCAGGGATGAGGACCCATTAGCCACCATATATTATTTGGACCATTTAAAATATCCAAATAATCCTCTACTATTGGAGATTCCTCAAGAAATCTATAAATAAGCATAAAATCCATCACTTTTAACATTCTGACTTATGCTAATGAAGTTCTAGCAAAATCACAAGCAAATAAAAAGTGAATAAAATATAACAAATAAAATTTTTCATTGAAACATTGCCCATTTTTACCTTGTATTGGAAGAGTGATCAACCACATTTCAAAGAGCTAATCGAATCTACATCATAATGGAAGAACATTTTACAACCAAGGTATAAGTTTGTGTTTTTTTATGTTATTTGTATCTCTAACTGAGTTTTATATATTTTATATTAATATTTATTAGTTTTATTTACATTTCTATATTTTATTCAATATAGATGTCACCCAGGTCTAGGTAAAAATCAAGTGCATGATGTTGGGTGCATGAACCCCATCAACCATATCCATAGAGATCACATGTTGATAAAATAATTAGGACCACCAATAGGTATTCCAAATGGATATTAAATATGAATATAAAAAAAATATAATTATGGGCATAAGATCCAAAATACTACATGTTTTAAAATAAATTATTCGATAAGTTAAATAGATACATCATTAGGTGCAAAAGGTCTTCAAGGTTATTTCCAAAGTAGTCACATAGGTCCAAATGATAGTATCACATTTTTTATAGGTCTAGTATTAATCCATGAGGAATTTTTTTAGACCAAAAACACACAAAGGAAAGTATAAACACATAGGCTCATAAGGCTAAGAGAGGTAAGTGTTGACAAGTTTTTCCATCATTGGTCAAATTTGCTTATGTGCATGTTTTCAATAAGAATCAATTAATGGAGTGAGGAGTCACGAGGTTATATATATATATATATATATATATATATATATATATATATATATATATATATATATATATATATATATATAAAACCATGCTTGATAATAACTCATAGGTCCAAATTTTGACAGAGGTTTCTACTATTTCTCTAACTAGCTAGTTGCAAGTTAGTGAGAGTAAGTTTCAAATGTTTGATTCATGAAAAATAATAAGAATTGATTTGAATGGTAACAATTTAATATTTTTGTCCCAATTACATCAATATTCAATTCATTTTTTTAGGTTACAAGTGCTTAAATTTATGAACAATCATTAAGGAAGGGTTCTCTAAAACCTCAATACCTCCATTTTAAGCAGTATGTTTGCATTTCTAAGTTATTTTTTGAAAATTACAAGTTGTGTGATATATTATGTGGAATAAATGACCTTAATAAACATTAATCAAAATTTTAAGGCAAACAATGGACAAAGGTAAAGGTACCAGTTGTAGGGTTTTAAGCAAGCAAGAGAGATAATAAAAAATGATTTTTTTTAGAGTTTAAGAGATTATTTAAGCGTATAAAATGGTTAAAATGATTTTATTGGATATTTAATTTCATAAATAAAAAATAATTATGTATTTATAACTCATAAAAATAAATAAAATGGCAAAATGTAGACCTACAAACATTCAAAAATGAAATTGTGGAAGCTAGAAAACCCTAAAAAGTTCATATTTTTCATTTTATTAAATGAAATATCTTTAAATTTAACATCGAGGAATTTTTTTATGTATTTTAATGTTTAAATTTTTTTTCATATCTTTATTATATATTATTAGAGTTAAAATGATAAAACACATGTCTATTCATAAAGGAAATCAAGGTTTTTTTCACTATTTTGCTCACAAATGGAGTTAGAAATGAGTGATTAAGATCCTTCAAAAGGAAAAAATATATTTTTGAGTGTGTATAACTCATGTGAATTTATTAATACATTCTCATTAAATTAAAACCAATTTAAAACATGCTTATTTCATTGAAAAAACATCTCTAGGTCACCCTATGAGCAACAAGTAGACACTTTTTTGTGAATTTTTGTTTGGAAATTTGGTGAATATTTTTTGGATATTTTAAAAACATAAAATGTATTAAACATTAATAAATATAAAATTATCATATTATGAGTTTATTTTTATGCCTATAAAACATTTTATACCCCCAAATCCAAATTAGGGTTTCTTGAGGCCTAAAGAGCACAAAATGACATTTTTGGAGGTTGTAAGTGGAATTTGAAACTAAATTTTTTTAAGGTATGTTAAGCCATGGTTATTATGATAAAATATTTTTTACACTCTTTAATTCAAATTCATCAAGTTCTAGGTTCGCATGGTGCATTCAATAATCTTGCCAAAACCATAAAAGACAAATATGTCTAAGAGGGACCAATATGGAGAGTTCTGATTGTCCATCAACTAATGAACTTTAATAAAGGATATTTCATGGATTTTTCAAAAAAATAAACATAAAATCTCTCCAAATTCTATTAAAACCTTTAGGAAAAATATAGTTCACAATCTAAGTCAATTTATTATGCCCTCAGTAACCTTACCTTTTCAAACACATGTTCTCTTTGCTAACTGTAGATCAAGAGAGGTTAAGTATTTGTCTTAAGAAAATAGAATAAAGGTTTAAATAAGAATAAAATAAAAATTATGTAAGAGTATTATCTCCTAATGTGCCCCTTTTAGCTAATTTAAAAAATTTCAAGTCAAACTCCAAGATGCATGCAAGATAAATCAAATAAATTCCAAGTTGCATGTGAGATAAAAGAAGTCAAACTGTAAGATGCAAGAAAGATAATTTAATAAAAAATAAAAAATGTAATTAATATAAATAAATTAATAATTAAAGATTTATGTAATATTAAATGAGTTCAATGTAATATCAAGAGGAGTTAATTGAAGATATCTTCTGGATTGAAGACCATCAATGCATGCATGAACCTTTGACTTTTCAACAATTCAAGCAAGATTCTATCTCTATCTTCTATGCCATATTCCAAGGAGAGAAATTTAAAATCATGTATTTAATATTTATTAATTTGTAATATTAGGTTTGATTTGAAGGTTGAGTTGGAGTTTAGTTAAAAGATGAGTGAATTATGAGTTAACATGTTAACTATTCCATTTTAGGGTTTTTTTGTCTCCTTTCCCTCTCTTCTTATTGTCTATATGTATATTATTTTTTTAATGAATAATGTGATATTAGGATTTTTTATTATATAAACTCTACCAAAATTTTTACTACATCACCTTTGAAATAATAAAGAGCTGATTTTCCTCTATTTTTAAGTTGTTCATGAAGTGTGTGTCTTATATTCATTGATGTAACTTAGTGAATGATTGTTTTTCCTATGTTTATGTATAAAATTTTAAAATTTATTTATAAACTGATAATTATTTTACATTATATAAATATTATGAGTTAGATTTCTACCTAGTCTAGAAGTGAATTCCACTAGTGTTCTTTCCTTCCAAGCTACTATGAGTGTTTGCCAATATCTTTGTGTGAAATAATGATGGAAGAGACATTGATGAAGATGAAGTAAAATTATGTAGGTTATTTAAATTTAAAAATGTGTAAATTATCTATATAATTTACTTCCACATTGGTTCATCACCCCAAATTTTTAGTTTTCATGTTCATTCTTAGCTTGTGCATTGCTCCTTTTCCCCTTTTCCTAGTCAAGAAAACATAAAATTAAAGAGTTTAGAGATAAGTGGGTGAGTTTAATAAAGGTAAAAATCCATTAATTTGGATATTATCTCCAATATAATATCACCCACACCTTGGATATTTTACATTGTATCAATAGGAGTGAGAATTGGCACATGTTCTTACACAGGTGCACTTTTGTATGATAACAATTTCTAGCACATCCAGTGGTACCATAGATCAGAAGATTGCTAAATATTGGTGCTAGTTTTAGAAATTTATAGTAAATATATTACTTAAGTACTAAAAATATTGTGAATCTAAGTTATATATAGTTGGTTTAAATAGTCCAAGTGCCTAAAAAGTATCAGTTGGTATGTATTTCAATCCTCTATTTTATGAAAATATAACCTTTTTACATTCATATCCTTCATATCAAGTTGAAAATATTTATGGATTAAATTTAATTATCACTAAACTTGTAGTATATCCTTATCCTCATGATATTTAACCCCCTCCCATCCCTATTCATGTTTCTAATCATCATTTTCAAAATCATGTTCTTTCCAATTAGCATGAAAAAAGTTTCAAGAGATAAGATTTTAATTTGAGAGACAATGTGTGGAGAGTGATAGGGAAGAGGAATAAATTAGGCATCAATAAGATCTTTCATACTAGGCCTATATACATCAACAAGAGATAAAATCAATGAATAGATACAATGAGGCTACAAGAGAACCAATATAGTAGCTGCCCATGAGAGTATAAATAATTGAGTCCAAAATTCAAATTTGTAAATAATAAGAACCCCTTGAACCTTTGAAAGTATCTAATTTATTAAATATTCTAAGTTTTAGGACTCCTAATTATATTAAAGAGTCTATGTCTATTCAATATTCACTCAATATCCCCAAAGATCTTAAGACCATTCCATATTGGAAACCTTCTTGGACCAAAACCCTTGATTATGTCACGCCTAATATTGAGAAATATCATCCTCCTCTACTAATACAAAATCAAGAGATGGAAAAATATTTTGAAGCCAAACCAATAAAGTTACAATTTTCTTGAGCCCTCCACCCATCCCTTAAATTAAATTTGTTAATGAATATCAAGGCATATTAGAATGTGAGAGGTTGATTGTTGAGTGGAAAGAGAAGAATGAAGCATCCCTAACATAAGTTTCTTTCTCTTATTTCAAATAATTATTTAATGAAACTATTACTTCCAAATCTCAAATCATTATTAATTCCTCTTCAATCCCAAAGCCCATATAAGATCAGCCCATAATGACTTATATTCATATGACACCAAATACAACCTCTTTCCCTCCAACCATATATACTTTTTAAGGAGGAAATATTGTATGAAAATCAAAATAAGAACATCTAGGTGAAGAGGAAAATTTGTCAAGAGAGGATGTTTAAGACTTGTGTTACTTAAATGAGTTTAAATTTGGCATATAATAATATCATGTCGTATCTCTTGAGGATTGAAATCAAATTTCAACTAAAAGTGAGACTCAAGAAGCCTATCATGAAGATGTTCAAGATGACATGACATCATCTAATGAAAAATTTGAAGCAGTGGTTTAACAAGGTAACAACCTTAGACATGAGTTAAGTAAAGAAAGAAAATAAGTTGTAGTGGTTACTAGTGAACCTAAACAAGATACAAGTTAGGATAAATAAGGTTTTGATGAATATTGGTAGCAATACTTTGATTCAATTCAATATATTGAGAGTATTTGTAGGACTACATCACCTTGTGAAGACATTGATAATGTGGTTTCCAATATTGGATTACATGTTCAAAGAGATGTTGATAAAATCATATCACATGTAGACCCTGATGAAGCTAGAAGGTAATATTTGGATCTCCATGAAGATATTAAATAATTTTAAACAATTGAAAATAAAAATGACATCTCTAAAGATGTCATAAAAAGCCAAAAACATTGTTCTATTGAGCCAATAAAGGCTAAAGTTATAATTGTTCCTATGGATCAAAATGTGGTTACATTAGAGAAAGTTATTAGTGTTGAAGAGAAACACGATTTGAGTATTGAACCACATGATAAGTTTTTTTTATATTTGATATATTTTTGCTTTATTTTATTCACTTAGAGATAAGACAAATAAGTTAATAAGTAGTAAAAGAGATTATCCAAAAAGAATGACACTTAAATAATAGTTTGTTCATCATCTTTATCAACCACATAAAGAAGACCTGAGAGGTTTTTTATTTAACCTAGATGGATTTTGACTTTTTTACATAGTAGTGTTAGATTTCACTTTCCTCCATGTGCTATTATGCACATGTTCAGTTAGTAGTTTTAGTTTTCATTTTCTACTAAGTGTTATCTTGCACATTTTTGAGTTGTAGTTATTCTAGTTTTCAATTCCATAAATGCTTATGAACAAGAATTTTTTGAGGTCAACATATCCCCATTTATATAAAATGGGGACCCATGCATCAAATATGTAAATTTGTTCCTTAAAGATTAAAATACACTTGGTTAGAGTATCATTAGCATGATTTCACACTATTTTTATTTAAAAATCATCCACACCATGGTCTGATTGACTTATTTTTTCACGGTTTTTCTTTAATCTTATCTAAAGTGCTAAGGTCAGATATTTGTATTTTAGGTTGCAGGTTTAATAGAGCCCATTTAGGGTTAAACATGCTTAGGGTTTTTATGCTTCAATGATCAAATTGATCAAATATTTGATTAATTAAATTCATGTTTTTGAAACCCTAGATTAATGTTTTACCTGAACCTTTTAATCCAAATTTAAATTTGGTGGGAGCCTTTTATAAGTTTAGTTAAGAACAAATTAATAATACCATGGTCATAGTTTAATTTTTATCCTAAATCTTGGTCATATTTTTCAACACAACCAAACCTTAGGATAAAAATCTTACGCTTGGTCTATTTTATATCACATGGTACCTTTTATCTTAACATGGTCCAACTAAAAATGTAGGGTCCTTTTTATTACTTAGCCTAAGGCCTTATCCCAAAGTTCCATCGTATTTATTTATATAGTGAAACCTTAGGTTAAGACCTTATGCTAAGTCATATTTTATAGGGTCTTTTTTTATGTTTAAGATATCTTAAAAAATCTTAGGTTAAAATATCCTTATTCTTGGTTTCTTTAAAAATGCTCAGGGTCCTTTTTATATGTTTCATACTTAGCTTAAACTTAGACTAAAATATTAATATTTATTAATATGAATAAAAACATGGTCCAAAGTTATGATAAGTCCCTTTTAAATTCATGGGTTCCCATTAATAGATCTATAACTTAGCTTAATAATTTTTATCCTAAGTTTTTTATACATGCTCTCAAACCTAACTTGATCTTTTATAAAATGTAGGGACCATTCACATTCAATTACTTAGATCCAAATCTATGGCACACATATAAGTAAAGGACCTAGATCAAATGGAGTGAGACCATGATAAATAGTCAGAAGGCCTATAGGATTGACATGTGGTATAACCATAGATCCCAGTATAAAGAGCCAAAAATCAATGAGCAATCGAGATGTGGCATGCATAGAATGTAGTGTGAATCATAAGAAGACAAGTGGCATGCTTGGTAGATAGTCCCCATAACTATGTTTAAATTTATAGTCATGTAACCATCAATGAAGTTCCCATAGATATCAAATGTTAGTCATGAGGACATGAATCTTAACATAGTAAATATCCCAGACCATATGTTTAAAATTGATGGTCATGTGACTGTCAAAAAATGTTCCCATAGATGTCAAATGATGATCGTGAGTTAATTTTAACATAATAATGAGACTTGATCATATGATTAAAATTAATAATCATGTGACCATCAAAGATGGTCTCATGGATTTTAAATTATGGTCATGAGAATGCCAATTTTAACATAGGAATGAGACTTGATCACATGGTTAAAATTGACACTCATGTAATCATCAAAGACATTCTTGTGGACATCAAATTATGATCGTATGGACATCAATTTTAACATAGTGAACTTGGATCAAAATTTTAAAAAGGAAATGGACAGTGATGAATATAATGAGTTAGGATGCCATGGAATTTCCAAATCAAAGCTATATGGGTGTAATTGGGTCAAATTATAGACTCTATGGACTTGTTAATACAAAGGAGAGCATAAATTATCATCTACATAAAACAAGTTGAGCTATTGTCCATCGATGGGTTATTAAAAAATATTTGCATCTTGAAAATCGAACCATGCCTATATTGGATGGCATCAATAAATAAAGAGGATCCTATAATAGTAACTTAGATCTTACAGAAGCTAGTGGGTCCCAATAATAAGTGAAATAGGAATGTTCTTCTTATAACCAGCTTTGGATGATATTTTGAAATAGGATATTATTTTATATAAACATGTGAAATTTGTAAGGGCACAAATTATCTATAGGTCAATTCAATAGAAAAGATAATTTGTTCTAAAACATTTGAAAGGACAACCATCCTATACACTTTTACAAATGTAATTGGATTAGGACTAATCAACATGTTTCCTTACATCCTATAAAAGGAGTATTGCCATTTGTAAAAGGGAGGGAGTTCTTAGAAACAAATTACTTTGAAAAAATAATATAAGCAAAGAATTCTACAAAGATTATCTAGTATTTGTTTATAGGAAGTGCTATATGGTTTCTCTTTCAGTTGTCTAGTTTTACTTTCAGATTTGAATGGTTCTTATGGATTATGGATGTGTATCTTAGATGCAAAATTGATAATTTGTACCATTGCTAGATTAGTTGAATGTTCATAGGCTTATTTCATTTGTTTCACTTCTTTTGAATTTGGGCTAATATTTTTTGCTTATAGGAGTGAATATTTAAGGTAAGTCTAGTTCCTTTTTTAATCATTTCATACCTTCCTTTGAAGTTTGCCTAATGTATGTTGTGATTTGGGCTTAATCTATTTCATTTCATACATTGGTTAAATATATGTTTAGAGAATATTTGAACTTTAATGGAATGTCTAAAACAAGACCATCAACATATTTCTCTCTACCCTACCCTTCTTTTTGATTCTTTTTTAACCTGATCACGTTAGTTTAATGACCATTTTTAATTTCCATCTTAGATTAGTTCTTGACCATAATTCACTATTCTTAGCATAATATATTGCATATTTTACATAGATTTTCTATTTGTTAATGGTGTCTTCCAACCACCAAATTTTATCAATTTTGTGAAATAGTCACTTATTATACCTATATTCCACCAATATATAATAGTATTATCACAAATTTGAACTCATGCATTGAGTTCTTAAGAATTCTAAAATTGAAAGTGTTTCTTAAACACTCTAGATACCTCTGGTACACATTTAGGCATCAAAAATGTTGTAGTTTCTTGAGAGAGTTTTCAATTTTATATATATTTTTTATTTTCATAACTCCATATCCCAATGGATATATCTACTATTCTTGATTGTTTAGCATGCAAACATCCCAACAAAGTCACCAAGAATGTTGACAATTTTTACCACCATTGATCAAAGTTGCTTATGTGCATATTTTTAATAAGAATAAATTCATATATTTAGGATTTATTAGGTCCTAAAAAACATCATTAAAACTTTATCAATCCAAAATCATGATTGGGAATAGCTCATAGGTCCAAATTTTGACAGAGGTTTCTTTTATTCCTATAACTAGCTAGTTGTAAGCTAATGAGGGCAATATTAAAATGTTTATTTCATGGAAAATAAGTAGAAGAGTTGGTTATAATTTTAATATGGGAATATTTGGGATACTATTACCTAAATACTACATTAATTTGTTTCAAGTTACAAGGGATTAAATTTATGAACAATCGTTAATAAGGAAAGGTGCTCTAGAACCCTTCTTAAAACATAATACCTTGATTTTAAGCAATATGTTTACATTTTTGAGTTATTTTTTAAAAATAAAAATTTATGTGATATATTATGGGTAATATTACCTTAATATACCTTAATAAATAAATTTAGGAAAATAATGGATAAAGGTAAAGGTACAAGTTGTAGGGTTTCAAGCAAGCTAGAGAGAGTCAAAAAAGGTAATTTTTGAGAGTTTTAAGAGATTATTTGAGAATATAAATGGTTATAATGACTATATATTATATTATATATAATAATTAAAAATTAATTAGGTATTTAACCATCATAAAACTCAATTAAATGACAAAACTTAGACTTACTAGCATTCATAAATGAAATTATGTAAGGTAGGAAACACCAAACGTGCATATTTTGAATTTTATAAAATGACATATCTATAAATTTGACATGGAGGTATGTTTTTATGTCCTTTAATTTTTAATTTACCAAATGAGATATAAAATGTTAAAACATAGGTCTATTCATGAAGGAAATCAAGGTTTTTTTACTTTTTGCTCCCAAATGGTGTTATAAATGAGTTTTTTCATATCCTTACAATGGAAAAAAATTATTTTATAGTTTTTATAATTAATTTAAAGGTAATAATACATTATAATTAAATGATAAAAATTAAAAATAATCTTGGTTCATTGAAAAAATATCTCCAGGTCACCCTACAGGTAGCAAACAGGTACTTGTGAATTTTTGTTTGAGAGTTTGCTTAAGAGTTTTGGATATTTTTAAAAAAATTAATGTATTACACATTGATACATATAAAATTATAATATTATAAGTTTTTTTATTCTTATAACTCATTTTAGACCCCTAAATCCAAATCAACATTTCTTGAGGTCTATAGAACACAAAATGACATTTTTGGAGGTTGTAAGTAGAATTTGGATCTAAAAATTTGTTTAAAGGTATATTAAACCATCGGTATTACATTAAAATAATGTTTAAATTAATTACATATTAAAATTCATGAATTTATAGGTTCTCATGGTGTATTCAAGAAGTTTGCCAAAACCACAAAAGACAATATGTCCAAGAAGGACCACTATGGAGATTTGTGATTGTCCATCAGCTAATGAAATTTTAGCAAGGATATTTCATGGAGTTTAAAAAAAATAAAAATAAAATATCTCCCACTTATATCTCACCTTTTATGAATGGGATAATTCACAAGCTAAGTAAATGCATTGTGCCTTCAATAACCTTGCCTAGTCAAACAAATGTTATCTTTGCTTACTAGAGATCAAGAAGAGGTTAAGTATTTGTATTAAAAAATGGAATGAATATTTAAATAAAATAAAATAAAATAGAAATAATTAAATAATATTCTCTCCTACTATTCCAATTTTTGATAATTTTATAAAATGTCAAGTCAAACTCTAAGATGCATGCAAGATAAGTCAAGTCAAACTCTCAGTTACATGTGAGATAATTGAAGTCAAACTACAAGATGAAATAAATGTAAGTCAAGTAAAGCTCAAATATGTAATTAATATAAATAGATTAAAAATTCAATATTAATTTAAGATCAAATGTGTTTAATGCAATATTAGGAGGAGTTAACTGAAGATATCTTTAAGATTGAAGACCATCAATGCATGCATTAACCTTTGACTTTTCAATAATTCAAACAAGAATATCTCTAAAAATTATACACCATTTTATAAGGATATAAATTTAAACTCATGTATTTACTATGTATAAATTTAGAATATTTGGTTTGAGTTGAAGGTTGTGTTGGAGTTTAGTTAAAAGAAGAGTGAACTCTGAGTGAACATGTTAACTCATCTAGTTTAGTGATGATTTGTTTCCTCTCTCTCTCTTTATTTTATATATGTATATTAATTTTTGAATGAATAATAGGATATTATTATTTTTAATTAAAATATGATAAAATTTTTACTACATCATCTTTGAATTAATAAAAAGCTAATTTTTCTTCCATTTTCAAGATCTTCGTGAAGTGTGTGTCTTATGTTCATTGATGTAACTTAGTGAATGATTGTTTTTCCTATGTTTATGTCTAAAATTTTCACCTTTATGAATAAAATAAAAATTATTATACGTTTTATGAAGTTTCTAAGTCTTATTTCTACCTAATATAGAAGTGAATTCAACCAATGTTCATTCCTTCCAAGCTAGTGTGAGTGTTTGTCAAGACCTTTGTGTGAAATATTGATGAAAGAGTGATCATATGAAGATTAAGTAAATCTTTTTAGGCTATTTTTATTCCAAATTGTGTCAATTATCTGAATAATTAACTTTCACATTGGTGTATCACCCTAAATTTTCAATTTTCATGTTCATTTTCAGCTTGTGCATTATTCTTTTCCCCCCTTTCCTAGTCAAGAAAGCACAAAAGTAGAGAGTTTAGAGAGAAGTGGGTGAGTTTAAAAAATGTAATCAGCCCATTATATATATATATATATATATATATATATATATATATATATATATATATATATATATAAGTTCACCCACAACTTGAATATTTTATGTTGTATCAACATGAGTGAGAATAAGCACACATTCATGTAAGGGTGCACTTCTGAGTGATAATAGTAAGATCAAACAATATCATTCAAACTTGTAGGCATGAAATATGATATTTTATTTTGGATATTTTGAGACCAAAACTACCTAATTATTAAATTTTCAAAGATGTATTTAATGCCAATTCATGATTAATGAGTTTAAACAATTTTTTAATTCATAACTAAGAAATATGAGGTCTTGTTTGGTAATTTACTTATTGAGAGGATCAATGATAACATCATGTAGATATGAGGATTGGAAGTGCCACATGGAGATTGATACTATCACTTAGGATTATGTTTTATAGGTTTTCAAAGTTATTACCTGATAGATAACTTTATTCAACCCAAGATTGATGAAGTTCATGAAATTCATCATTTAGAGGGTAAAATGTCTTAGTAAATTAGAAAATTTATCAACCTCCTCTAGTATGTGAATTATCTTCAAAATGAGAATATCCTAGTTGATCCATTTAACATAGGATTAAATTATGATCAAAGTTCCTTTTTTCTCCCATGACACTACATGTCATTTTAGACAAATACTATATTACAAAGGAAAATTAGGGTGATCTTAAGAGGGTTATGAGATAATTAAAGGAATAAATATAGTCACAATATGGCCACCAAGATAAGTAATAACAACCATAAAATTTAGGGGTAAATATGAATCAATCCACATAGAGATAAATTTAATAATAAAATAAACACTACCTCCTTAACCTCCTCAATGTAATTGAGGGTGTACATGGTAGATCCAAGAAAAATGACATATCAATAGGTCATAGAGGTATGGACATGAACCTACCCACACTAAATAGTTATGGCACAAAATGATAATGGTCAAAATTGATTGAAGGCTACAAATGACTAGTGGGACATCTTAAAGATTGGCTCTACCATGGAATGTGTAATGCTTATTTTACTAAATTCCTCCATATGATTACATTTCATATCCATATGTCATCTACTCACTTGCCAATGATAGTTAAATACTATAATAACCCTTTGAGAGAGGAGACCACCTCTTTATCCATCCATAGACCCTTTTATGACCCAATTATAATTTTATAGGTAAAATCATGCCTTGGAACCTCATTTTATTAGAAACTCTTGGATTGACTACAACTTAGTATTTTTTATCATTGGACACCTATGAGTGGTTTCAAAATTCATAAAAAAATATTTTGTAAAAAATTCACCCATATTTTTACCTATACACTTTACCACTTGGCATTCATTAATAATTCTTGATCATTTACACATTCACTAGCTAATAGACAATAATTTTCCTACACCATTACTACCCTATTATGATATCAATATTTGAATTGTTTCACCTAATTTGAGCACTCCCTATTTTCTATCATCTAATTGGAAACCATCACCTTTCATTTTTTTATTATCATTTTCTCTTTTCATTGTTTTACACATTAGACTAGAGAAGGATTTTATCAAAGAGATACATATTCATCCAATTCTAGGTTACAGACCATTATCCATTTCCTACCCAATTAGATATGCTTGGATCAGATTTTTGTAGGCTTATCAACATTATTCAAAGAAGTAATATGATGTCACCTTGATATCAATGTGTAAAACTTATTCTTAATATTTGATATTATTTTTAGGGTTAGATTTATATTCTAAGTTAATTTAATTTATAAATTATAAATTTTATTATGAAGCAACACACACAATTCTAAATCATTTGCTTATTTACAAACAACACAATTGTACTTATAATTTTTTATTCCATTTATGGAATAATAATTTTCTTTGTAAATGACATTTGTATTCTCTAAAATAATACAATTTTCATATATAAATCATATTTCCTTTCAAAATGGTTTTTTTAATTTAGTGGCTAGAACATTAAATATATATGATTCATTTTCTTTTAGTTTATTAGGTGTTTTCTTCTATCCATAGCATAGTTGTTTATTTCAACCTTTAGTTTTTGTAAGCTAGAAATATAGTTAAGATATCTATTTACCTTTCCAAAAATCACAATGTTTTTTATTTCCAATACTTTTGTAAACCCTTGAGGCTTATTTGGATTGTTAGAGATATATTATGGAATTATATGTGGGACATAATAGGTTTTCATTTTCATTCATTTATGAGTTTATTATAGTTTTTAACTCTTTCAATCCAAATTCAAAGTGTTTTTCACCATTCTAATTTAGGTTATGAATTTACATATGAACTCAATATACTGAGGTGTAGGATATAAATTTTCTTGAATCTTGTAACAAAACTACAAAATATAATTTTAGCTTATGTTTAGTTCTATTTTAGGTTGCTTAGTTTTGTTTTGGCTATTTCTTATCCTAATTTCAATCTACCCTATAAATTTTCTCTATTTTTTCATTTCTATTTATTCTTGCATCATAGACCCAATGTATTCTCTTGTGCCCATAATATGGGAGACTCTATTGCTAGATGAAACCTAGAGGAGATACATGATATCATGGAATGTTTTGATAGATACCTAGTATTAACATTCAGGTGGACTAATAAAAAATGCCATTAGAGATGGAGGTATTAGTCTCTTCTATTAGAGATATCAACAACTCTTATTCAAGTGTTCCAATTGTTCTAATTTGTGTTAGCCTTATCCACCTTAACATATTGAACAATGAATCTAGATCATGTTACTCATGTATATTCTAATAGTCATATCGAGATCATCACTCAAAATTTGGGATACCATCCCATCCTCCTACTACTTTATTTTAGGTGTAAACTAGGCATGAGAATCCATGGTATGCTTACCATATTTATTAATAACTACATTATGACCCCTCTACTCCTTAACCATATTCTCCTAGTGGTAATTATGAATGTCCTATTAATCATGCTACTATCCATGGTTATTAAATGACTTATGTTCAAATGGAAGCTCACTATAATTATATTTCAACTAAAAATTATGTTTTGGGTTTCTACCAACATGACCAAGGGCATGTAGACCCATAATATCATAAAAAATATGTATATTCCCATGACCCATATGTAATTTTTTCATCTCATATCCATCTATAATTTTTATGAAGATTTACCTATGAACCTTTGAACTCACACCTACAAACTATTCCATTTATTAATCTTATACCTCAATTACCTAATTTTACCATAAACCAAGATGTTAGGAATTTAGATAATATTAATAAATTTATGATAATGTGTATGGATTTGGAAAATGAAACTAAGATTATGCTTAATCTCTTAATTCATACCCTATAGGTTAATGCCATAGTATTTTAAGCTTCTCTTAGATGATTTATTTTGATTATTTGATATTTATAGACCTTTTAACCTTAAAATTTACTAGCTCACCTCTATGATGTAGTTTATGAGTGATTAAAAATTTATATTTTTTCATAGATGCTGCTTAGTTTTACATGTTTATAGGATGAGCTTTGTTGATGACTAGGTCATTTATATGTTCATTTGAGCATTGAGATGAAAGAATCACCATGAGGTAATAAAATTTGAACCTACCTCCTATGAAGAGGATTTCAACAAGTGTATGAATATAATTTTTTTGGAGTTTAAGATAGTATTTCTCATGTAATACCCAAAATAAAATCCTCTTACCATGATCACAATTTCACTGTGATTGATGATAGTGTCGCTAAATATTTATCAAATAAGAAGGATAAGAAGCATGAATGAGAGTTCAATGCCTTGAGTATTAAGGATTATAAAAATTCAAAAGTCAAGAAGAATAATATATATAATTTCAATCCCACCAAGTACTAAAATAATTATGAGATGAGGAAATATTCTAATAAAGAATGTGCAACAAATAAATATAATACTAAGGCCTCTCCTCCTCAATACTCTCCACTTGTTGTGCATAAAAACATTATATGTATTCAAGGATGGTCTCCCCAACCATGTAAAGGATAATATTAATAAAAATAATAAATAAAAAATAATACGCATTTTTCATCTTTACTTTTTAAAACCTCTTCAAGTTTTTCTTACTTAGAAATGTCACAATATGAAGTCTAGCACCATGGGATAAATATTGTTACTATAATTGATATAACTAGCATTATGTATGAGTGTTATGTTAATAAGGCTCAAGTTGGAATAATAAAACCACTATATATGCTTATTGATAGATTTTAAAATCCATAATCACTAAAATTAAAATTTAATGCCAAAAAATAAACTTGTGACTAATCCTTATAAACACAACCTATGCCCAATTCTATGGTTATAAACTATTATTTATTTACTTATATGAATATGATCCTCTATCTTTAATCAAATATGATAATAAACATTCATATTTTTCATCCCAAGTAGCCTATACTTACTATTAGAATTATTCACACTTCTAGTTTAGATGTTTCTACTCCTCATACATGGCCACTCCTTCAAGATAATATCACCCATTAGTAGTGTTTGAAACTACTAGTTTTGTCCTCCTACCAAATAATGACTATTTTTTCTAATTTAATTTAACCTAATAGGTTGTCTTGCACATTTCCTAAGTCCCATTGAAGGAAATCATAAAAATACCACTATATAAACACATTTTCTATACATTTATTCACTATAGGGAAAGAGGTTTCCATTTTCAAACACCATAATTATTCTAGATACACATTGAGATGAAAACACCTATTATTCCAAATTATGAGTCCATATAACCCAATTATCCCTAATATAAGTTTAAATACACATCTAAGGTCATAAGTCATTATTGAAGCACATAATTACTCCAATATTACAACAACATATAATATTACACTGATATTTCACACACACCACCATAGTGTGGGAGAAGTACATTGATTCTAATCCCTCTTAGGATAATTGGTATGTGTGTACATGTGAATACCACATGTTAAACTATGCACTTGACTCCAAGAATTTAGGTCAAGGAATCTGAAATAATGGATGGGATTTGGATTGGGTTGGTTTTTAGGTGGAATGGGTTTTAGAATGGGTGGTGGAAATGGGTTACCATGATGGAACCAAAAGAACTCAACAATGTTACAGTTCTCTTTAAGAGTATCAAACTATGCATAAATGTAATTATAGGGTCCTTAAATCTCTAAAATCACAAGGAAGTAAAGCTCCTATTCAATTCTAGGGTTAGGGAAATGAGGGATATTAGGAATAATGAATCATAGGATGAGATCCACTCTCTCAAGTTGGTTATGACTAGTCAAATTCATTTAAAAATGTGAATGATATAGGATGAGGCTAGACCTAAGGATAATAAGAAGGTGATAATGGCAAACTACATTATTATGATAACCTTTATTCTAATGGAGGTAAATGGTCAACAATGAGGTGGGGGATTAGGGTGGAATGTAAGACCTCTCTCTTAATCTCAGTATTAATATAATACTATATGCTAGGGTAAATTTTAGAGGCCCATATAGAAATTTAATTGGGTTTTTTTTGGAAAATATCTACATGTTTCTAAAGTTTGTAAAAAGCTAACATATGGTGTTTAAGTGAGAGAGTTAATGGACAGGTAAAACATAATAGGGGTAGAAGCTAAATGGGCATGCAACTATACAAAAGACCTATGTGCACTTATTTTATCCCTTTCCTATTAGAGAAAGTATCCATTATAAGTATATAGGTAGATGCATATTTAAATAGAATTGAAAATAAGCTCATGTTGACTTTTTATAGAGTGGTGAATTATATTTATATGTATAAAATTTATTTTAAATAGTAGGAAAGTCAAACTACAAAACTAAATTACACTCAAATAATTTAGGTGAATCCACATTATTAAACATCCCCTAAAATATCCAAATGCCAATTTATAAAACCAAAATATTCTTGAATTAACAAATAATAGACACTAAAATTTACCCTAATGTATGGTAATTATAGGACTGGGTGTTGTAAACCTAAGGGAAAGACCTTCTCTAACAAGATTAGGTGTTTTGGGAACTATCATCTAGGATGTATTAGGTAATGTGTAAGAATATGAGTTTGTATATATAAATTATGTGAGGATTTTATGTGTTTTTATAAGAAAGGTTTTGTTTGGATTGTACTATTGGACAAGGATTTTGGCAATGTTTTTTATTATATTTGTTTGTTTTGTGAATGCTTAACTAAAATGAAAACTAATTAATTGATAAAATGAAATAAATGGAAGTAGAGAGAAATAATAAAATTTAACCCAAATAAAAAAAACTTTTTAATTATTTTCCAATTATATATTTAATACATATAAAGTGGAGAGAGAGAGAGAGAGGGGGGGGGGAGGGGGAGAGAGAGGGAGTGAGAGAGAGATCTACTCTAGCTATGCAAATACTGATTTTTAACCTTTCTAGATGCAAGCTATATGAAGCTACTTTTGTAATTTTTGATTGATATGTGAGTGGATCTACTATAATAAAACTCCTTAACATGTAAGTGATTTATTAAAATATCTAAGCTCTAAACAATAAATACTATGGGGTTCATAGAGTTTTCTTTCACCCAAATAATCCAAGAAAAAGTTTTAGCCTTTCTAGGTGTTGCACACTAAATATAAATAATGTATTTGAAATGGAAATTAATGATATTTATTATGATTATTATGATAAAATTAATTATAAAATCATTCTAAATTGATCCAAGCAATGAAAATAATAATCACAATGGCATCTTTTATTTACCTAGTTTGTCTAGGCTTTTGCTAGTCACTAGTTGCTTGTTTTGAGAATAAGTCAACTTATTAGAAATTTGAAAAATAGTTATTGTAATGTTTGTAAATTAATGATATAATTTATAACACTTACCTAAGGTATAAATTTAGGATTATGTTGTGAAAATAACCTATTTACATGAATACAAACAAATAAGAAAACTAATTACTATTTTTGTTCAAGGATGGAAGAGAGAAGAAACATTTTTCCTATTAGAATTTTATTTTAACCCAAAAATAAAGATTTAAAATAATAAAAGAATGGATGATTATTTAATATTATCTAATAAAATAACACAAAAAACTAAGCTAATAACCTCCAACCTAGTCTTGATGTAGACCAGTTGAAGGCAATAGATATATTTTATTGTGGTCCTTAGTATGTTATCTCCTATATGAAATGAATATTTTAAAAAATATCCAATAATTAGGGTGAATACAATAATACATAAATAGTAGAAGAAGAAGAGAGACACAACTCTGAATAAGTAATAGTTGATTATGGTTGGTTGAAGACATTGTTTGAAAAGGCTTAGTTACAAGAACAATGGTTTTTTAGTGTATAGAGTTGTGTAGTAGAACACAAAATAAATAAAAGCTAATATCAAAAGTAACTATAGTATGTTTTGGATGTAAAGGATTCAAAAATCTCAAGCTATAATGAATAATTTTGGATTGAAAATCAAGACAAAATTGGCTTACTTGTGGAAGAGTAATGGATCTTGCATGGAGTTTAACTAAGTTGAATTCAGATTTAAACTTAGAATGGACTCAAAATGATTGGAAATAGATGAGGGAGTGAGTTGGGCCTGATTGGATGCAAACTTGGTGTGGAAAAAGAAATAAACATAATAATAAGTATGAAAAATGTGTCAAGGAATGAGTCATGGAAGCCAATTTTAAAAGGCAAAATAATGGTGATGGAACCTCCCCTATTTGTAGAAGAGGTTACATAACCACCACTATTAGGGAAAAAAATACCCTTAAAAACTATAAAACTACCCTTTTTTTAAAACACAACCCAACTCTTAGAATGGAACCAATGTGATAGTTTATAAAACCATCATGATGAACTCATCACCAATGGGGTGGTTTTATAATTTCACAGGGTAGTTCTATCACCTAATAAGGAGGTTTAATTTTTAATGATAATCTATTTAAAATAATCTAAGGGAAGCTATAAGGGACAAAAAATGGGTTTAAGTGACCTAGGAGAGAGAGGGAATCAAAAGTGGGGAGAGTGTTAGAGAGTTTATATTTGAGCATTATTAGGAGGTCACTACATCATCATTAGACCTATCATGTCAAGAATGTTGCATAATGTAAAAATTAAGTGCATACATATTTTCCTCTCAGGAAGACACCTTGTCATAAATTTATTATGGTATAGTCTTGAGTAATGGTGTGTGGAATGGAAATAAGAAGTTATAAATACTTACCTTACATACCTTGGTAGTTTAATAATGTTATTCAAGGCACCACACAACCTACAAATAAAATATGTTAATAAAATAAACTACATAGCTAAATTATGGATAAGAATACATATTATAGATGTGGGTAAGATCATATTACCTAAAGTATTTCATTATCTACCAAAATTGGCACTAATTAGTTAATAACATGATAACCATTAAAATGTTAATTTTAAAACATGAGTTATATAATTTATTAAAAATATGACTTTAAAATATGAAAATATGCATACAATGTGAGAATATACCAAACTCAAAAAGTTTTAAAAAATAAAACAGCTAGTTTGAGGCTCAATATATTCAATAAATTACTAAAAACTAATTCATTTGTACCAATTGATTGTGAGATTTATTGAGCTTTGGATTTCCTATGATTGTTTCAAGAAAGATAGTTTTCAAAAAGAAGAGGATGACAATAGGATATAAAATATATGAGGGGGATAAGTTGTAGGGCAAGATCAAGTAATTTTTGTGCCCCTTTACCCTTTCCCCATTTTTTAATTTTTTTAATCAAATCTTACTATAAAGCACTGACATAGTGAGACCAACACATTTCACCTACTGAGATGTGAGATGACTATTACACTATATATTTATTTTATAAATACCACTATATAAAATGGAGTGGTTGTGTAAACACCATTGAGGGTAGCTATGTAATCACTTAGGGTGGTTAATTAATTGCCTGTAGTGTTTTTATAACCTCCTCATAGGGTAGTTACACAATTTCCATGGTGGTTGCATAACCATCTCTTAAAAATAAGGGTAATTTTGCTTGCTAGAGTTAAAAACTAAAAATTGTAATAATTTCTTGTTTTGATAGATGGATTTGGTATTTGAGATAAATTAGGGTATTTAATTTGTTTAAGGTACCTTACATACATAGGATTAGAGATCGATAATAGGAGTGGGTCCCCTGAGTCTCATAACTTATAATGGTTGATGAAGTAGTCATTCTTGATTATACTAAGATCTTGTGGATTATGTAGGTAGGGATTAATCTGACCTCTATCCAATTCATTTGTGACATTTTAACCTATTGGGACCATGATAAAAACATTTTTATGCTCTCCCAAGACTAAAGAGAGTGTAAAATCACTCTTGTTGACATCTACTAGATCATAAGCCTTACCATGAATAGTAAGTTGGTTTCCATTCTAGTTGTTGATAGAATTTATGATGGTTAGAGTTGGGTGGAGCATTTTAGAGCTAATGACACCCCTGATGTGTGTGTGATGTGTGGTGTGATACTTTATTGGGTTGAGGGATAAATTAGACCCAATCTATATGAGGACATTATTATTATCCTTACCTCATGACTAGTGGGAGATAAGGGTACCAACATGCTACTATTTAATTGGTTTTTGATTATGTCATATTGAGGAGAATGAAACCCAATAGTCCTAGATCCAGGAGCTATTATTTAAAACCTATAGGGACCTTTATCACATGGATCATCTAGGGGGCATTTTAATCAACCACTTAATGGTTGTCATGGGTTGGATATATGAGTAGATTATCCCCTATTAGAGGAGAGTGCTAATTGGTGCACATGGGGACATTATGGATATTATATGGAGGGATGTGTCACCATTCCATTCTTATTAATGAGTAATGGGTACTTTGATAGTGTTTGGATTGATTTCCCTACCATACCAAGACATGGTTGGGCAATGAGTTGATGAGGGGGATTATTATGTAGTAGTCTCTAGGGCCACTCAAATTTGGGACATGATTTCATAGGTTGAGTTACACCCCATAGATAGGGTAACATAGATTTTTTACATGCCCTATGTGGGAAGCCTTCTCATCCTTTAGGTCATATACAAGGGCATACAAGAGCTAATAGCTAATAGATTGAGATGATTGGCATGGCACCCACTTGTGAGATGGATGCCCATCATCTAACCAATTTAGGATAGAGTGGAACAAGGACCTACCCCACATCCAACTAGGGGAGGAGGAGGCTAGGGTGAAACAAAACACCAACATATATACCCACCACCACTAATAGCACCAAATTAGGGACCCATATAGGAGGACCTTGCACAAAATGAGTATCTAAGACATGAATATCATGAGGCTAAAGAGTATACTAAGTTAGAGGAATTTCACATTCATGAGGAAGAAGCTATAAATGACTATTTTGAAGCCAATTGGTGTGAGGGGACACAAATGTGGATCTACATATCTACACTTATAATTTATACTTGATTTTTTAGTTTATCTATTCAATTTATTTTACATGTTTTTTATTTTTCTATCAACTGAACCTAATGTTGATTTTAAATTCTATTATTATAAATAATGTGAGTTGGTGGACGAGCATATTCATGGACACCCTGATAAACCTTTCCCAACTAAGCATTATCCTAACCAAAGACTAGATCCTAATAAATCATTAACTCCCTATAGGGACTGGGCAACATACATATGTCTTTACCCTAGTGGACCATGCATATGTGATGGTGACAACACTGATGACATAAAATAATACTTTATTGAATATATTAGGGAGAATGAAGTCCTTGGTAGACATGATTGTTTGTAGAGAAGAAGGTAGAGCCTCCATCCATACGATAAGGGGATAACTTTAGAAGGAGGTGCTAGTAGGGGACCCTATAGTAGCCTCTAGGAGACACCACTAGAGTGATAACCCCTTAAATTCATCTACACCAAGACCTTCTCATAGGAGGAGAAAATGATCCTTAGCCTTGTTATAGATGTTTTTGTTATACCATTTTACATTTTTATTATTTTTTAGATTCCTTGAGGCACATTGGTCCTCCATAAAGTTACTTGTATCGGATGTCATTTTTTTAAAAAACATTGATAGTTATGATGTGTGTGTGTGTGTGTGTGTGTGTGTGTGTGTGTGTGTGTGTGTGTGTGTGTGTGTGTGTGTGTGTGTGTGTGTGTGTGTGTGTGTGTGTGTGTGTGTGTGTGTGTGTGTGTGTGTGTGTGTGTGTGTGTGTGTGTGTGTGTGTAGTTTGTATGTTTTGGTTTATCTTAGTGAGTTTTCATTCACATGTTATGGATTTAACTTCCATGTTTTGATTTTCATTTTATGCACTCCAGCTGACTAGGCATGTGATTATTTACCATATAAATCATTAATTTTGATATAGTGATATGGAAAATGCTTATGTATATTGGAATAAAATGTATGAAAATGATGCAATGATTTAAGACATATATGAAATTGTTAATGTGTTAACAATTATTTTTTAGGTGATGAACTATTTATTTTATTTTCAAAAAATATGACTTTAAGTTTGGAAAAAGGGTTGAAAAGGAGAATAGGGTAAATGTGAGATGATGAAAACCATAAATGAATTTTTTTTAGGAAAAAGGAAGATGACTTAATCCTTAAGATCAAAGAGGAAAACATATTTATTTCTAAACATATAAAATATTAACATTATTAGTTTCATCTAATGATGACTAGTCCTAAAAGAATTGGTAAATGGGAAAAGGATACCCTTTTCAAAAATAAGCATGAAAGAAATATTTTTTGATAATTTTATATTTGTGAAATTTTTAATTTGATATTACTTTTTCATCTAGTTTTTATATTCTATTTGTGACCCCCTACACCCAACCTCATATCAATAGGAAGACACATGTGTTCATCACTGAAGGCTTAATGTAGGTGAGTAAGGGAACCTATCCCAAATGTTAACCTTAAAAAACCATTAATATGTGAGGGCTCACCACTGAAGTTTATTAAAGGGTGAGGTATGTATACTTTTTGCATTTTTCATAAGCTTTAATTTTTCATAAGTGTATACTTTTCTATTTACAAGGCCTTTACCCAAAAATATTGGTCTCATGAAACTAGTAAGATGCAAGAGATCATCACCAAAGGTAAATAAGGTGAGTAGATTTACCTATTTCTGATCATGTTAATGTTTTAGTTTATAAGGCACTCAAAGAAGAGACTCTACCAAAGAAAAGCTTTTAGATTAGACTACATGATAGCATTTTATAAGTTATACAAGAAGTTATAAGGAAATATATGTACTCTACTCATAATAACTAAGGAAAAAACTAATCTAATGTTGATTTATATAGTTTATTCTATGGGATTATAAGGTAATGGAATGATGTGATATGATTCATTCTTAAAATTTTACACTGTGAAAAATAAGTGTCAAATAATAACCAAACAACACATTTTATATGCATATGGACATGAAAATTAAGAAAAATCAATACAAATGAGAGTACTATGATATGAAATTACTATATATAAAAACATTTTATGTGTAAAGAGTTCAATAAACTAGTAGACTCCTTGTCTTCTAGAGTGCATAACTGATAGGATCCATTTTTTATGTCTTTAATCACTAGGTAGGGGCCTAACCAATTAGGTCTTAACTTATGACCTATTTTCCTTTTTTTAATTTAAATATCAAGTCTAAAGATAATGAATCTTATATGAATTAGGTATTCATATGCATTTTTGTTTTATTTTTTTCTCATATGATCAATGCAATTAATATGGTTTTTCACAACAATGATATGACATTCATATAAAGTGTATAGGTTGGCTAGTTATGCCTCTCTCTACTCCTTATGATCAAGGATATCCTAGAGGGAAATTCAAAGGTTGGGTATCTCTACATCTAATAGTATTATATATTTATATCCAAACATGAGTGAGTAGGAAGTTACCCCTATATGTGTCTTAATAGTTGTTCTATAAGCTCAAAGTGATGAATAGAGATGTAAGTGCCAATCTCACTTAAAATATTTGATATTTTTGAATAATAATTATTTCAAGGTTTTATTAGTAGCCTCAACCTAACATTGGCATGTGGGTAATATAAATAGTCTGAATGTTGTAATATATCAAAAAAATTCATAGCTCATGAATCTAAAGGGTTTTAAAATGGAACCCTTTATCAGTAATGATAACTTGGTGGACCCCAAATTGATAAATTATTTGGTTCAAGATAAATTTTTTGATGACCAAACTTATTATAGTTGTTAATGGCATAGCCTCCACCCAATTAGTAAAATATTATGTAGCTATAATAATGAAATTATTAACATTTGAAGAAGTAGGGGAGGGCTTACCTACTAAATCTAAAACCCACATGGAGAAGGGGCCTTGGGTGACTATGGGATTAAATATCCCATAATATATGGAGTCATGGTCTAAAGTGGGTTATCAATATCCCATCCTATGGATTTTATGAGTATTTTCATGGCCAATAAAGTGTCCACCATAAAAACCATTATGATAATGAAAGAATACCCTTTTTGAATCCTCTTGGTTAATACACTTGAGTAAAATTAAATAAAAGTATTTGAAATAAAATACCATGTATATAATAATGTACTTAGACATGATGATATGAAGAAACCATTTTTAATGTCATTTTTTACCTTTGGGGTAAGTGTTATTGATTAGGTAATTGATGATATATGTGTGCCAAGGAGAATAGATAATAATAGGTTTTTTGATGTAACAGATCAATTCATCAAGAATTTTAATATCCATGAGATCATTAATTTCTAATGGATAATCAACCAACCAATGTCCAATGATGTGTCCCTTAACAAAATTTTGGTTAATGTAGGTTAAATAGAACTCATTTAGGATCATGATGAAGTACCCAAACTTCCTATATATGGATGGATGGGTGAGGTAAGTACACAGGGCTTGATACCTCATGCTAAATCTTACTTCTTGGTTGAGCATATAATGTAACAACTATTTGGTTACAAAGACTATAGCTAAGCATTATGGTTGAATGGTGTGATATATATAAAAAAAAATTCATAGCTCATGAATCTCAAGGGTTTTAAAATGGGACCCATTGTCAGTAATGATAACTTGGGGGACCCCAAACTAAAAAATGATTTGGTTTAGGATTACTATTATGATGACCAAACTCATGATAGTTGTTAATGGCATATCCTCCACCCAATTAGTAAAATATTCTATGGTTTTAATAACTAAATTATGAACATTTGAAGTAGGGGAGAGATTACCTACAAATATAAAACCCACATGGAGAAGGGCCCTCAGGTGACTATGGGCTACAACCCCAGTGGGAATATGTATCTCATGTGAAAAATGTTGACATTTATCACATTTGTGCACATAATCTATGGATTAATGGTCTAAATTGGGATATAAATATCCCATCTTAGGGAATTTATGAGTATTTTCATGGCCACTAAAGTGTCCACCATAAAAACCATTATGATAATGAGAGAGGAACCTTTCTGAATCCTCTTGGTTAATACACTTGAGTAAAATTAAATAAAAGGATTTGAAATAAAGGACCATGTATATAATAATTTACTTGGACATGATGATATGAATAATCCATTTTGAATGTGATTTTTTAGCTTTGGGGTAAGTGTGGTCAATAGGTAATTGATGATATTTGTATACCAAGGAGAATAGCTAATAATAGGTTTTTCTATGTAATATATCAATTCATCAAGAATTTTAATATCCATGAGGTCATTAAATTCCAATGGAGAATCAACCAAATAAAAATCTAATGATGTGTCCTTTAATTAACTTTTATTTTATGTAAGTTAAATATAATTCATTTAGAAGTGTGATGAAGGACCCAACCTTCTTGGAGAGGGATGGTTGGGTGAGGTAAGTGCATAAGGCTTGATAACTCGTGATAAATCTTGTTTATTAGTTGAGAATATAATGTAACAACTATTTGGTTGCAAACACTATAGATAAAAATTATTTTTCTAGTTGAGTGTATCATGTCTCATAATCAATGAAGGTGTAGATAATGAAATAGATTGTGTGTTCTTTGTTGATATCATCTTTGTGTACCAACATGTAAATGAGGGATACCTTAGTCTATCTAATGTAAATTATCAAGATATTAATCATTTTAGGCACCATGAAGGTGGGGTGAGACATAAAAAAGTGTTTTACTACTTCAAATGATTCCTAGCAATCATCTCTCTAAGTTAAGCCACTTTTATTTTTAATTAGGTTATAGATAGGATGAATGGAATATGAAAGATTAGTAATGAACCATTACATGGATCCCAACTTACCCAAGAATGTTTTGATGTTTGATTTGTCTATGGGTAAGAATATTTATGATATTTATTAAATCTTGGTCGGGTCAATATAAAACCCACATTGGGAGATGATATACCCTAAGATTTTTCCACTAATGAATCTAAATACACATTTTTTTAATTTAAGAGTAACATTTTTTTTAAAAAGTTTGTTAAGATGGTGTATAACACCTCTAATAAATCTATTCGTCATCTAAATTTTTCTAAAATATCATCTTGTAGATCTTATTATCTTGTGAATATGCTCATGGAATATGTGGGTCATGGCCATTTGATATGTTACCCCTAACATTTTTAGAATGAAAGGCATCATGACATAATAAAAGGTCCCTCATGGCATAGTAAAGGAGGTATTGATCTAGTCTTCATTATAAATATGGATATGATAATATCATGAGAATCCATCGATGAGTGATAAAAATTTGTATCTTTTGGTAGTGCCAATTATGACATCAATGGATGGGAGAGGGAAGTGATATATTAGAAATGCTTTGTTGATATCTTGAAAGTCTATACATATCTTTATTTAATTTTTCTTCTTGAGAATAGGGAAAATATTGGACATCCACTTGGTGTAGTACATTATCTTAATAAATACAAATTTTAAAATTTTGAAAAATTCCTCTTTTACCATTAATGAAACCTTAGGCTTGATGGTCCCAAGTTTTTGTTTGACTGTCTTTGATTTAGGCATTATAGCTAGTTTTTTTAAAACTACATTAGGTTTTATTCCTACCATGTTAGTATAAGATAAAGAAACATATTTTGAGAGATTGGCGAATAGTTTATTATGGTATTCCAATTCATATACAAAGAGTGAAGACCCCAAATTAAGAAGGTTAGGAACATCCTCAGTCCTGATGTTAATGTCAATGGTCTCTACAATAAGGGAGGAGTTTATCTATTAAAACATGTCAAGGGATGGGGAAATATCAAGATCATCGCCCTCTATATTGAAAATGTATTTTTCATCATAAGAGGAAATGTAATCCTCAATCTGTCAATATGAATCATAGTATTCATTCCCAAGGGATGATGTAGGATAATAGGTGAAGGAGAATCCCCCCTTGTGATGATATGATACGAGGTCATCATAATCTCATAAGAAATAAATAATATCCTCATAATTATTAGATAATTCAAGGAATAATATACTATCATATTATTTTGATATGGGTAATAGTCTGGTCGTTTAGAGTTTGACACATAAGAGGTTCTATCTAGATTGACACTATGAAATCAGACTCTAGTATAGCAGGATGAGGGTCAAATTTTTAATATTAAGTAATTATTGAGTCAACAAGATGATTAATATCCATATGGATTACTTATATATAAATTAATTAAAAGTCTTTAGTGATCTTGCATACATGTAGTATTTTATAACTGAAGATGGTCAGACTTGGTTTGATACACCTCAAAAAATTGGTTCACAACCAATTATGAGTCATCTTAGATCCCTATGTTTTGAAATCCTAAACATTTTGGAATTATATTGCCAATAAATAGGGATTAATATTTAGATCCATCATTTTTACACTCAAATTCTAGCGTGAAACCAAAAGGCATGATTTATCCCTCAAGAGAAATGAGAATAACTCCTACCCCAATGCCTAGGTGGCACTTGGACCATCATATTGGAGGATTAATTAATCATTTGTAGAAGAGGGATAGTCATATAGTTAATTTTCATGTTCTTATTATATCTTAACCATATGGATATTGAGAATGTTAGACAATCCCTATTGGGGTTCTTAGTCCCAAGACTCAAAAAATTGATGAGCTTGTCCCTTTTACAAGGTGGGTGGAAGAACTTGTGGAGATTTTACAAGTATACTCTTGTGGTATGGATGAAATAAGGAGAGAACTTATGGGAACTCAAAAGGTTGATTTTTATGCTTCAAGTTGGTGTATGTAAGTACATTTATAAATTTAAAAGGATGATTAATAGGCCTTCTCTTTGGTGTGAGAAGTATGTTGACATAGTTATGATGATTTTTCAATGTGGGAAGTATCCCAACATAGTTATGGTTTTGATTTGAGGTGGAATTTTTAGGAATGTAATTGTGTATATTAAAATATGAATAATAAGACATGGGTAACTCTATTTTTATAATTTTTATATGTGATAATTCCCATAAGAACTCAATGAGTGAATCTCTATGGGCCCACTTTTTCACAAAGGGGAAAGACCTCTCCTTAAGATTTTTTGGATAAGTATGAGATCTACTATTAATCTATATAGTACATAATATTAGGGTATGAATATTTTCCTTGAGTATCATCATGGTTGAGGGAGAAGGAATAGTCTAGTTTCATGTTAAAGGAATCAAAATAAGAAGAGAATTACAATTAAGTGTAGGCTGAAGTAGAATGTTTGACATCTTGGGAGGAAGTAAACCCCATGGATCAAGAAATAAAAAAAAATGGTATGGTCTTATCATGATGTGATCCAAGATAATTCTCCAAATATTATTGGAAACAATAAGGGTATAATGTGAAGTGCAACTTGCATTTGTGTGGTTAAGCATTGGGTGATACTGTTGGTAGTTACTGTGATGGTTGTTATGAAGGTGGACCTAATCATTATATGACACCTATATCATGAAAATGTAAGGTAAACTAGTTAACCCATTTTATATTTGATATATTTGAGATAAATAAATCATAGGTCCCTACCCCTTGTGGGTCGAATATAATGATGAGGGGTGTGTCCTTCTCCAAGAGATTGATGATATCATTTATAGATAGGGTAAAACAATTTAGACCAGTGATTGATTTTGGATTAACAATATTTTTAGCTATCACTACATCCTTATATTATAACTTATCGTTTTAGAAAAGTTTGGGTTATTTCACAAATTTATTTAATATAACCACTTTAGGATTTGAGGATTTAATAACATTGATCAAATACGTGGGCTTCATGAACCCATTGGTAGGTAGATGCTAATCAATGTGTAACATGGGATGCTTATGCATGGTTTTTTATATCATATAAAAAAATTTAGGATCCCTTGGTCTAATAAGACCTTTCCTAGGTGTAAAAACTATATTTTATATAATAAGGTTAAAAGGATAGCCTTCATCCTATGTATATATGGTCTTCTCAAGATCATATTATAATTCATATATTTTTCTATGGTATAGAGCTTGGTTAGTACCATATTGGGATCTAGAGTGAATATAAGTAAAATAGTCACTATGAAGGTATATTTTAGGCTATCATATCCTATCAAGGTGTTATGCATTGTAGAATAGTTGGTTTCCCCATAACCAAGTGTTTGTAGGAAGGAAAAGGGGACAATATTAACCATCACTCCATAATTGACCATGCTTATATTCATGTAATTGTTTTAAATCCAAAATTATATGAATTTTTTTGGATATCACCTCCTTTCTATCTCAAACTTATGAGTAATACTACACAAATCAAATAAATATCTAGTGTCTTGAGATTCTTGACCAGGTGGAAACATATCTAAATCAATGTGGTTAATCAAAGCCTATGGAGGAGGAGTAACACTAGATAGATATTCAAGTCCTAGGGCATCAATAAATTATGAGAAATTGGTGGGATATTTCTTAAGTAAATAAAGAAATTACATGTGGGAGAACATCTTGGTCATATCTAAGATCAAGTCATAGATTCTCATGGGTTTAGGGATAGACTCAGTTTCCAAAATGTTTGGGGGATGAAGATTTATAGGTTGATACTATTTGGTGTGAGTAATTAAATTCACCACTTAGTCATATTATAACTCCATAAATCCTATAATTATGGTTTTTAATTATAAACCTAATTGGAGAGAAACATCAAAGTTAACAGTTCTATTGGTGGAGGATTTAGAATCATGAGTGCATGCCATCATGGGTTGATTATATTAAATTAGGTGGTCCTATCAGCCATACCACTATTGATTTTGGGTAACATGAATTCAATGGTTAAGAAAGGGATTTTGGTAGATATGGAGATTCTAATTTTTAGGGGTGACATGTCTATTTTGAAGGCCTAGGGGTTTATACAATTATTCCCTGAGAACATATCAACAAATGTTTACCTTTGATAATTTGGGAGTCTTTGGATAAATTTATTATACTCCATAAAGTTCTAATCATCATGTCTAATGAACTACTAGAAGAGGAAATATACATTGAGATCATATTCCTTAGGCCTCATGTTCTACCCCTTTTGACCAAAGCCTTATGCATTATTTCATTGGTAATAGGTTTGGTTTTGAAAGTGGGGCCATTGTTTGACATACTAATACTAATTTTGATTATGTTTTTGGTTTTTCATGTTAAATTTTGGTTGTAATTTGAAGTCAACAAGATGAATGAAAGGAGGTGGATATTAGATCGTATTACTCATATTGTTAGTGACATTAGCATTACTCATGGGCTGATATTACTTATTATTCATAGGGTTTGGAATTGTATTCTAGCTAGTGACACCATTAGTAATGGCATTCTTATTTTGATTTAGGATCTTGGGACCTTGGTTATGCGTATTTTTGGACTCATATTTTGAAATCCCCCATTATTTTAGTTTAGGTTGATGAATTCACTGGTCCCATAAGTTACTAAACATTTTTAATGGCCTCTTGGTCAATCCATAGGGTGTTATCAATATTTTATTCACAGGATAAATATATGAAATTTTAAACATCTTATATTGTCTCCTTGTTAAGGGAGTGGAATAAGTGATCATATTATGTTCATTGATCCATGTGAGGTGCATAAGTAGTGGAAAATAAGACATATCACCATCTCATTATGAAATGGACATCTAAGTCATTGTGTTCTTGTTTGATGTGCAATAACTTACATATGTTAGTCTTTAGGAGTTTTTTCATATCAAAATCTTCAAAAAACTTAGCCATGAGTTGTCAAAAATAATGTATAGACCCTTGAGGGAAGTGGTAGTATAAATAAAGAGTTATTCCTTCTAAATTTCTAGGTAAAATTTTGGAAACAACCTCATACCAAGGTAGGAGTTACTTAACATACATAACATATGCCTTGACATATGTATTGGGATATATTTTCCATTTAAACTTGAGAAGGGTAGTTAGGGGATGTGGAAGAATATCCCCTCATATGTTGAGATCAAGGGGATAATTAAATTACTCAATGTAACTCCCCATGTTATAAAAGTCCATTGTTGTTATGGTAGGTCCAAAGTGGAAATGTGAGATCATATAGGGGTTATTTTGGTAATTTATAAAAGGGATAGAATAAGTTGAATATGGAAATTTGGAATAAAATAAAAAATAGTTATCCAACTGAGTGTATTCATAATATATATGGAAGTAAGGATTAATATTGTTAAATTTAGGATTGGTGGTTTATTGTGGTAGAGTATATGTAGTTTGCATGTATCTTAAGGTTGCATAATGTGGGATATAACTTATTTATGGATGATAAGTGTATGTGGGAGGCAAGTAACTCATATGTGTGAAGAATGGTGTGTTTTTGACCACCACATCATTTTTAAAAGGTGGAGCATATGTATGCATGCTCCCAATTAAGGTTTTATTAAGATTTTGATAGGATGATGTTTAACCCTAAAATTATTCTAGATTGGGTTATCTAGTGTTAAAGGGTTAAAGATAGTCTAGGGTTCAAGGATGACAAAATATCTCTAAAGTAGGCCAATTAGATGATAAAATTAGATATAACATATGTTACATTCATTAAATTAAGGTAGAATAAAAATAGTAAGTACATATATGTTAGATATGGAAATGATAAAGAAATAAAGTACATAGTTGGTTCTGATGTTGACATAGTTTTGGATCTTGAATAGGTAAAAAGAAGATTACTCTAGAATAGTCACCAAATTTTGGATTAAGTGACTTTAGAGTTGTGGAAAAAGCATCATCCATACATGTTTTTTTTGATGTTACTATTTGAACTTGATGTAAGTGTCCAATATATAATAACTACTATAAAAGGATGTGACCACATAGATGTTTTTGGGTTTTATTCACCTTTATGAAGACACTAAAAAACTACACACTTATAATTTTCAATGACTGAATACCTAAGGAACCCTTAAAGACCCCCTAAAAACTTCTTAAACCTTAACCAACCCCTCTTAACCTAATCAAATCACTATTATCCTATTCACATAAAACTATTTAGAAGTACTATTTGAAATCACTATTCAAAAATACTATTCACTATCACTATATATTATGGGACCCACTATCACTATTCATGATGATGTGGTAAGTGACATAGTAAGTGACATAACAAGTGACATGGTAAGTGAAATGGAAGGTGATATGACAAGTGATATGGCTTGGAACTGAGGTGGCTTGAGGTGGGACATCATATCCCACCTCTCTAAGGTACCTCATGACATCATTAAGCACCAAAGGGCCCCTCCTTTGGAATATGGCACATTTTTCCCCATGGGGCCATCATTCAACATGTGTTTTTGTCCTCATGCATGGAGGATGATGCCAAAATGCATGGGGAAATTATCCAAAAGATGAAATTAAGTGGTGGAAGGTATTTTGGACCCATATGAGCCCATGTGCATGATTCCCTCTCCATTTTGGACTCTTTAGCAAGTTGGGAGACAAATCAACTATGTGGGACACGTATTGACTAAGTGGAAATCTCACCCCCTTGTCTTTCATGACCAATCATGCACCCACATGGAGAATGGTGATAAAATTCATGGGTCACTTACCCAAAAGACAAATTAGTTTGGTGAAAAGTCCTTTGGCCTCAGTTGAGTCCATGTGCATGATTTTGACTCCAAATTGGACTCATGTGCAAGGTGGGAGACAATAAAACAAGGTGGGAATCCCACCATATTTATCCCCTTTGTCATTTATGATCCCACTTGAAAAATGGCACCACATTTCTACTATTCCCTCTTTTGGCATGTTTCTTGACAACAAAAGCTATAAATATGACCCTCCCCCTTCACCCATGGTTAAGTTGGTTAATATTTGGTACAAAAGTTTATTTTTTCAAGTTTTGGATAATTTTAAAGGAGTTCATAATCTTGTAGGAAAAGATCTCAATCTATGAAACTCTTCCAAAATCTTCAACAAGCCTTATTCAATAAGTCATCTTCAACAAGCCATCTCCAACAAGCATCACGGTATATTGTTCATTTTAGTCATTTTAATTATTTAATTTTATTGGCCACCATACCATTCACCTCTTAACCTATTCCTTGTTATCCCTTTTATCCCTTTGTCATCGTTGTTACATTTTCCCCCTTTTATCCCATTTTCCTCATTGTTACATTTCCCCCCTTTTACCCCTTTTTCCTCTTTTCCATATTTACCCATTTTCCCCTTTTGCAATATATAATAATTTTCCCCATTTACCCATTAATATATTTGTATATTTTCATCCTTATTCATTTTCCAAACCCAACTAAACAATCCTTTTGACCTTTATCATCAAGTTACCAAACCAAGAACCACCCTTTTGCCTTAACTAATTTTCAACACTAGTTGATTTAGCTTAGTCATCCTCTAAGCAGAGTATTTAACCTTATTGTGATAAACTTGGTTATTTTATGTCATATTATTTTATGTAATTTGATTTTTTATTTATTTTTTAATTCAAATCCTTAATTTTTCTATTCACAAACTCGAGTGTTTAAAGTAGGTGGATGGATAGACTCCTAAGAAGCTTTTACTTCTAGGATCTAGCTCATACTAGGCAATCCACCCATATACTTGTATAAAAAATAAGTGTGTGGTAGTTATTTATTATTTAAGGTCATCCTCCCAAGACAAAGAGGATATCTCACAAAGTTTGGAATTTAATGTATGCACATTGAACATGTATTTTTCTACACAACCCATAACATAGTTTCTTTCTTTTCAACACTAGGAAAAAGAAAAAAAATTAATAAAAACACTTTGCTCTAGTGTATTCAGATCTAGGTTATGTAATATCACTCCTCATGAAATTTTAAAAATTTAGTTCCTCATCTTAATACTGACCTTGGGGGAAAATGGGTTAATGGTCACACATTGTCGATATGACCCCAAATACACTATGTCAATGAGCACTACCTACATTGATTTGGAGATCATATACAAGGGATAAAAAATAAAAGGTATCAATTATTATTCAAACCATTAACATATCATATATATCATTGAGATATTTTTGGTGATTTTTTTGGTTTGAAAAATGGAGTCCATATGCAGAAGTTATGGTTGGTCAAAGTTGGTCAAAAGTTAACAAGATGGGTCAACATTGGTCAACACTAGTCAAACTTGGTCAACAATAATTAAAGGTGGACCAATGTGGTATGTACACATGGAACACACTAGTATAGACACATGGTACAACTAAAATCCTCCACATGGCACATCTATGTGGCAAGATGAGACCACTTTACATGGGATAAAAGTTTATTATTTAAAAATATATGTTTATCTCACATCCCAACAATGTGGGATAAAAAGGACTTTGACTGAATATTTAAAAAAAAAATTCCACACATATGTGGATATAAATAAAAGATATCCTTTTAATAAGGTATGGAGCAATGACAATCTTTATTCTCATAAATATGGGATTTCATTTCAATTCCCACACCAAAGACCAATGTGGAAGGCTTTAATTAAAATCCTATGACAATATTTATTCCCACAAAAGTGGGATTTTATAGGGCATGATGGAATTTTTGATGCCAAAAGAGGAAAAATATTTAATAAATATTAAGAAGACTACATGGAAAATAAACATGCGAGGTAAGACATGGGCATTAAAACATGGATTATTTGATGCTATTTTTAATGTAATGTTTTATTAAAACATGAAAAGGCTAAAATAAATAATAAAATCATGACTATGTAAAAGCCTTATTTATTTTAGGAAATCCCATGGATATAGGATATATTCATGCAAAGGCTAAATTAAATCCTTAAGATTTTTTAAAAACCCATTTATATGGGATATTCATGTAACAGGGATTTTAATCTTACAAACTATGTAAGATTGAGGATAATTATAAATCCTTTTGTAAATGGATAAAATGCTTAAGAAAAGGCTTAAGCTTGGGGATGAATAAGGAAAATATCCATGATTTTGGGTTTTTAAAAGATATATAAACCTGTGACCCCTATTGTAAAAATCATTCAAAATCATTATAAGTTATTAAAACACTCATTAGAGGAGTACAAGAAGAGAAGAAGAGTTCATTAGAAATAACTTAGTGTGGAGTGGAGATTTTGTGAAATCTATCTTTTACAATACTTTCTCAAGTCAAAATGATTTCTTGGTGGCCCATTATAGGAGCATATTGTGATGTAAGAATTAAATTTCTTTTGAAATCATTTATATATTGGTTCGTGTTTTATCAAACCTATAGATGTAGCCCATAAAAAGGCAAACTTCATTATCAAGTGAAAGTGTATTATTTGTATTTAAACATTTGCTTATTGTTATTTTTAATCATTAAATTATTGGTTTTAAATTAATATGCCAATTTTCATGTAATTTTATGGTAAATTGAAAAATTGTTCCTTACCCATAAAAATAGAGTAAGTTGGTTAAAATTGTCAAGTGCCATTTTTAGATCAAATTTTAATTAATCAGTATCTCTTTTGAAATAGTTTTTAAAGTTGGGTCACTTACTTTTTATAGATCAATTTTGGTATCAGAGATAATTTTATGTTGTAATTGTGATTTTAATCACATTCTATAGAATGCTATGGATCTAATGTTAGCTCAAGTTCAGTTGTTATTGAATACCATTATCACTACATTGATGCAATACTTGCAATTTCAATAAAAAAGACAACACATTTTAGAATGAAGATATGAGTTGAATAATGAGAAAATCCAATAAAGTATTGATGTTTTGTAGGTATAAATATATAAATAACACTATCGAAGCAAGAGGATGTGTGAAGACTCGAAAGTTTGTGGACATTGTGCTAGAAGAGGACATGTTACAAAGCAATGTTGTATATTGAATCCAAGTCAAGATCCACACTAGTTTAAGAATCAAAATAAGGACAAAGGCAAGGAACCAACTATTTACAAAAGTAATCAGTCATCCAGACTAGTATTACATCATCAGTCAACTCCAAAGACTATAATATGATAACTTTTGCCAGCCAAATTGCTAAATATTATGATACACTTGGAGAATACCCAAAGGCAAAATGTCACTACTATTATTAAGGGTAAATTCATATAAATTTATTTTTACTAGGTATTTGGATCTATTTACATGACTGAAGGTCTTGTACAACATCTAGGATTGAAAGTTCTTTCATTACCCCACACTAAGACATTCAAAACAACTAATGTCATGGTATGTGGACATGTGACACTTTATTATATCATACATTTTGGTATTAGAGGTATATTATTTGATTAATTTTTTCTTGATATAGTCCTAGAAGAAGTAGAGGAGATCATTATGGGTAATTTCTATCTCACATCTTGATAGGCTAAATACATAGCATCAAGATATGGAATCCAGTTGACTGATGATCATGCTTAAAGAATTTAGTTTAGGACTAGTCAGAAAACCAAGGTAGTTTTTGGTTATATTAGTGATCCATTTTATTCTTATACTCTTGATAGTCCTCCTAATGAGAAAAATATTTTAATTCTAGAAGTGAATAATGCTTTGATTGTTAATGTGTCTTCTAACTCAGATGTACATTTAGAAAATGAAAGCAATGAAATAAATTCTTATGAATATATTATTAATGTTATGGATACTTTGTATTATAATTCCATACATTAATCAAGTAATTATTTTTATACATTTGAGAAGAAAACAAGGGGAATAGGTTCTAAGCTGTTGGTCAAGATTGGATTTAATAGAAAGGGCCTTGGCATTAATGGTCAAGGAATTTTCCAACCTATCCAAGTTGTGAAGAGATAAATTTATGCATGATTAGGATATGGAAATGAAGAAAAATATTTCCAATAAGTTGAACTAAAGATTTACTTAAGTACTAAGTCAGAACACCCTAAAGAGCTAAAGGAACCATTCTCAGAAGGTGAAGCAATTAAATCTGATAGACATCTTTAGATGACTTATCAAGGTATGAAAAGAGGAAATACTTGAATGTATCTTATAATTATTATAAATAAATCCCTATAAGGATCCTTAAGAGACATTTCAAGTCAAAAAATTAAAAAAAATGATGAAATTAAGTTTCCTAAAGAAGACATGAAGTTTGGTTTTTACTTTAATGCTAAGGGGAAAATGTGAAATAATATAAGCAAAGTCATCCACAACCTTAGAAAAAGGTTATAATTACATCTTTAGTCAAGAAAAATATAGAGCCTCGTCAAGTAGAACTTGAGACAATAATAATTATGGAGATGATAGTCAAGAACAAGTTGATAGTACATGATTTATCACCCTGGAGAGTTAAATAACATTTCTTCAAAAGAATAATTGCTAATCATTCAAATATAGATTTTATTTTTGATGTAAATTATTAAAAAATTTTAATTTTTGAATATGTTGTAGAAACCCTAGGTTTGAAAACTAAGCCACATTTTAGACCATATTCATTGGTTGGTATAAATGATGTTGTTAACCTACATGTAAGTAAAACTTGTAAACTATGGTTTCCAATTACCTCCAACTTCCTAGATGAAGTTGAATTAGATGTGGTTCCACTTCAATTTAGTGGCATTATTTTAGGTAAACCATACTTGTCTATGATAAATGAAACTTTATCTAAAGAGGATAATTGGTATGACATTATAAAAGATGGGATATAATATTTCATGAGAGCCCATTGCCTTAAAGAAGGTCAATGTTGATAACATGTCATTACACTTCTAATATTTGGATTATTATAAGAGAATATTATTGGTAGGAAAGATAATATTGATTTAAATGTTATTTTGCTTTTTTATGTTGTTTTTTGCATAATATGTTTTGGCAAGATAGGAAACTTCATCGAAGGGTAACTGGATCTTTATATTTAAGTTTCAATGGATTATGGAATTTTGGAGACCAAAAGCCTTCTTAGTAGGGAGGTGTGAACTGGAGATCATCTACAAGGGATAAAAAATTAAAGATCTCAATTCTTATTCAAACCATTCACACCGCATAGATCTCATTGAGAGATTTCTAGGACATTTTTAAGTTTGAAAAATGGAATCCATATATAGAAGTTATGATTGGTCAAAGTTGGTCAAAGTCAATAAGATGGGTTAACATTGGTCAATGTTGGTCAAACCTAGTCAACAAGCATTAAACATGGACTAATGTGGTATGGACACATGGCACACACTAGTATGGACATGTGTCATAATTACAATCCTCCACATGGCACATCTACATGACAAGGTGAGACCACTTTACATGGGATACAATTTTATTATTTAAAAAAAAATTATCTCACATCCCAACAATGTGGGATAAAAAGGACTTTGACTGAATATTAAAAAATTATATATTTTCCACACATATGTGGATATAAACAAAATACATCCTTTTAATAAGGCATGGAGATATGCCAATCTTTATTCCCATAAATATGTGATTTCATTTCAATTCCCACACTAAAGACCAACATGTAAGGCTTTAATTAAAAGCCTATGATAATCTCTATTCCCACAAATGTGGGATATTGTATGGCATGATGGAAGTTTTGATGCCAAAGGAGGAAAAAGTCTTAATAAGGCTTAAGAAGACTACATGGAAAATAAACATGAAAGGTAAGACATGGGCATTAAAGCATGGATTATTCGATGTTATTTTTAATGTAATGTTCTATTAAAACATGAAAAGGCTTAAAATAAATAATAAAATGATGACAATGTAAAAACCTTATTTATTTTATGAAATCTCACAGATATGGGATATATTCATGTAAAGGATAAATTAAAGCCTTAATATTTTTTTAAAACCCATTTATATGGGATATTCATGTAACAGGGATTTTAATCCTGCAAACTATGTAAGATTGGGGATAATTATAAATCCTTTTGTAAATAGATATAAATCTTAACCAAAGGCTGAGGATTGAGGATGGATAATGAAAATATACATGAATTTAAAGTTTTTTAAAGCTATATAAACTTTTGAATTCAATTATAAAAATCATTCAAAAGCATTATAAGTTCTCAAAGCACTCATTGGAGGAGAACAAGAAGTGAAGAAGAGTTCATTAGAAGTAACTCAATGCAGAGTGGAGATTTTGTAGAATCTATCTTTTGTAGGAATTTCTCAAGTCAAAATGATTACTTGGTAGCCCATTCAAGGAGCACATTATTATTTAATAATTAAATTTATTTTGACATCATTTATATATTGGTTCATGTTTTATCGAATTAGGAGATGTAGCCCCTTAAAAGGCAAAATCCATTATTAAGTGCAAGTGTATTATTTATATTTGAACATTTGCTTCTTATACTTTTTAATCATTAAATTATTGGTTTTAAATTAATATGCCAATTTTCATGTAATTTTATGGGAAATTGAGAAAATGTTCCTTATCCATAAAAATGGAGTAAATTGGTTAAAATTGTCAAGTGTCATTTTCGGATCAAGTTTTAACTAACGAATATCCATTTTTAAATAGTTTTTAAAGTGGGGTCACTTACTATTTATAGATCATACATATATAATACTCTAAAGAGGGACTCAAACTAATGTTGTTCTCCCCTATGTTGTCTTGTTTGTTAATCATATAATATGTGCAAATCAAGTACAATAATGACTTATCTTGTATCTTAGAAAATATACCTCTTGGGATTCTTGCTGAGTAATTCAAACCTATATCTATGTTATCCCTATGAATGATATGAAAATAGGATAAAATAGGGAAGCTTTTCCTTACTTGAGTTATTGATTGAATACCTTTTATAAGATACCTATTAAGAAGGTAAGAAGTTTCTAGGTGAGGAATGAATGAGGTTTGATATTGTATTTATATCAATCCATTTAGAGAAGTAAACTCAATTAAATCACTTAGGTCAACCATTAGGATAAGTTTAATTTTCAAATTAGATGACTTTATGGCATTGGATACTTGTGATAAAATATGTCACCTACATCTATATAGGTGTGTGTCCTATATGCTAGTCTCTAGGGGAAAAAAGGTATAGACTCAGCATTTGTAGAGGTGGAAGATAAGCAAGTTTTAAACATTCTAGGAAAGATAAAAGCTCTAGGTCATCAATATAAGACTAGTTAGACCACAAGATAGGCCAATGGGCACAAAATAGAGTATATACAAGACTTAATAAAGTAGTAAAGCTATAGAACTGAGAGGAATAACCAAGATCTGAGTTTTCCAAGTGTATAAGACTAAGGTACTATATAATCCATAAAATAGTGTTTACATTTGTCTTCCATTTTAATATAGTAACAAAATTACTAATTTAAAGGAAATGAATGCATACATAGGTGTGTATAACATACCATTTCTTTATGTGATCCCAAATTGAGTGTTTTACTATTGACTAAACTACAACCAATATCATGTTTCAGTACATAACTAGTGTGTATAATCTATAATTAAAAGTATTTGAAATGATTTAAATTTAAAGAGCAAGGTTTAAGAGTACACCTTTGTATATATTTAACTACCTTGCCTATTACCAAGCTGATTTGAAATATATATCAATGTAAGGCTCTAAAACTAAGATTAACACACACACACACACACACACACACACACACACACACAAACACACACACACACACACACACACACACATAAAGTACATATATATCTAAAGATATATAGAGATTTTGGAATTCACATGCCCCCAACCTTGGATAAAAAGTGAGTTTCCACCTGGTAGTTTATATTAGCTCAATCATGTAACCCAATGATACTAATAACCTGGTGAGCATGAGTAAACAAAATCAGCTCATAATATCAAATTGGTAAATTTAGATGATATAATCAATTCCAACTTAAAAATTTGGAAATATTGAATGATTTAATCACCTCAATCATACCAAAAGTGAACTAAGAACTATAGTATATTGGCTCGATAAAGTCCATAAAATTACATCCTAGTGGGTGATGAAAGTAAATGAGATTTTTTATAAATCTAAATATGATTTATATATTTCAATATTAGGTGCACATTGCATATCATATATAACTTAGATATGTATCATGATGAAACTATATATAATAATGGTACCAATGTATAGATCTTTGGAACAACTATGAATCTGAATTATATAACTATTTATTTTGGCCAATTCAAGAACTATGTAGGTGTGGAGAACAAGCTTCCAAAGCATGCTCCCAATATATATTAAAAAGTTTGAAATTGAAATGAGTGCCAATTTGGAGGATATGTTTCTAAAGCATTCCCCAACTTCATCTAGGTGTGTGGAATACTAAATAAATGTGGAGAACATGTTTCCAAAGCATGCCCCCATTGAATCTTAAAACTACGCCAAATGTGAAGAAAATTCCTATATGACATGACCCTATTAATATTCCACCTTAAGGTGAGTTAAAAAGAGAAACACGTAGTTTCCTCACTTCAAAGGGATAAGATAATTGAATAATCTATGAATGTAACCATGTGCAGAACATATCTAGGTAAATGTAACATTAAAGTGCATAGAATAATGTGTTTACATTAAAGTCTAAAATGCATGATAAATATCATGGAAACATATATATAATAATAGTACAATCTCAATAATTAAATAAAGAACACACACAAGAACACTCTAAAGTAAGTCAAAAGGTAATGGTCCTAAGATACTTCAAATAAGGGGCATGTTCAAATTCCACACAATTAAAGGGAAATGGCTCAGTAAAATACCCAAAAAATCAGGATGACATATTCAAATGTCCATAAAACAATCAATGACATGTTAAAATGTCAAATGAAGCACATATAGTCACATGGGCCACCAATAAAGGAGCATATTCAAATGCTCAAACAAATAGGACAATATCAAGACAAGGTACTCAAGGAAGTGCATAAAGAAAAGCATAATCCACTAGCATACACATATCATAGTAGCCTATTGATCAAATGTGTTATCAACAAATGTTAATTACATATCATATAAAGTACCTTATAAAATATATAATCATCGATAAAGGCATGTGGAATAAAATATAAGTTCAAACATGATAGTGAAAGGTGACCTATAATGATATAAAATATAAGTATCATGATCATAGAGGTGTATGCCCCCATGTCTATATGACATGAGTAGTTGAAATTCCAAACATTTGAAATAGGAAAAGATAATGTATCTATATATGCATGTATCATACTTTCATAAAATCATGGCACACATGTATATATAAATAGTTGATATGCCATCCATCAACATGAAACTAACAAATAGATGACAAAGAGTCAATAAAACAATTTTTATGTTGAAAATGTTTTTTGAGTTCTAATTTTTTTTTTTTTTTTTTTTTTTGGTATTTTAAAATTTGAAAGAGAAATACTATCCTCTAATCCCATCAAAAGGATGGTCACATATATCTCCCCACTATGGACCTAGTGTAATAATATGGTGATGTAATAGTATGGTGATGTTTTTAGGGAGAATGTATAAGTGAAATATCTATCACTGTATTATTTTTGATGTTCTACATATGTAAAATAAGACTCTATGTTCTTGGAGAAATAATAGGAGTAATAGAGTAGGGGTTTATGGAACCTATATTTGAATTCGTCTATGGTTTCTTTGAAATACAAGTAATAAGAATATGTGTAATTGTTTTGTATATATGAACATGATGTGTAGTAGATGAGGATTTTATGTAATCTACTACATGTCTCTAATTAATGGTCTCTCATGTAATGGTCAACTAGTAAAGGGGATTCTTTGTTGCTTACCCTTTTACAGTGGATTAACTGTTGACTAAATTTTGAATTGGGTCAAAATTGGTCACCCACTCTAGGTTGAAAATTTATAGGGTTACCGAACACTTTTCATGGTCTTAAATGGTCCTAAAGAGTTATATATGGTCATATTTATCCTTGTCTACTCTTGCCCAAAATTTGGTCTTATTTACACTTACCTAGACCTAGGCATCAACTTCAAGGTCTTGAAATTGTCAAACATGGTCAAAGGTATAGTATGGTTTAATGTCAATATAAAATGTTATTTAGGTGTCATTAATATCATATATTATGCACTAACCTTTTATTTGACTCTCATATGCAAAAATCACCTTTTGGCCACCTTTTGGCCTATTTGGAAGAGTTGAACATACCATTACAAGAAGAAAAAGTTTAAATAATATTACCAACGTCCTTGATGTCATAAATGGGTCAAATAATGTTCAAGTATAGTCAAAGACTGATAATATCCATAGTTTAACACTTACATTAAGCAAAATGACACTTTACAAGCACTTTTGGGCATTTATACAGCCTTGAAAGATTAGATTTCACTTAGAAACAACTTTTAAATGTCCCTTTATATATTTGAAATAATTTTATATATTTGGAACAAGTTTCATGTCTAAATAAAACTTCAGGCACTCTTTCTCTTCCATCACTACCTTTATAGGCTTAGGAAGGCAAATTTAAACTAAATGGTATAACCAAGAGAGAGAGAGTTAGGAAATGAAACTTTGGACATTGTTAGGGGTCATAGTAATATTAAAATAAATGGAATTGGTTTGTATATTGATGTCCTCTTATTTATGAACAATGGTTAAGAGTGAAAATAGGTCACTATGTCTTATCCATCCAAGAGGGGTCTGCTATTACATAGGTTTCTCTACTTAATAATTATATGGAGAATAGTAGTTTTGAGGTATGTTTTTGGAGCTTAAGGATATAATTTTAATGGTGGTTTCATTAAATAAATAATCTCCATGAAGTGCCTTCTACTAGAGGAAAAGTGTCTTGATGTACAAGGTCTTTCAATCAATTTTGTTGTAACTTTCTATTTTATCTTCATGATGGTCACTCTCAGAGGTTCTAGATGCTTCATAACTCATGGAATATCCATAAAATTCATGGATTTCATGTGACTTTGTGTAATATGTTTCTTTTGTCCATATTATTCAAGTGTGATGTCCTTTTGGAACTGTTGGCCAATTTTTGGTCCACATACCAAGCTTTCACCCATATAGATTAGGTTACTAATGGATGAGTAGATGGATAGGTTAAAGAGAAATTTAGGAATGCCAATATTTCTTGGAATTATTATGTAAGTGCATAACATTCATCTAGTTCTTCATTATGTTCATATAGACATTTTAGGGCTAGTGGTAGAAGTTTTAAGTAGGCACTTTACTGATGTCATAATTGCTACATGTGGATGAGTTAGGGAGAATTTTCATATGGATTTGTTCACATTAGTCCCAATAACATATGTTACAAGTTTATGGTAACCTTATAAAGTGAATAAAAATATATGAATACCCAAATTTGCCCTCTCAAGCAAAATCCACTAAGTTTCCATACTCAACCATTTTTGAAGAAACTCAAGTAAAGCAAAGTGAGAATATTGACAAGGCCATATCTCACATATGCATTAGTTTCAAGAAAAAATGATCATATGGGTTTATTTATTTTAATCCCTAATTGATAAATTATAAATTCTAGGTCATTCAATAAAGTGTGGTATAAGTTATGCATGTTTAAGGTTGGCTCTTGAGTTAGACTTTGTTAAGTTTCCCATACTAACCCAAATAAACTAGATCATCATCAGGATGTCATGAAAGAATTAATAGACTAGTCAAATTGAGAATTTTGTATACATATTTAGAAGGCTATCGATACTATAAAATCAAGTGGGTTTATCCATTTTAGCATCAACAACATATGTTGAAAGTTTGGTGCCTCCATGATTCTCACGCTTCAAGATATAAATTTGCAAAGTTGGTTAAAATGCATAAGATGTTCATGCTAAAATCTAATTAATTACACTACATAAACCCACATTATCTTAAACTTGAAAATATTTGGGATGTCAATGATGGTCACATGAATGTCTTTTGACAAGAATGAGGATTTTAATTTTAATATTATGAAGTAATCATTGGCTTTGAAATAATGGGTCCTAGTCAATATAAAAGTATACATTTGATAATACATATAGATATAATAATTATTAGAGGTCAAAAGGGTCATAAAATCCCAAGAATAAATGCATGCATGATAAGTGGTATAAATATGTGAATCTTGGTAGAGGATCTACTAATCAGTGGGTATTCATATCGAGTATGATCAACAGTGCGAGATTGGTCATTGAGCTGAGTTAGCTTTTAATGGCCAATCAAAACAAAGGTAAGCTCATTATTTTAAATGGAAATTGAGAATCCATTTTAAAACAAGGGTAAATAGGTTTTTTAGATTCACCTTGATTCCATTGAATCTCATTCAAATGCCATGGAGTGGTTAATATGATGCAGTATAAGGAATATGAAGGACCACCATTAGAGCTTAATATAGACAACTGGTTTGACATTTTACAACTACCAAGGTTCATTCTTGTGACTACATTCATCATCTCTAAATAAGGACCTAAGTATGGTGAACTCTTATCTCCTATAAAGACTAATGGGTCATTTTAAACCTAATGGGAGTCCAAAAGAGGCTATGGTCTATAGGCTTGTATTAATATGGAAAACTATAGGAAAACTAATGACCTTAGTTTGGTTTTCTATTTATAAGTGGGATTTATGATCTAACCATGAAAATGGAGTAGATATGTGGTTGATGCAAAATGGTTTCATCTATCCACATTAATCCATCATCAATAAAGTAAGTACTCTACCACTCAATGCATGATATGATTGTTAGTATCAAGATTCAAGGATTTGATCCTCATGAAATTGTTAAGTAGACTTAGGGTCCCAAGGTGGTCAATTGGTAGTCATATAAGTAGTTAATGGCATTAATTATACTTAAGTATACTTATTCATCATGTAAAAAAACCTTGTCTCTAGTAAGACACTCTCATCCAATGAGAGGAGCTCTAGGACTCGTGGGACAAAAGGAGGTCCATTTGTTGATCAAGGCACACATGGAAAAGGCAATCAAGTGCTACGACTTCACTTATTAAGCTATAAGACTTTCCTCCACTCTCTAATTCATTTTTCCATCTCATTTTCTCTCTTTTTACTATAGATAGAGGCTTTTTATCCAAAAAATGGATCCTCTATGTATTTTATCTACTCCCTTTCTTAGACATGACCAAACTCTACCAAGATGGAGCTTGTAATATCTTGAGATAAATTCTAGACTATTTTAGATTTCATTATTTTGGTATGGTGTGTACATGTTAGATTTTCATATGTGGTAGAACTTTCTCCCTTATCAAATTATGATCTCACCTAGTTACTAGTTCATATTTTTATGCAAGTCATGTTTAGTGTTCTGCATCTCTTGATTGAAATTTTCATGTGGATATAATGACTAGTTAGTGTATTACACTAGATATCTCCATCATTTCCCTCATCCTAGATCATTTGGTGATCCTCTTCATGAAACACTAATGTATGATAGATATTTGGAATCCTAAATCTAGTCTTATGCTTGTTTCATTAGTGTTTAAAGAGTCAAGTAGGATGGATCAACCCATAATTTAGGTGAATCACCATTATTAGCTTAGGTTTCCCATTCATCTCTCTCTCTCTCTCTCTCTCTCTCTCTCTCTCTCTCTCTCTCTCTCTCTCTCTCTCCACCTCCCTCCCTCCCTCCTTTTAGCCAAAAAATGGATCCTCTATGTATTTTATCTACTCCCTTTCTTAGAAATGACCAAAATCTACCAAGATGGAGCTTGTAATCTCTTGAGATAAATTACAGACTATTTTAGATTTTATTGTTCTTGTATGGTGTGTACATGTCATATTTGCATATGTCATAGAACTTTCTCCCTTATCAGATTATGATCTCACCTAGTTACTAGTTCATCTTATTATGTAAGTCATTTTTAGTGTTCTACATCTCTTGATTGAAGTTTGCATGTGGATATAATGACTGTTTAGTGTCTTACTCTAGATATCTCCATCATTTCCCTTAGCCTAGATCATTTGGTGATCCTCTTCATGAAACACTAATGTATGATAGATATTTGGAATCCTAAATCTAGTCTCATGCTTGTTTCATTAGTGTTTAAAGAGTCAAGTAGGATGGATCAACCCATAATTTAGGTGAATCACCATTATTAGCTTAGGTTTCCCATTCATCTCTCTCTCTCTCTCTCTCTCTCTCTCTCTCTCTCTCTCTCTCTCTCTCTCTCTCTCTCTCTCTCTCTCTCTCTCTCTCTCCTTTTATCCAAAAAATGGATCCTCTATGTATTTTATCTACTCCCTTTCTTAGAAATGACCAAAATCTACCAAGATGGAGCTTGTAATCTCTTGAGATAAATTACAGACTATTTTAGATTTTATTGTTCTTGTATGGTGTGTACATGTCATATTTGCATATGTCATAGAACTTTCTCCCTTATCAGATTATGATCTCACCTAGTTACTAGTTCATCTTATTATGTAAGTCATGTTTAGTGTTCTACATCTCTTGATTGAAGTTTGCATGTGGATATAATGACTGTTTAGTGTCTTACTCTAGATATCTCCATCATTTCCCTTAGCCTAGATCATTTGGTGATCCTCTTCATGAAACACTAATGTATGATAGATATTTGGAATCCTAAATCTAGTCTTATGCTTGTTTCATTAGTGTTTAGAGAGTCAAGTACAGTGGATCAACCCATAATTTAGGTGAATTACCATTATTAGCTTAGGTTTCCCATTCATATATATATATATATATATATATATATATATATATCTTTCTCTCTCTCCCCCTCCCTCCCTCCCTCCCTCCCTCCCTCCCTCAATTTTCCTTTGTCATTGGTAGGATTTAGTAGTGTGAACAAGATAAAATGATGCATTAGATGACCTAGCTTGGTTAAAAATCCTAAAGTTCTAACCCCATTATAAGATACCCATAGCTTTGGGTTAGTACCATGTTGAGCTAGATTTGGAAGTAAGACCTGAACACTCTTACCTCTAATGAGGGTAAAATATAGATATATAAAAATTTTGGTGTGCTTGATGGACCAAAAGTCTAAAAGAGTGGGAATATCTTGGTGTGTCTTTCCTATAATCAAGTTTTCAAAGCAAGCACATTAGCACCAATGAAGACTCCAAATTAAAGCTTCTAGTTATGAGTAGACCAAGTATGTCTCATTAAAAAAATTTAGTTATTTCTTACATCTCATTTAACATATAAGGTCAATATGAAAAATTATGATGAATATTCCTATTATCTACCTCCTTATCAATAACCCTAATATGATCCATATGAGTCTAATCAGCCCTATGAATATTTTTGTTAAAGCTATAAGGAAATTTGGAAAATTTATCATGATCTTTATGTTCAAGGGAATAGCTCTTACCTTCCTCATAATACTCACTAATAACATGAGGACTTACTTCAGTCATATATGCATCAATATTTCCCTAATCCTCCATATGAATAGTAAGCCCATCATAACACTACCCCTCGTCAACCCTATCATGAGTCATCTATACTAGCACTTAATTAGAATTTAATATTCCTTGACAATCATGCACTATATTTTACTCAAAAAATTATTATGGCCAAGATATCCCTCCTCACCATGTCCATCATGCAAGAGAGTCATTGTAGCAAATAAAAGAAGGATGGGCACCTATTGAGAGATAAAACTAGAATAATCTCATAAGTGAGATGATTGATGTATGTGGTTACATTCAAAAAATTTAGGGCAAGCTAAAAGGCCTTAAGGAATAGTAGGTCTAACATCTCCAACCTTATTTACCTTTATATGCACCACCTCATCCTTCTTATGTGCCACCCATTCCTCCCCAAGAGACCATTCCAAGTAGTCCTTTGAATGTCCCATATTATTCATATGTTCCTTAGATATTTCCTTCTTATATATATATATATATATATATATATATATATACAAGAGAGTTATCAAAGAAAAAAGGAGATTGTTGTGGAATAGCCTATTGTTAAGGTTCAAGATTCATCCTTCATCAAGAACCCTGTATGAAGTCCTTCAAGGTTCCAGGTTAGAGCCAAGTGGTGAAATCATGGGATGGGCAAAGTAAAGAAAATATAAATTTGAAGGCCCAAAATAAAAGAGGATCTAAAACTCTAAAAACATCTCTCATACCTCCTAAAAATATTCTTGTGTTCCTTATCTTCATGAATCTATCAACCACCTTAGAGAGAAGATATTCCAAGAGAATATTGATAAGTAGATCAAAGAGTTAGAGATAAGGACAAGGAAATATGAGGATAAAAAGAATAAAAATTTGAAATTAGAACCTTAGTCTTTCCCATCTTGGAACCAATTCATGTAATCAAGCAAATCCAAGTTCATTCAACCCCCATCCCTCCCTCCTCAAGAATCTAGGTCATTTTCATCTTGGAAATCCATCAAGATTAGTATGCCAAATAAAGGGGAATACATGAATATCAAAGACAAAATTTTTGACCAAGGAGATGTTTTATATGTCTCATCTCTCTTAGAGTCATCCCAATAATATCTTATGCCACTCCTTTAAGAGGTAAGTGATGAACTCTATATTGAACTCATAATTGATAATAATGGATTGTCAAAGTCAAAAGAAGAAATCAGTATTAAGACACCACTTAGTGAGAGAAAGTGTGTCTCAGTATTTCATGATGTCAAAAATGATGAGTTATAAGAGAAAGTGAAATTTGTAGTTGAGATCCAATAGGAAGAAGCCTCAGATGTACATCAAGAGGTTGATTCTCAAGAACTTATTAAGCACATATCAGTTGTCTAAGATCAAGAGTTTTCTCAACACCTTTTGGTAGCTAATAACAATCAAGTACATGCTCATATTTATTTTGAAGGTATCCATGATTACAACTCACAAAACACCATTGATGAGACATGGATCATTCCTGAATAAGAAGACCATTGGAAATAATTATACCATTATTTCGTCAATGAGATTAGTGAGTTTAAGATGGTAGATTTGGATGTTGAGATAATATAGAAGGTGGGATTTTCTCAAGATTCCATTAATTCTTTGGAGCATGAATAACACTATCTTGATGACCTCATGAATCAAGAAAATAAGGCTAAATAATTGGTGGTTCTAGATGACAAGGAGGACAAATATGATTGGTAGCTATAAATGAAGCTCTTTTAAGAGCTCGAAGATATTGGTCAAGTTAAAGATCAAGTGATTGAGAAGGTGGATAGAGGATTTACCATGGAGGATAATGATGAAGGTTGGTAAAAATATGTAGATCTCCTTGATGATCCTGAAGAACTTGAATCGAAAGAGAAGCATAGTCTTATTAAGGTCACAATTGAAATGAAGGAGGTATGCCTTGTTAAACCACCATTGGAAGTTGTAGTTGATGAACCATATGAGGAAGATGAGACTATCTAGATACACATAGCTAACCTATTTATAGATACTTGGTTCTCATTAAGAATCATACCAAAGAAGTTAATAGTTGTAACAAAGAAGAAGTAGGCATTAAGACCAAGGATTAAGGAGTTGCATGTTTTATTCAAACCCTCATCTCATGATGCTAGAAATTTGTCAAACTTTCCTTTTGATCTAGGAGGAAAGGTACATATAGTTTTAAGCTATATATTAAGATAGTTTTGTTAAAATTCTTTTAAGTGTAGTTTTTAGCACATTTAGTTGTTATCCTTATTTTGTTCAGTAGGTTAATTTCCTTTCAATAAGTGCCTTGGGCACTTTGTCATGTTTTTTTTTTTACTTTTAGTCTTTGTATTTTGTTTTAAAAGAGGTTAGAGTAAGGTTGGCAATCAATATGTTGGATCTAGAGAAGATACTCCATGCCCAAGGAACTAGACTAGGCACAAGGTTTGGGTTCTTTTACATAAATAGGCATGTAACCCCTGTGAGTCACCAAAGATGTTGGCCAATTTTGGTTGACATACCAAGATTGAACCCATAAAAATCAGGTTGATAATGTATGAGAACATAGACAAGTTACAAAGACCCTTCAAAATGTCAAGAATACTTGGAATGAGTATGGAAGTGCATAGTATTCATCTGGTTCTTCATTATGTTCATATATACATTTTGGATCTAGTAATAGAAATTCTAAGTAGGCACTTTTATGAAATTATAATTGACCCATATGTAAAAATTAGGGAGAATTGATCATATGGGTTTATTCACATTAGTCCCAAGAACATATGCACCAAGTTTTTGGTCATCCGCTAAAGTGCATCAAAAGATATGAAGACCCAAAGTTGGCCTCCAAGGCAAAATCCACTAAGTTTCCATACCTATTTTTGAAGAAAATTAAGTATAGCCAAGTGATTAGAATGACAAGGCCATATTTTACATGTGTAGTAGTTTTAGATGAAAATGATCATATGGGTTTATTTAATTTGGTCCCTATTTGCTACACACTAAATTCTAGGTCATCTATCAAAACATGGTAGAAGTTATACATGTTCAAGGTTGGCTCCTTAGTCAAATTTTATTAAGTTTCCCATGCTTAGCCAAATAGTATAGATCATCATTAGGACATCATGTGGGAATGAATAGACCAGTCAAATTGAGAATTTTATAGACACATTTAGAAGGCTCTTGAGACTAGAAAATCAAGTGGGTTCATCCCTTTTAGCATCAAGCATATCTCATGAATGTTTGGTGCCTCCATAATTATCATGCTTTAATATATAAATTTGAAAATTTAGTCAAAAAGCATAAGATATTTATGCTAACATCAAATTAAATCCACAATAGAAACCCATATAAGATTAAACTTCATGGTATATGGGACATCAATGATGGTCATGTGAACATATTTTGATGGGAGTGAGGATGTCAATTATAATATCATTAAGTAGTTGTTGGCCTTCAAAAAATGGGTCCTAGTTGATCTAATGGTTTGCATTCGATCATAAATCTAGATCTAATGACAAGCATAAGTCAAAAGGGTCAATGAATCCCAAGATAAAATTCATACATGATAAGTGGCAAAATTGTGCAAGTCTTGGCAAAGGATCTACCAATCAGTAAGCATTCATATTGAGTAGGATCAATGGTGCAAGATTGGTTAATGGGTTAATGAGCTAAGTCAACTTTCAATGGCTAATTAGAACAAAGGTGAGCCTAAGATTTTTAATAAAGGTTGAGAATCCATTTTCAACCAAGGGTAATAAGGTTTTATAGGGTCATCTTGATACCATTAAAGCTCATTAAAACACCATAGAGTGGTCAATATGATGTAGTTAGGTATAATGAATATAAAGGACCACCATTGGAGCTTAATATGGACCTCTGGTTCAACATTTTTATGGTTGGAAGGGTTCAATATTATGACTATGTTTGACATCTCTAAATAAGTACCTAGGTATGGTGAACTCTTGGCTCTTACAAAGACTAATGGGTCTTTTTAGACCTAATAAAAGTCCAAAAGAGGTTACGGTTTATAGGCCTATAGTAATATGGGCAAGTATAAGAAAACCAATGACCTTAGATTGGTTTTAAATCTATAGGTGAAATCAATGATACAAACATAGAAATGGAGTAGATATGTGGTTAATGAAAAATGGTTTCATCTATCCACATGGCTCCGTCATTGATAAATCAAGTACTCTATCACTCAATGCATGGCATGATTGTTAGTATCAAGATTCGAGGATTTGATCCTCATGAACATGTCAAGTGGACTTAGGGTCCCAAGGTGGTGAAATGGTAATGGGAGAAGTAGTTGAGGGAATTAATTTTTCTCAAAACATCTTAGTCATCATGGAATAAACCCCTGTATCTAGTAGGACACTCTCAGCTAATGAGAGGAGCTCAGGGACTGGGGGGACAAAATGAGGTCTAGTTTTTTTATCAAAACATGCATGCAAAAGTCAATGAAGTACTACCACCTCACTTCTTGATATTAAATACTTTCCTTCACTCTATAATTCATTGTTCCTATCTCCCTTTCTCTTTTTTTTCTATAGACAGAGTCTTTTATGCCAAAAAATGGATCCTCTCTATATTTTCTCTAATCCCTCTCTTAGGCATGACCAAAATTTGGTAAGATGGAGCTTGTAACTTCTTGAAATGAATGCAAGACTATTTTAGATTTCATTGTTCTGGTATAGTGTGTACATGTCAAATTTGCATATGTGGTAGAGCTTTCTCCCTTATCAAATTATGATCTCACCTAGTTACTAGTTCATCTTGTTATGTAGGTCATGATTAGTGCTCTCCATCTCTTGATTGAAGCCTACAAGTAGATATTGTGACTGGTTAGTGTCTTGCTCTAGACCTCTCCATCATTTCCCTTTGCCTAGATAATTTGGTGATCATATTCATGAAACACTGATGTATGATAGATATTTTGAATCCTAAATCTAGTCTCCTACTTGTTTTATTAGTGTTTAAAGAGTCAAGTAGGGTAGATCAACCCATAATTTAGGTAAATCACCATTATTAGCATAGGTTTCTCTCTCTCTCTCTCTCTCTCTCTCTCTCTCTCTCTCTCTCTCTCTCTCTCTCTCTCTCTCTCTCTCTCTCTCTCTCTCTCTCTCTCTCTCCCCCCCCCCCCCCTTTTCTTTGGTCATTAGTAGGATTTAGTAGTGGGAATGAGTAATAATTATGCATTAGAGAAGCTAGACTCATTAAAAATTCTAGAGGTCTGAACCCATTATATGATACCCATAGCCTAGGGTTAGTCCCATGGTGAGCTAGATTTGGAAGTAGGACATAAACACTCCTGCATTCAACTAGGGTGCAATCTAGATCTCTACTAGGAACATGGTCTTTTTTTCAATAATATATAACATGTTTGATTTCAAATTTGGCTTAAATATCAATGGTATATCATGGTATAAGGTTCTAAGATGATATTTTACTATTATAAGTATAGAAAAATGAAGATATGAGTCAAAATTCACACCTTAAAAATGGGAGTTCCAAGTGTCTCTTCCATATACAATCTTATACAGAATATAGAAGTAGATGGGAGATACTCATAGTCATGGAGAAGACTTGATACATATATTCATGCATTCATGTGGCCTTGACTTCCCCACTACCATCATCAAGTTGTTCAAATTGACTAAATACTCTAAGACTACTCATAGACCTCATTCATTGGTTGACTATGTGTGTAATATGTATAGACTAGTAAAGTGATTTGAAGGTATATGATGTTTGTCATAAGCTCTCCAATATTGAAGGATTGACAAAGAAGTGTGAATTGGTTTGATAAGTTTAGAAAGTTCAAGAACTCAAGAAGTGGTTTAGAGCCCTAAACAAGCAAGTAGTGACCTATAGGACCTAAGCCTATAGGTCCTAATTTTGAACCAAAGTCAATCATAAACCAATAAAATCAAATCTAAAACATGGAAACTTAACTTCAATGTAGAGGAAGAAAAATATCCAACCCATCAAAGAACAACTAGTCTCTTGGATAGTCAAGATAAGGGTAAAAATGAGTTGACAAGTTTATTAAAGCACCTATAGGCCTACTTGAAGGGACAATCCATTTTAAATATAAAAAGAGATAGAATATGTACGTATAAAATATGATTTGATCCTAATATATAACCAAAAATAAGTGAAAGATCCAAAATAAGATCATTAAGGTGAGAGTGAGGTCCTAATCCAAAATACAGTCTTGATCCTCTAAATGCCACCTACAAATTACTCCAAGAATATGTTGGTCTCAAGCCTAAGTGAGGAATAAAATGCATATAAAGGACTCTAAGGTCTACTTAAAATATACCAATAGGCCATAAGGTCATTTTGAGACCAAATAATAGTTATATAAGGTTGATAAATCTAATTTCTAGACCATACACATAGTCAAGAAGTCACCTATAGCCAAGCTTGAATGGATAGGGATTGAAGGTGAGTGAATTTTTAGAGTTTGAAACCTATAAGAAATCTGAGTGGAATTCTAAATATAGGATTCATAATTTCAAACATAGTCAAACTAGAATATACCTATTTAGATGGCAAAGACAACTTAGGTCTAATCATTATATGCACAAAGATCATCACCTATAGGCTTGCTTAGTCCAGGTAAGGTGTCATTCTCATAAATATAAGGAGTAAGAGGTTTGATAAGTATGAAGTGAATTTATCAAATGGAATAAGTTACATTAACTTCTTGGAACTGTGATCTTGAACCCCATAATGATATAACATGATAAAGACCTGAAAGGCCTAAATGGGCTAAGAAATTCTTTTTGTATTAGTAGACCTAAAAAAAACATATCAGCACTTGATGGAGACTGATAGGTTGAAAAACATTAAATGATGATTTGGTGTTTGGAACCTTCAAATATATTGTCAATATTGCTAAATAATTTTTTAGTTAAATATCCTAAAGAGTTTATAAAACCATGCAGTCACTACCTATAGCCAATCATGAGGGAGATTGATGTTTTGAGGCCTCTTTGGGCATGATCACACTTTTATAATTGATACAAAATATGGTTATGAGTGGAATTATATGTTCATGGTAACTTCAAATCCACATAAATGATAGACATACACATTATTTTGTCTTAGAAATTCCTCAATCCATTCACAAGGGGTAGTTTTGAGACCAAGGGGTCTATTTGAACCCAAAATATGAGATGGTTATGCCAAACCCCATAGAGGTACCTTTATGAAATAAATAATCATATAAAAATGTTTTACACACTTTAGTTTTCAACCATAATGCCCTTGAAGTCTAGTAAGAAGGTGATAGGATTATAACCTTAGGTTTCATGACCAGTGCACCCGATGCATAGTGTGGGTAATAGTCATTACCAAGGCATGTAAAATCATTAGGAAGGTTTTTTTTTGAGGTGTCTAAAACTCTTTCAACAATGAGATCGAGTTTTGGGGCCCAAAAATCAAAATTTACCTTTCTCAAGTTTAATAAATCCAAGTTTGCCACCCAAAGAACAATGTTACACACTCACACCATCTCTCAAAATTTTAGTGGGAAGATGATCCATTTGTAATATTTGGGGTGGGGTTAATAAATAAGGTTATCAAAGTGGAATGAGGTCAATTTGTGGTATGTGATTTATGCATGATCATTAAGACCCCAAACAGGTCTTAAACCCTCTTAAAACCTTGATAGTGACCAGGCAGAACAAATGGACACATAAATAACATTTAGTTCCATATTTTTCTCCTAAAACCTCTTGTATTTTTTTGAGTTCTCCAATGAGGTTATCCAAATGTACATTGTTTGTACTTGTAATTATATAGACTTCAATAAAATCCCTAATTTTTATGCATTTGGTTTTTTTAGGTTTATTAAGAAGGGGAGGAATTAAAAATAATTTTATGATGTCATATTTGATGTTTAATAAATATTAAATTCCAAAAATATGCATAGGATATTCTTTAGGTGGTTAAACAAGGCTTATTTTCCAAGGCAGTCTCAAACAGGCCTAAAATGAGACTATATGGCAAGGTCATTTCATGGTTTACATACTTCCATAGGGTCTCAAAAACTCAAAATTTACATGGATGTTTTTTATATACTATGGAAAGTGAATCAAATGATTTTGTGTGATTTAAAATGTGTGGAATAAGTCTAGATCAAGAAAATAGGGTTATAGGCAAGGAGGCCTAATTAAGGAGAGAGAAAGGCAAAAAAAGGGCTTTCACTTAGAATATTAAGATTAAATTTGACATGGATATATAATGCCATACTAGGTCCTATAATATTCCCTTTATTTTTTATTACCCTCCATACATTCTCCTACATAAGGAGGTTTAGAATTTTTTATGGTTACAAGGAAAATAGGCCTAGTGAGGGCTTGAGGAGCAAATGAGTTTTTGGGAGTTGTTACAGGAACCAAAATGGTTTATTTAGGTTTTATAACATATTTTAATACCAGGTTTTTTATATATTATTACTTTAAAATATGAACTTGAAGTTTAGGCCACTTGGACCAAACTAGGCATGGGAAATGAATAGTTTCAAGACACCTATGTACATAAATGATGCAATGTAAGATTAAATGAGTTTATTAAGGCATTATAATTGTATAATGAGTTTTATTATATAATTTCATGGTGAATTCATGATGGATAATCCCATTTTTCACACTTATTATTCTAAGAAGAGTAGTCTTCAAGAAGCTAGTCAAGGTGTCAAGCCAATTTATAACCCCTACACCACATGGAGGGTTAAAGCATATTCATGAGTGAGACACATGGCCTTGTAACTATTTTTGTATTGTATCATAACTCCATTTATTTTTTTAATTCATTAAAACACTTTTTAACCCTCTTTTACTATGTCCCTCTCCCTCTTCACACTTCTCTATATAAGCAGCCACTTTTGGCTTCATAAACAATCCACATCTAGTATGTGTTGAAAATTTGGCCTACAAAGGTCAAATTCTAACCTCTATAACTATAAATTTTTCATGGCACTCACATTAGCCTCTAAATTATTCTATCTTGAGTGATGATGTCTCCTAATTTGTTTTTTAAAGTTATTAAACACTCTTAGAGGTGTAATTGAGTCTTTTTGTGATCACCATATGTCCTAGATGTCTTAGGTGCATATATGGTGTGCTTTATCAACATAATGTTCATTTAATTTCAAGTTAAGGGAGCATGTCTTAGTGTATTTTCATTGTCATGTTTCCATTTGAATTTTTGTTAAGTATCATCATGATGTTTTATAATTTTTGGAGGTCTTTGACAAAGAGTTGAAGTGGTCTTGTGATCTAAAGTGCCTTGATTGAGATGTATGAGAGGTGGTAGATAAAAACTAATTATGATTTTATTTGGTATATTTAGTATATTCAAGTATGAAATGAAATTTAAGCTTTGAAGGTGTGATTAATACATATAAAACCCTCATTAAAGCATTTTAAGAAGGCTATAAGGGATTCTTCATGATACTCATTAACAATTCACCTTGTGAAGCTATGTATATTACCTAAAAGAGAGATTTTGAGTCTTTAAATGATAAAATTTGAGTTAAAATAACAATAAATCATTCATAATACCTTTAATCACCTTCATAGTCATGTCATTGCTTCAAATAAAATATTTTATGCTTTAGAAATATGTCCTCTACAAGTCTAAAGCATTGTTTGGCCTCCAAAGAGTTCTCACATGTGAAATATGCCCACTTTTTCTCTAAAAATTCTTATTAATTATTTTAATATTCCTTTTGAATCATACTCTTCTTCATGTTTCCCTAAAATGGTGGTTCAAATCTTAAAGTGTGGAGAAAATATAGGATAAAGGGTATTTTCATGTGTTTCATGTAGAAAGTACAAACTTGTATAATTTTTTTGATACAATAGAGTTAAAGATTTTAAAGGTGGATTAATGGTAGGATTTTTAATTAAGTTTCATAGAAATAAGGTTCCATATAGTCTCAAAATTGGTCCTCAAACACCATTGAGCTTCTTTGCAACTTGGGAGAGTCTTTCAAGTTTTTAGATGGTATGACCATGAGAGAGAATATCAAGATCTATAATTTTGGGTAGAGGAAGGGATCTTATAAGATTAAATATTTGGGAATTGGTTCTTATTTTTTCTCTCTCTCTTTTATGAAAAACCCTTTACAAGTTAAGGCACTCACAATGGCTTCTTCATTTAGGCAATCAATCCATTTTATGAGTTTTATCTTCTCCTAAGCATGGTGATAAAAAAATGGAATTTTAAGTAGTTTTTTAGGAGTCTAAACCATATTTTCCATGAAATTATTCACTTACATTCCACATGTGTGAGGTTATATAGATCTCAATAAGACATACACTACTAAATTTATAGTCTGCAGGTAGGTTAGAGAGGTTATATGGTTCATGATGGATCCAAGGATATCAAAACTCATTAAGACATTGTTTTTAGTGTTTCATTCATGTAAATTATCTTTAAGTTAATTTCCTCATATCTCCTTAAAGCCTCATGGATTAAAAAAAAAAAAATTACCCTAAAACATCCTAACACTCCCAGTTTAGTAGATGTTAAGGAAACTTAGCATTTGTTAAGGTAGTTTAGATATTCCTAGGTTTCACTTATAGTAGTTTATGCTAGTTCAAGGACCTCCAAAATGATATATCTAGTTAAGGCATATGACTATGATTCCATAAGATCCTTCATGACTACCTAGAGATTATGGATTCATGTTACTTTCCATATCCCATGTTTTAATCCATTTTCATGTCTTTCACACTATCATTCACCATAGTTGAGATCCTATCACTCCATTTCCATTATCAATTTCCATATTCCATTATTATCCATATTAATATCATGAATCTAATGCTATAATATATATTAGTGTGTTAGAGATCATTATAGTCATGAAGATGTGTTAAACATCCTTAAGCCATGCTAAAACAATAGATCTTCACCTACAATAGTTTTATGAAACAAAGATCTTGAGAAGGTAGATGAATTGTTTGGGAGTCTAGCTCAAAGTTCAATAATACTAGATGATATCAACTTTAAAATTTTAATAAACCAATGAAACTATGAAGAGTTAAATCATGAATAGATAATACTATTGGAGAGATGGAAACATTGCATTTCCCTTATTAACAAAAGTTAAGGTAAGTTTGAGTTGTTTAAGGTAATGTGTTACTTCTTGTTTCCATGATATGCAACACTCATGGGAAAATTATTTTTTCTCCAATATAGTTGATCATTGAGGGTCAATGAGGATCTTAGAGTAAATTTTTCCCTATTAAGACCAATCTCACATATTCCATTAGTATGTACACATAGTCTAATGACCATTTATAGTAGTCAACATGAATATTTTTCAAAAGAGGCCATGTTGAACAAGGTTATTATACAAGAAATATAATGATTGAATGGAGGGTGAGGGTCAGATATTTAAAAATCAAATGTGAGTCATATGTTTTATCAAGTAAGTCTTAACTTTTCATACTCCAACATAATGTCATCGGTCCATATAGTAGGGTTGACAAGCCTCATAATGACTAAGTTTTAGAAGTGAGCATCAAGGCCTTGGTCTTGGGTAAGATGAATAGTGGAATGGTTTCAAATTATTAATCAAAGTTTCAAGGTTGAGTCTTTTACAACTCAACTCATCATTTCATCATCCTACTATCTCATATGACTATGAGTGAATGACCACCTAAAGACATCATGGTAATGCGAATTTATATGTGAGAAAGGTAGATATCAAATTTGGTAATAAAGGGAGTTTCATAAAGATCAAACTAGGATTTGATGACATATCAGGGTTTAATGACCCCATATTAGGAATCTCACATCAAGACACCTAAAGTGACTACTTATAGGCTACAAATCAATACCTATAGTTAAAAAGTATGTTCATTGACTTGAGACCAATTTAAATAAGGATAGTTAAAGAAGACCAAGTGGAGGTACATGTTTGGTATGATTTTGACAAAATTAATGAGATATTTCATGGGGATCCAAGGGAAAAAAGTTTTCTAGGTTATAAGATACCTTAAGAAAGGCTATAACTAGCCTAGTAGAGGTATACAACTAAGTAATCAAAGCTTAGTCTTATGCTTTAGGTTGAGCTATTGGTAAAGGATATAAGAGATATTTGAAACTTATTAATAATCTCATTAATATTCAAGTATTATTATAATATTAATTAACATGAAAACATATTCCATAACATCAAACATAGTCAAGGTAAGCTATAGTATGCTTGTCTTCTAAGGGTTCTTGCCTAGTTTGAAGAGTGATAAGACTATGGGTATGCATGATGAAGGGAGAGAGGTCCATTTTAGGGTGGTTTATACATGAATTAGCATGAATACACCATTAATACCTTTCTAATGAAGATTAAATAGTCAATACAGAGCTTGTATAGTTGAGCCTAAGAAAACCTTATAGATATAGTCAATGCCTATAATAATTTTGGGAAATTTATGGTTTTAGAGCCTATACAAGTGTTATCATGCCTTAAAATTTGGTTAAAATAGTAATTTAAAGTGTTTAAATATACTCATTCCATTATAAAGGTAAGAAAATTAGTGAAATAACTCTTTATTTAGTTGCATAGCTTCACTAGTCAACTGACAGTCATTGATGAGACTAAGTGGTGATTTAGGAGTTTTAAGAACAAGACATAGAGTTTAGTATTCATAATGAGTTTTTGAGATAATAAGGGGTGATGGTGATTCATAATATGATCTATATATTATATGAAATTTAGGGTTTCAAGTAACATGTCCTTGAGGGATAACTAAGATAAGACCTAAAACAACATGTTCATACAAGATTAGAGATTATGCATAGTTTATGTATGTTAAAATGTTGATAATAGATAATATGTAAATGAGAGAGATATAATAATGTTTTAAATCTATTATATTATCATTTATAGGTTTAAATAAACCAAACCCAGTCTTAGGGCTACTCAAGCCTAGTGAAACATAAACCCTAAGCTTGGTTGTATAGAACACAAGGAACAAAATGAGGAAGTTTTTGACCATAGGTATATTTCCATGTTTTTAAATCAGGTTGGATGATATTTTATAACTCCATTAATTCCATATTTTAATGGGAATTAAGCTTACTCATACCTCAAAACCTCAAACATAGTCTTGATAGTAACCTATAGGAAGCCTCATGAGGTGATGGAGACATAATGGATTTTGAGTAGTTAATACAATTACAAGGTTGAGAAAAAAATGTGATAAAATGTATTATTATTATTTTTAACCCAAATATCAAATTATATGAAACTTTTACCTCAAAAAATAGTATTAGACTAATTAGGCCTAAAAGCATGTTTTAGGCCTAGAAGGCCTGTACCACCTTAAGACACCTTATACCACCTTAAGACACCTTAAAACTCTCATAAGCATTTTTTACAATATGGGAAGATGTGAGAAGTTGTTTAAGGTCTTACAAAATGTGTTTAAATCATATGAAAATAGGTATGAGGGCCATTTTATTTTTGAAGACCTATTCAAACTATGTATTCTAGGCAACCAATTCAACTCCTCATTTTAGATGCTTGGATCTTTCACCACAAGGAGACTTGGACCAAATGTTCTTATAAGGATTTGAGGACCCATACATACTTAAAATACATGGAATATTGAGTTTTTTAGGCACATAGGTTTATGAACCATTATTAATACTATAAGTAGGTACATAATGCATATAGAGAACTCATGGTCAACCTCCATACATACGTATATTGACACACATTTTGAATGGTAACTCAATATTATAAAGAAAGTTGAAGGGGTATATGGATAAAATATCCATGGAAAGAAGTTATAGTTTGGAGGTTTGTAATTTATGAACCAACATTAATATTGTGAACCTCCAAAATCATCCCTAAACCCTACTACAAACTAGACTTGAGAAAAGTGAAGATTCTTGCACTCAAACACACATGATGTGATAAACACCTAAATCATGAAGTACATCCAGAGAGAGTCCTGACCATGGTACCATGTTGTATGTAACTGTATAGACCTATCATAAAATTATGTTTTTTGGGGAAAAAGAGGAGAAAGAGAGGTACAAGGAAGTTTAATAATATGCCAATCATTAAAGAATGAAGTTTGGCACTTGTTTCACCTACTCAAGGAATTGTATGTCTAAGGATATACCTATAAATTCCTATGTGAGTCTATTAAAATTAGCCATTCTACATATGTGAAGGACAAGGTGACTATTGACCACTTTTACCTCAAGCCAAAATGGGTCAACCCCCTATAGTCAAAATCTTGTATAGGGTATTTTATAATGTCATGGGGTATGTTTTTGTTCATTTTATGTCATGTCATATGCCATTCTATCTTTGGCCATATTCAAGCTTAGTCCTTGTGTCATTTTGTGTCTTGGGGGTAATTTTAGAGTTATATATGCAAGTGGAAAATTTTCATGGTGTCCAAATAGCCAAGATCATGGAGAGAGTTTGAACAGGCCTAAAGAAGTTCATTCAAGATTTTAAAGATCAAGAAATAGTTCAAGAATAAGCTTTTTGAAGTCAGAGCATCATCAATATGTCATGAATAACTATACTAGATAGCTTCTTATGTAATTTATAAATATGCTCAAAACACCTTACATGATTAATTTAGTTAGTGTCAAGATCATTCTCTACATGTTTCATATCTTGATGAGTCTTCTCTCTCAATATCTAAGCCTTTAAAGTTTATCTTGTCAAGTCTAAGGGGTCAAGCTATCTTGCACATCATATGAAAACACACTGGTTAGCTTGTTTGTATATTACATAAATTCACCTTAGAAAGATTCATGAGCCCATATGTTACAATTCTATATTTTTATTCATATCATGGATATGCTCTACAAAATTCATGTCTATGTGAGATTCCTAGCTCAAGTTATGAGTATTCAAAGTTGGACCTGAAACATAATATGTTCACTCTAACATCAAATTTGAGCTCCATAAATTAACTATTTGGGTTCAAAAGGTCCTTAAAAGGTTTTACTTTTATCAAGATCTAATGGTCTACATGTTTTCTCATATTGACACTTGAGATCTAATGGTTCATGTTGGGGTTAAACAAGTCAAAAGGTCCCTGGGTTAAAGCCTTTTCTAGAGCTATAAGTTGGACAAGATATAACAATATGGATCAACCAAATAGAGATCCAATAGTGTGATCTCAACTGATAGGGAGATCGGTCCAAGAAAAATTAATGATCAACATTCAATCATATTGATGATCCAATGATATGAGCTCGACTAGCAAGAAAGTGGGCCCATGTAGATCAAATGTTCACATTGCTTCTTACATCTAGATCCAATGGTGTGAGTGAAAGATTTGATAGTAAGGATCTATATGACCAATAAGAATAGAGACATATAGGCATGATTTCATTGGTCCAAGTTAGTTTTTGATGGGCAAAGTTGAACCAAAGGAGTAGTTTTTGACCAAGGCAAACAAGGTCTTATAGGGTCATTTAACTACCATTATAGCTCTATAAAATGACAAGGAATGGACATATCCATGCAATCAGGTATAAAGAACATAGAGGGACACCATTAAAGCTTAATATGTACCTCTATTTTGATATTTAATAGCTTTTAAGGTTTTTTTTATGACTGTGGTTATCATTCTTAAAGGGATCCATGTATATGGTGAATCCTCAGTTCCTAAAATGATATAATAGGTCTATATAAACCTATTTAGATCAAGAAAGGGGATATGCAGTCTATATTTCTACATCAATATAATGACTATAAGAAAACTAATAGTCTAATATTAGTTTTCTATCTATAGTGGACCTATGAACATGGAAATAAGTTTGAACATGATCAATTTTGAACAAGATATATAATTTTAAAGGATTACATAAAGGCATACACATAGACCCAAATGGTTTCATCTCTAGGACCAACTACATGAAAAGGACCCTTTTCTCCACTTTTACACACCATAACAAACTAGTGAAGAGTAGATAGCACCAAGACAAAGTTATAATAGATTGATCCTATGGTTGTAACTACATCAATTCCAAGACCTAGCTTAGAAAAACTTAATCCCATCATTTCAACCATCAAAGAGCATCAATGAGTGAATAATGTAACTGTGAAACCACTTGAAGTAACCTACATCAATCAAGAGGTTTGAATGAGCATCATTTTGTTTAAGAAGTTTTAACTATGGTCAAAATGGAGTTGATGTCTTTGATTCCTCTTTGAGCACCAAATTCTCTCTATCTAAGGGTCATTTATTCTATAAATATAGCTTTTGAGCTATTGTTAAGTATCCCTCAAGATGGTATGACTAGATTCCCAAAAATTATATTCTACACCTCTTGGAGTAATGAATAGATAATTTTTTAGTTGTTTACTAGTCTATACTTAGTGTTTTATGTTTTTATGATATGTAAAAGTGGTTGTCATCTTCCCTTTGTATGTCCAAGTTCAACCTAAGTACTTCTTTTAGGTCATCTAACATTTTATAATTTTTATTTCTCAGGTATAGAATGGATTATTGACAATAAGTGATATCAATCAAGCCTTACCCTAATTTTTTTTCAGCCCAAGTTCATCAATTTGACCTCTAGGTGAAACATTATTTCGTGGAAACCATTGTAGACATTGCATTAGTTTTATTAATAGTCTATTAGTGTGCTAATGAGTTCAATCTTGAGAGTGGATTTTTTAACATTTAGTGCATCACCTCTTTTAGAGTAGGTTAAACTCATGAATTTTATAACTCTTTTCTCCATAATTAATCAATTGGCATAGATAAAATCATTTCAATATACATTCAAGGAGCTATCCCCTAAAATCTAGAGGCTCATTTCCAATATAGGTACACCCACATACCTAGAAATGTTCCCATGTTGCCCAAATCTAGAATAAGCTTGAACAACTTATTATAGGGTGCAAGATTTGGTAATAATAGTTTTAGCATGTTTGGTGGGACACATTGTATTCACAACAACCTATCAAGGTGAATGTTGGTCTTGACAAACACAGCTACAAATTGGTGTGCTACTCAACATTGGTGACTATCTTGTTCAAGGCCATTCTTTTATTATAAAAAATCCCTCATAATTGATGGTTCTCACTAGGTCATTCTCTTCTAGAACATTCAATCCCATTAACTCACCCATTCAGCATGAAATTCCTCTTGATGTTTAGTATCCATAGCCTAATCTTCTCTTTGAAGAACAAGTAGATTTTTCTAGAGAGGAAGAGGTTCAAAAGGCTAAATAATTTGAAGATCTTGAATAATAATACATGGATAAACCTCATGCTTTCCCTACCTTCAATACTAATAATCCAATTCAACTTCATGTATATGACACCATTCCTCCTAATGACATGAAAGGTGTGCCCATATTCAATGGTGAGATTCATGTCACACCTAATGATCACATTAGAGATGTTTCTAACTTTTAAATTTTCCATGATATTATTTGAGAGAACATTTCCATTAGACTCCTTTCCATGTCCTTTAAAGGGCAGGATCTTGATTGGTATAGGACTCTAGAATGTGGATGCATCACAACATGGGATGAGTTTAGATCATTTTTGACTTCTATATTTATAAATTAAAGTTACCATGCCTCTCTCATACATCATTTTAATGTGATAAAAAGGGGACACAAAAAAATAATGAATGATTTCAATGAAAGGTTTCATAATAATTGGCATAGATTGACTCCTCCCATGAGACCACATGCTAGCTTTTTGAAAGCCGTTAGGACTTAGATTATTATCATGCTTCAATTTATGGGTGGTTTCACCCTACCTAGATCATATGAGTTTTATATTAAAGCCAAGTAATCTCATCCAAGCTGGAAAATTACCAACTAAATTGTCTTTGCCGCCTTTGTCTCATGCTTCTGATAATACTCTATAAGTGGCTCAAATTCCTAATTCCAATACCAAATCCAAGGTTACTCCTAATAAGGTAGATAATTCCCTGGACAAAGATGCATATATTCAATGGTTGGAAGTCAAGCTTGGGAGAGTAAATAGGAAGCAATTTTCCTATCACAATACTACCCCTATCATCAATAATATGGAAGAAGAAGAGGCCAATGTTAGCCTAATCCCAATAGGCCTACCAATGCATACAATCCTAACTCTACCACTGATGCAAGGGAGATGGTACCAGTTCATAGTAGTTTGGTGTAGGGAGAAGATTGGAAACAAGACCAATTCATGGATGCCAATGAGAATAGAGATCAAGATCTAGTATATCAAGGAGTAGTTACTCCACTCTTATCAAATGAAGATGAGGTGATGATGCAAGTTAATGAGAATTAACAACATTAAGGAGAGATATTCACTAATTTTTTGGTTGAAGACACTTTTGTGCTAAATCAAGGATCATATATCATATAAAATAAAAGGGATAAGAGGAATTATATGGGAGGTGGTAGTAGCATGCCCATAGGATCATCAATTCCTCCTACAAGGAAATAAGACACAGTTATAAGTGTGACAGTTCAAAAAACTTCTACATCTCTTTCAAGTCAAAATATGGTAAGGTTTGCTCTTATTCCTAAGTTCCAAGTGATTATCTACCTATAATATCCCAATAAAAAGTAGGAATGGCTTATTTAAAAATTATATATTCTTTGAATAACACTAAAACATCCATTTCTCTTTGGGATGTTCTTCATATGCCTAGTAAAAATGAACCCATAAAAAATCAATTATCTAATATCCCTACTAGTGTCTCACCATCAAATCAAAGTCATGGACATGTTTCTCTTTAAGATTCTCCTAGTACCCTTATTGAACCATCCACTAGGGCTGAAAAACCTCCACCATTTTATCTCACCCTCATTATAGGTGACAAGTTGGTACATAATTACATAGTTGATAGTGGAGCTTCTACTTCTATCATGACCAAAGTTGTAGCTAATAAGTTAAGCCTAAAATATGAGCCACATAGAAAATGGGTCCTTTAATTATATGGTACACCTACCAAGATATTAATATTGATAAAATTATTGAAGGTTTTCTTGTATGATTTTCATAGTTTTGCTATCTTGTAAGACATAATTGTCATTGATTTCCTAGTCCACTTTGCAAACTTCCTATCAAGGGACTTCATAGCTAATATGGGTGGCTATCTCTCAAGTGAATGGTTTTTATTTTCATTTAGAACAAGGTATATGGCTAAGGTGAAAATTAAGACACAACTCCTTACAAGGTTTCATATTGAGCTTTACATTGAGACAAGTTCCAATCTAAAGCATGTGGCCCATGAAGAAAATGACTCTATTGTAGATGATGGCACTTCTTTCAAGCTTGAGGGTATTTTAGATTTGTTTCTTGATGAATATGGAACTAATAATTATGATAATTATCCTTATTATTTTGTGGATGAAACTGATCTAGGAGTGTAATATATACATGAAGAAGGGGTACCAACACATTTACTTGTTAAGGAAGAGGGTGAAGATGATGATCAATGGAAGATGTTTTTTGATGGTTCAAGAAGTAAAGTTGGTGAAAGGTATGGTGTTATGTTGGTATCCACATATAAAAAATAATATTATGATTCATACATATTTCATTTTATTTTTACTTATAATGTGGCAAGTATGAGGGTTTAATTCATGACCTTCAATAGGCAAGGAGAAAAGGAATCAAGAACTTGAAAGTATACAGAGATAGTGAACTGGTTGTGCATCATGTGATGAATGTGGTTACTACCAATAACCCTTTGATGAAGTCATACAATCATAGGGTATGGGATTTTCTTAAAGACTTTAATGTGTTTAATATACAATTAGTCCCAAGGGATCAGAATAGTCATGTTAATAGACTAGTTACCATATGATCTCAATTTGATACTCCAACTAATATAGAAGAGGATGGAAAATAGTCTCATATTAATGTCATTATAAAAACTTATATACATGATAGTTAAGTGTCTTGGAAAGTGTTTGATAGTGACAAACACATTATATGTTTCTCAAAAAATGAGGTTGAGTTTTCTTTCAGGAATCAAAGGAAGTTCTAAGAATAATTAAGTTATCAGATTATGCAACAAAGAACCAATAATATACCTAAGGGTTTGGTGACCTTACAAATTATCTTCAATGAGAATTATCAAAAGAGGAAGGATAAAGTGATTATGCCTATAAAAGAGTAAAATTATGAAAGAGTCTTAATCTTTAAGGATAAACTCCTCAAACTAGGCAAGGTATATTATACATTAGAGAAGCAAGCATTCATTGAGTTGTGTAGAGAGTTTCATGATATATTTTATTTTGAATATAAGGATCTCAAAGGATTTTATCCTATCTTAGCACAACATACCATTGATTTGGAACCTAGAGTTAAACTGGTCAGACAAAAATAAAGATCGATCAACCCCAAGGTGAACAACTCATGAGGTTAGAGGTTACCAAACTCCTTGAATCTAAGATAATATTTCCCATAAATCATTAAACATGGGTAGATAACTTGTTGCCTATTATAAATAATAATGGGTAGATAAGACTTTGTGTAGAATTTGGATATCTTAATAGAGTGTCACTTAAATATCACTATCCTCTACCCTCAGTGGAGAATATTTTGCAAATGGTTTCAGGTTCTCAACATTTTTTTCTTTTAGATGGATATTCAAGCCATAATAAATTTTTAGTTAGTAAGGATGTTCAATTTAGGATATCCTTCACTACTAAATGAGGGGCTTTTGCTTATAATAACATGCCTTTTAGTTTGTCTAATATCAGTACCACATTTCTAAGAACAATGGACATGACCTTCAAAGGTTTGATCAATGAGATGTTATTGGTTTATATAGATTATATAATAGTGTTTTATAAATATTATAATTAAAACATCCAACACTTGAGACAAGTGTTTTAAATATCTAGGTAATATAGAGTATCTCTTAATCCACAAAAGTGAACCTTTACTATTCATGAAGGTAAGCTCTTAGGACATATTATTTCTAAAGATGGTTTGAATATTGATCATAAAATAATAGACATTTTAGGCTTATATTTTCAATTTCATAAGAAATGTCTTCAACATTTCTTAGGAAAGATAAATTTTGTAATGAGGTTCATACCTAGTTTTGAATCTTTGGTGAAACCTATCACAACTATGCTCAAGAAGAATCAATTTTTTTCTTGGACCAAAGAGGGTAAGAGCAATTTTGAAGCCATAAAGAAATAAATTGAATAATATTATAATATTGTGAATATTTATTTTACTAAATACTTCATGTTGTATTCATTTTCCAACCTCGATACTATATCAACCATGCTAGTGTAAAAGAATGACGAGAGTGTGGAGTAACCAACTGCATTATTTAGTCAAGTTTTAAAAGATTATGAAGTCAACTACACCTTTGTAGATAAAAAAATCCTTATTATTGTAATGGGAATAAATAATTTAAGAAATATGGTCTCAAATAATATTATTCTTATTATGGTCTCTCATCTTAGTACCAAATATTTTCTCTTGAACAAAGATCTTAGTGAAAATAGGGCAGGGTGGATCACTAAAGTAATGGAATATAATGTTGGCATCAAAGTGAAAAAAATTGATAAGGGTTAAAGGCCTTTGTGAACATATAGATTCATATCTTCATGAGTCAAAATAAGAGGCTCTAGTTAATCATGATTGTTCCCAATTAGCTAGTTCATTGCCTCCACAAAGTTGGACATAGGATGTGATCAGATTTATTCAAAATGGTGAGTATCCTTATAATATTAGTAGATCACAAAGGAGATATTTTATATTTCATTCTATTCCCTTTAGTATTATGGTTGGTGTGCTTTTTAGGAGGGACATCAATGGTGTGTTATTTAGGTGCATTGATAATGATCAGTTTGGAGTGTTGTTTAATAAGTTCTATGATGGGATGATAGGAGGTCATTTCTCTCCAAGAACCATAGATGCCAAGATAATAAGGGCAAGTTATTATTGGCCTAGCCTCTTCAAGGATTTCCATGATTAGGTGAGAAGGTATGGAAAATGTGTTTTCTTTGTGGGAAAATAGAAACTTATAACTCTTCCTTTGAAGCCTATCCATATAGACCATCCTTTCATGAAATGGAGTCTTGATTTTATTAGTATGATAAACCCTCCATAAAGTGCTAATCATAAATGGATATTAAAATCAACTAATTATTTTAAAATATGGGTTGAGGTAGTAGCATTTAAGGAAGCTAATGAGAATTCTATCTTGGAGTGAAATGAGAAAATCATAACAAAGTTTGGCACTCTGACTATTATTTTAGATAATTTTCTTTCTTTTATGGGTGTTAAGACAAATGATTAGGAAAATAGTAATGGAATACTCTTGAGCACTTCATATAACTATTACCCTAAAGGTAATGGGTTGGTTGAATCTACTAACAAGAATCTGATTAGAATCATTAAAATAACCTTGGAGCATAACCAAAGAGCTTGGCACACAAAATTAAAGACAACCTTATGGGTTGATAGGATAACTCCTAAGATGATACCATGGAATTCTCCTTTTATGCTTGTTTATGGAAGGGAAGCAAGGTTGTATATCTCTCAAGAGTTACTTGTCTTAGAGTTAGCACATAACTTAGAGTAGCTTAAGAATACCACAATGCAGGTGAGAATGACAAAATTAATTAAGTTTTAAGAGATTAGAGATATAGCTCATTAATCTATGGAGCATCATTAAGTACTAATGAATAGATCTTTTGACAAGAAGGCAACTCGAAGATCATTTCAAGAAGGTATAGTATTGAAATGGGATGAAGATAGATCAAAAATAGGGAGACATACCAGATTTGATGCCCTATGAAATGAAACATATGTAATCATTAATTACAACAAAAGAAAATATTTTTAGTTAGAAAGGATGAATAGAGAATAAATACCTATCCTTATGAATGGGATACATTTGAAACCCTATTATTGAGAATTGAGGGTTATTTTTATGAATATTAGATTGTGTGTTTTTTTTCTTGTTGTGTTGTGTTCAATAATTTCTTTTGAAGCACATGTGTGTTTTTAGTTTATGTCTTATTCTTGTTATTTTCTATCATTGTTATGTATTTTTAGAGAAAAATTTTATGTCAAAATTTCATACTTGTGACTCTATAATCAAATGGATAGGATTAGGCAACTGGTCATGAAATAACAAGCATGTTACTCTTAGGAAATCCCTAAAGATGTTAACCATTTTTATCTTAGGATAAAATTGGTCAACCCCTATAGTCAAAATCTTGTGTAGGTGATTTTTATAATGTCATGAGTTATTTTTTATTTCATTTCATGTCATTTCATATGCCATTCTAGTTTTGGTCATAGTCTAAGTTAGTCTTTGTGTCATTTAGTGTCTTAGGGGTCATTTTAGAGTCATATATGCAAGTGGTATGTTTTCATCATGTCCAAATATCTAGGATCATGGAGAGATTTCACATAGGCCTCAAGAAGTTCATTCATGCTTTTAAAGATCAAGAAATAGTTCAGTAATAAGCTTTGTAAAGCTAGACCATCATCAAAAAGTCATGAAAAACTAGACTAGACAACTTACTTGTTTAATATATAAATATGCTCAAAAAGCCTCACATAAAAATCAAACCACACATGATAAATGTCCTTAGTGTAAAGATCATTCTCTATAAGTTTCATATCTTGATGAGAGTTCTATTTTAAGATCTATGGAATGATATTAATTCACCAAATAAGAATATATATAATAGTATACCATAATTATATGGAATTATATCAGAATATATGAATAATAGATAAGCCACTTCAAGGGGTGAACCTCCCAAATACTTTCAATAAGAATAAATACTCAATTATGATGATGAATAACTAACCCTACCACTTATATATAGTTTAACAAGGCCATGTGCCACCCATAGGCTGACTTGTTAAGTATATGAATGCACAAATATATGTAGAATAATATGCAAAAGGATAATGCAAGCCATAATTCAACTACACATATCAATGACATGCCAAAATTTAAGGGCATAACTTGCTCCTCCCCTTCAAAACAATTTTGTCTTCAACATTGAAGAAATCTTAGATGTTGTTACATGAATGATTCATCCTCCCAAGTAGCATCTTTATTCTTCCATTTGATCAGATACTCAAGAATCACTCTATATAGTATATTCTTAGTGTGTGTTTGAAGGACCACTTTAGGATCAAGAATAACCCTCCCTTCCTCATCTAATTTTGGAAACTCATTTTGAGTGGTAACTCTTTATCCAATGACCTTCTTAAGGAAAGATACTTTAAATACTAGATGAATGTGAGTGGAAGGAGGAAAATCTAGCTTGAAGGCCATACTACCAATTTTCTACAAGATCTGATAAGGACCATAATACTTGGGAGATAGCTTATTATCCTTTTTTTGTTACTTTAAGGACATCTGCTTATATGTTTTCAAGTACAAAAACACCCAATCACCAATTTCAAAATGCCTCTCACTCATGTGTTGATCTACTTGTTACTTCATGCAATTTTAGGACAAAGCTAAATTTTCACGCAAACTACAAGGACTTCCTATTGATGTTAAAGGTGTTCCTCCACTACATGTAAATTTATGTTGGTATTCAAGGGTGAAGTGAGAGATGGAGGATGGTATCCATATAATGCCATAAAATGAGACATTTTAGATGAACAATGCACTGATGTATTATACCACCACTCAGCTAAGGGTAGCCATTAAACCCATTTATCTTGTTTATTTGACACAAAATAATGAAGGCACCCTTCCAAACACTTATTGACTAGCTCTATTTGTCCTTTAGATTGAGGATGATAGGATGAGCTATGAGCTAATTGGGTTCCCAAACATGCAAATTATTCTATCCAAAAATTACTAGTGAATATGGAATCTCGATCACTAACAATAATCTTGGGAGTACCATGAAATTTATAAACTATATTAAGGTAGAACCTACTATACTAGCCACCAATGGTTGAGATAAAGAAAAAAAATGAGCATACTTTGTGATTCTATCCACAACAACCATAATAAAATTTCTACCTTCATATCATGGTAACCCAATAATGAAATCCATGGATACCTCTTCCCATCATTGACTAGGGATGGATAAGGGCTGTAAAAGACCTAGGGTTTTAATGGTTTCACCTTTATTTTGATAAAAACCCATACATTTAGCCACACATTTCTATATATCCCCCTTGAGTCATTTCCAAAAAAAATCCTTTTTGAATCTATGATAGGTTTTCAAAAACCTTAAGTGATCACCAAGTGGAGATGCATGAAGTTATTGAAGGATTTTCTATTTGAGAAGAGAATTTTGACATTGATTTAATTTATCTTTGTACCATAATGCATTCCCCTTCCATGTAAACTTTTTAACACCATCAGAACCCTATTATAGATTATGAATCAATGAATGGGTAATACTATCATTCTCCCATTTCGCCCTTGCTTCCTTCAACCAATCTACCTAATAAATGGTCATGGCACATATCAATGCCTCAATTGATTCATCTCACCTAGATAATGCATCAGCCACCACATTTTATTTTCTTTTCTTGTAGATTATTTCAAAATAAAAACCTAACATTCTTATCACCCATTTTTTTTGTTCTTTAGAGGATAACCACTGTTCCAAAAAATATTTAAGGCTATCATGATCAATCTTTACCTAAAAGTGATGACCTAATAGATAAGGTCTCCATTATTTGAATGCATGTAAAATAGCCATCATGTCTTTCTTGTAGATGGGTTTGAGCTGATTTTTACCTTTTAATTAATGAATTTTAAAGGCATTTAGCCTACCCTCTTTCATGATTATTGCTCCCATACCATATACAAATGCATCACATTCAACCAAAAAAGTTATAAAAAATTCTAGATTAGCCAATACTCGGGTGGTGCATATAGGCATTTTCAATTGTTCAAATGCCTTGCTAGCTATATCAGTCCACTAGGAGTTTTTCTTCAATAAAGAAGTGAGCAGTGTTGTAATACTACCATAGTTTTTGAAAAACCTATGATAATAACCAATTATCCCCAAAAATCCCCTTAGTTTATTAAGTGTCTTGGGAATCTGTGACTCCATAATGGCTTGGATTTTTTTAGGATCAACTTTTACTCCCTCATGTGATACAATATGACCCAAATATTCCACTTTTTGAACTTAAAAAACACATTTGGATGGTTTATCATACAACTAATTTTGATCAAAAATTGAGAGTACCTATTTCACATGATACAAGTAGTCTTCCCATTTTTTTATATAAATAAGGATGTCATTAAAAAACACAACTACAAACTTTATTAAATATGGCCTAAAAATCATATTCATCAAACTCTAGAAGGTGGATGGTGCATTGGTGAGACCAAAAGGCGTGATAAAATTTTTATAATGGCCTTCATGAGTATAGAAGGCCATTTTAGGAATGTCCTCCTCATGGATTTAGATTTGATGATACCTAGAGTAAAGATGTAATTTGGTAAAATAAACAACACCATGTAATTCATCTAACAGATCATCAATTATAGGAATAGGAAACTTATCTTTGATAGTGAACATGTTGAGCTCTCTATAATTTGGGCACATCCTCTAAGTTTCATCTTTATTTAATACCATAACTACTAGAGAATAATATTCACTTTGACTATGGTGAATAGTACCTACCTCTAATAAATATTGTATTTTTTTTCAATTACACTCTTCTAGGCATAAGGATAGTTTTATGGTTTGATATTAGGTGGCATACTTCCAATAATGAGTCTAATGGCATGATCATGAGTATGACTAGGAGGAATAGCTTTTCGCATGGGTCCAAAAATAACTGAATGCTCATCTAATATTTGTTATAACTCAGGATGGGTAGACTCCTTAGTTTGTTACACATGAATGGAAAACAAGCATGCCACAAATACTTTAACACTTTTCTCAGTATCTTGGTCATCTGATGTGAACTAACCATTTGTGGAGATTTAAATTTTGATCCTCTTAGTTCTACTAGTTTACCTTCAAAATAAAAATGCATGTATAGTTCTTAGAAATTCATCTTAATAATACCTAGTATGGTGAGCCATTATACTCACAAAAGAATATCAGCCTCGCCCATAAGAATAGCAAACATAGAATAATATAGAAAATAGTCCCCCATTACTAACTTAATACTATGAAATTTTCCAAAATAATTAATTTTACCACCATCAGCAATCATGACTTGAAACTCTAGGGCTAGGTAGATGAAACAATTCAAATGAGCAACCAACTTACTATTGATGAAATTGTGTGTACTACCTGAATCAATCAACATTGTGACCTTTTATTTCTTAATAAAACCCACCACCTTAATATTTTGAGGAGTAGAAATACCTACAAGGGCATGGCAGGAGATAGTAGGTTGAGAATTTATAGCTTCATCTTTAGGTCATTCAAAACCCTCAATAGATGCCTCATCTTCTTCATCCTCATCAGCACCTTCAATGTAAAATAACTTCTTTTCAACACATCTATGACCTTTTCTCCATTTACTATCACAACCACAACATAACCCTTTAGCATGTGTATCCTCAATGCGTATCTAGTAGGCTGAGGCCTTGATGGATTTGGGAGGGTGCATTCCTAACTATAAATGAAAGAATGATGTTTGATCATCTCTTTTTATTCTACCAAGCGTGCCCTTAGTATAGCTTTAGATATATTTGTGGGGTTAAATATACGAACCTCCAACTGAATACTATCTTTTAGTCTACCCAAAAAAAGATCAGTTAGATTTGCATTGGTGATATCCTCCACATATAAGGATATATTTTTAAATTGATGAATATAATCCTTCACTATTCCTATTTGTCATAGTTTGGCTAATTGGTTAAATTAGTTTTCAAAAACATTATCCTGATAATGAGACATCAATTCATCAAAGAATATTGACCATGTAATAGGAGCACTAATATTCTTCTTTTGAGCACAAAAATAATGATAACAAATGAATGGCTCATGTTCTAAATACAAAGATGCCACAATAACCTTTTAAGAGCTAAGAGATTGGCGTAAATCAAATAGATTTTAAATTTGAGTGATCCAAGTGAGTGGATCCTTACCATCAAGCTTACACAAGTATACTTTTGGAAACATTTGTTTTATCCCCATATTAGTAGTGTTAGTATTAAGAGGAAGAGGACTAGAATAAAAAAAGTAGAGGGTTGTTGAGTGGTGAATGAGATGAAATGGTATCCAAGTGTGTCATGATTTAATACAACTGATTATTCATGCCATTAAGCTCCCCTTGCATTTTTGATATTTGAGTTTGGACTTGCACATCCTTCTACATGAGGCCATGTATATTTGATTAGATTTGAGAAATTATATTAGATGATTCAACTCCATGTCATCCCCTAAAGGTTTTTTAAGGGTTTCTTGCCCTTTCCCCATCAATGGGTGTTAGGACCATCCATACAAAAGCTTGATGGTGAACCTTATTTTGCCCCATTAACCTAAATTTGACCACAAAGTTTTTTGAATATGTAGGACTCAAATCATAAAAATCAAAGAATATACCCAAACTATTTTTTTTCAAGGTTTCCAAAAATATAATTTTTTTAAATTATACAAATTGCAAGCTATGTAGCAAATTTATAAAAAAATCACTAAAATGGTGATAAATTTTTAAAAATAGATTCAAATCAGATGAAATTTTAATGAAAAATTACTTAAATTATTTCTCAACTCTAGTTAAAAAAATGTATAAAAATTCACACCCATTTGCAAGATATATCCAAATTTCAAGATCTAGGGTTTTTGACCTGATTATGGCCCAAATGGACACTTTGATACCATTTTAAATGATATTAATTCACCAAATAAGAAGATATAAATAATTATATCATAATTATATGTAATTATATAATAAAATATAAATAATAGATAAGCCACTTTGAGGGGGAAACCTCTCAAATGCTTTCAATAAGAATGAATACTCAATTATGATGATGAATAACTAACCCTACCTCTTATATATAGTCTAACAAGGCCATGTTCCACCCATAGGCTGACCTAATAAGTATATGAATACATAAATAAATGTAAAATAATATGCAAAAGGTTAATTTAAGCCATAATTCAACTACACATATCCATAGACATGCCAATGGTTAAGGACATAACAATCTAAGCCTTCAAAGTTTAGCTTGTTGAGTCTAAAGGGGAAAGTCATCTTGCACATCACATGGAAACACATTGGTTAGTTTTTTTATGAATTTATAAATGCACCTCATAAATCCTCATGATTCAAGATATTTTAGTGCCATATTGTTCTTCATACCAGTGACATGATCTATAAAATTCATGTCCGTGTGAGCTTATTGGCTCAAGTTATGAGCATTCAAAGTTAGACCTAAAAAATAAGACATTCACACTAACATCAAGTTTTAGATATATAAAGTAACTATTTAGTTTTAAAATTTACTTAAAAGGTTTATAGTTGATCAAGATCTAATTGTCTACATGAGCTCATATACTAACACTTGAGATCTAACAGTTCACACTAGGGTCAAACAAGTCAAAAGGTCCCTAGGTTAAAGCCCTTTATAGAGTTAGAAGTTGGATAAGATCTAATGGTGTGGATAAACAAAGAAGAGATATAATAGTACAAGCTTGACTGATAAGTAGGTGGGTTCAAGCAAAATTAATAATCAACATTCAATCATATCGATGATCTAATGATATGAGCTCGATTGGTAGGAAAGTGGGCCCAGGTAGATCAAAGGCTAACATTGCTTCATACATTTAGATCCAATGACATGAGTGAAATATCTGATAATAAGGATCTATGAGATCAATAAGAACAAAAATATCTAGGCATAATTTGATTGGTCTGAGTTAGTTTTTGATACACAAATAAGAACCAAAGGAGCAATTTTTGACCAAGGAAAACAAGGTCTTATCAGGTCAATGATTCACCATTAGATCTTGATTAAATGCCAAGGATTAAACATATCCATGCATTCATATATAGAGAATATAGAATAATGAAATTAAAGCTTAATATGGACCTATGGTTTAATATTTAATAGCTTGTAGGGTTCATTATATGACTATGGCCACCATTCTTAAAGGGATCCATGTATCTGGTGAATTCTCAGTTCTTATAATGACATAATGGGTCTCTTTGGACCTATTTTAATAAATAAAGGGGATATTTAGTCTATAGGTCTACATTATATAATAAATATAAGAAAACTACTAGTCTAAGATTGGTTTTATGTTTATAGTGGACCTATAAACATGGGGATGAGTTTGAACATGATTTAGTTTTAACAAGAGCTATCATTTCAAAGGATGCCACAAAGTCATACATGTAGATCCCAATGGTTTCATCTCTAATACCAACTTTATGAAAATGACCCTTCTCTTCACTTTTACATGTCATGATGAACCAATGAAGAGTAATTAGGACAAAGCCCTAACAAATTTATCCTATGATAATAACTACATCGATGATAGGACCCAAGTCAAAACAAATTGATCCCATCATTACAACCATTAGAGAGCATCAATGAGGGAATAATGTAATTGTGAAACCACTTAAATTAGCCTAGATTAATTAGGAGGTCTGAATGACCATAATTTGTATAAGTAGTTGTAACTATGATTCAAAAAGATTTGAGCTCTTTTATTCCTCTTTGAGTGCCATAGTCTCTCTCTCTAAGGACCCTTTCTTTTGTAAATATATATTTTGAGATATTATTAAGTATCCCTTAGGTTGGTATGACTATACTCTACCAAAAATTATATTTTATACCTCTTGGAGTAATTAATAGAGAATTGTGTAGTTGTTTACTAATCTATGCTTAGTGTTTTATGTTTGTCTTATATGAAAAAGTGGTTTTTATCTTCCCTTTATAGGTCCATGTTCAGCCTAAGTGCTAATAAAATTTACTTATAGGTCATCTAACATGTCTTAATGTTGATGTCTTACCTATATAGTAGATTATTGACTATAAGTGCTTTCAATCAGGCCTTACCCTCATTGCCCTTTAGCCTAAGTCCATAAATTTGACCTCTAGGTGAAACATTGTTGCTTGGAAACCATTGTAGACACTACATTAGTTCTATTCATAGTATATTAGTGTGTTAATGAGTTCAATCTTGAAAGTGGATATTTGAACATTCGATGCATCACCTCCTTTAGAGTAGTTTTAATCCATGCATTCTCTAACTATTTTCCCCATAAGCAATAAATTGGCATAGATAAGAGAGTTTAAAGATAAATTTAGGGAGTTATACTCTTAAATATCGAGGCTAATTTACAATATAGTTACACCCACATACCTATAAATATTCCCATGTTGCCTAAATTTGGAAGAAGCTTGAACAATTTATTCCAGGGTAAAATATTTGGTGACAACAATGACATAGTCACCTAGTTTGGCAAGGTTTCAAGTGTTTATTTCATAATAGGAATAATGATAAACATTCAATCTTGAAACTCAATTTTTGATAGGTTCTCAAAGTATCATGTAGGGTTTTATGTCAATCAATTACTAAGAGTTAGGCTACTAGACCTAATTGGCCTAGTAGACATACTTGAGCAATCAAATAAAGTTAAGAATAACATAAGGATAATATTGAGAGAGTTAATGTAGATTAATCACATGTATAATTTACCCTTAAATAAAAATCACATGCATAAATTATCTTTAAGTATAACTAACCCTTAAGTGACAATCATATGCATAACTGATCCTTAAGTGTCAATCCATGCATAACTGACCCTTTAGTGGAAAAGTATAGGAGTTATTTGAAAAAAATAAAGGTATATAATGCTTTGATATAATGTTTAATTATTCAAATACATCCTCAAATACCTCATATAAATACATAAGGAATCATTCATGAACATCAAACATGAAAAGATTGTTAGATAAATGTTTTTAACTAGTTGTAACTAAAGTAATATATGAGATAATGATGGTAATTTATAACATATTTATTCTATCCTCTATTCCATGTTATATTATTATTATCTCCTCATGTGTATATATATATATATATATATATATATATATATAAGCCTTATGTCTTTGAAAGGGATCCCTCACCTGGGTATGAGAAAACTCTTCCAAGGTTTTGTACTTGATAGACCTCTCAGATTAATAAATAAAATTTTGAAGCTTCTCCATTATTATATTATAGTGTGTTTATGGTTGTTAAAATGTTTATAAGTGGTATAAATATTCCCTTATCATGTCCTTATCACAAATATATGTTGATTAGTTGCCTTATGCAAGTTATGTGAAGTGTCAAAGTTTGGTGATCATGTTTGGAGTGTAATTTGGTTAAAAGTGCCTCAAGTTAGGTCTCTCTCCCTTCACCTCAAAGTTATAATCATCCATAAATACCTTCATATGAATTTTTTTTTATTAATATTTTTTGAGATAATGCTTTAGTCCATTTCTAGTTCTTAGTGTTGTTAGGAGTATAAGATTGAGTGGATGAATCATTTAGGTGTATCAGCATCACTAGTATAGGTTTTTCATTTAGTCTATTTTTATAACTCTCTTTACCCAAAAGAAAAATAATTTTTAGGAAAAGGATTAAAAATTGATATATTAGAGTATCTAGCCTCATAATCTAGAGGTTTGGTTTAGTTATAGGTAACCCACAACTTTTAGACCAATGTAATGTTATTCTAGGTTTGAAGGAGAAATGAACAATCTAGATAGTTTGAGTAGTGTTTTTTATTTAAATAAAATATTTAAAATTGGTTTTGAGTTATAAATTTTATTGTCTGAGTGTGTGAAGTAGTGTATAGTTTAATGGCAAGTGATAATCATATATCCTTGTGTTCACTTTACTCTTTAATATTTTGTGAAAGTAGTCTACTTTATAATAGGTCACATGAAGTGTAGCTAGTGTTTTTGTATGTATCTAAGTATAAATAAGGGTACTAGTGTCTATAATCAGACCTATTATCCATTCACTTTGAAATATGCATTGTATCTCACCTCCATGTTGAAACACTTATGTAAGAGAAACCTTTAATGTTGAGATCAATTTTGTAAATCACCTTTCATAGTGAAATTACATGGTAGTATTAAGGGGATTAACTTGGTGTACCACCTAATTAATTTATTTTTATTTCATGTTCTATCTATCCCTTTTCATCCAAACAAGTTTTTATCATAGGTGATAAGCTTAAATAAACATATCAAGTGAGCTAGCCCTTCAATCTAGAGGTTTACCCATACTATAGACAACCCATAGGTGTAAGAGTAATCTCATTATTTCACTCAACTAGATTAGGATTGAAATACCTATCCAAGAGTGAAAAATTGAGTGACAACACTTCTAGCATACTTAGCTGGAAAATTGTCTCAAGAACTTTTTGTCAAGGTGAATACTGGTCTTGATAATATCACAATTGCATAAGTGTTTCCTACTCAACATTTGGTGTATCCACTAAAGGTACAATATTTGGTTGTAGAATAATTTATTATTTTCACACTTTACGGTACTTACTAAGTTAGATGATAATATAGGTAATAATCCTAAACTTCCTCTTGATGTTCAATAGCCCAAGCTCATATTGACACTTGAAGAGCCTGAAGAGCAAGAAGACTTTGAAATTGAAGAAGAGCAAGAGAGTGAAGAAGACGTTGAAGGTAATATGGCTAGGAAACATGCTTTCCCAAAGTTTAATATTGAAAATAACATAAACCATTCTGATTATGATGATATCCCTCCCAATGCCACCAAAAGTGTTCCTTATTTCAATGGGGAAGGTCCTATCACCCCAAGTAAGCATATTAGAGACATATATAACTTCTACAATTTCCATAATATCAAAAATATTAATAGATAAATCAGATTTATTTCCATGTCTCTTAGGGGAAAATCCCTTGATTGGTATATAACCTTATCGAGAGGATACATTACTACATGGGATGAATTTAGGGAGTTTTTGACTACAATATTTGAAGATAAGAGTGATCATACATCATTGATTCAATAGTTGAATGACATTCAAAAAGGACCCAAAGAATCCATGCATGATTTTAAAGAAAGGTTATAAATGACATAGAATAGGCTTCGACCTCCCATGAGGACCCCTTCAAGTTTTGTTTTCCCAATTTATCTTTGAGCTATTGGGACTGCTAAAATTGTCATGTTATAGTCCATGAGAGTGTATACTTTCCCTAATGCCTATGATGTGGATGTTAGAGCTAAGAATAGTTTGATCTAAGTTGGTGAGGTCCATTAAAAGGTATCAATTCCTATATTTACTAACATGTATACTAATCCTTCAAGTATTTATCTAATTCAAACTATAAATAGAAATTCTAAATCATCTCTAAAGAAATTAGATGATGCCTTTAATTGGCAAGCAAAATTTAATGCCTTGGAAGCTTCAACTAGGAAATGAAATCAACATGTTGGAGATTACCAAAAATCCTAATATTATTATTCAAAATAAAATATATTCCCACCTCAACATAATGGTCAATGGAGGGGATAATTTCAACCTAATTTACATGGGTTACCTAACTCCTACATTCTAACTTCTACTCCCACTTCAAGAGGCATGGTTCTAATCCATAACAACCTAGTTCAAGGAGAATAATGACCAAGTTCTTAGGGAAAAAGTCAAGGAAAATGCATGAATGATAATGAGGGTGAATTTAAATCTTTACTTTCTCAAGGAGGGACTAATCCTTACTTGACATCAGAATATGATAGATCTATGCAAGCAGAATCAAATGGAGAATGTAGTAATCAAGGAAGAAGCCTTATGCACTTCCAAGTGGAAGATAGTTTTTTACTAAATTAGAACACCTCAATTGTATTCAAAACAAGGTAAATTAGGATAGATTTTTTATATGTTAAATATTTATATACAACTCCAAATAACCCCCCTTCAATGCAACAAGGTATGAATGCAAATGTGGCAACCTCTACAAATTTTGCACCTCTTCAAAATCAAAACATGGGAAAGGTGGTAAAACCTTCATTACATTAAGATAAATGTACTTTATTTCCTCCAAGGATGAAAATAAAGGTTATATTCTCTCTTTATAATATAATTTATTCTTTGAATAACACAAAAACAAGCATATCCCTTTAGGAGGTACTCCACATGCCTAGTTAAAAAGAGTTACTCCAAGAGCAACTATCCCAACTCCATATAAGTACCCAACCATAAAATCATGTTAGTGTAGCCCTAAAAAACTTACCTAATCATATTTTTTAACCTTCCACCAAGTTTTAAAATCCCCCACCTTTATATATTACCCTCATTATGGGAGATAAGTTGGTCCATAATTGCATTGTGGATAGTGGGACAAACACTTCAGTTATGCCTAGACTAGATACAGACAAGTTGGGATTGGAATATGAGACTTATATCAAAGGATTTATGAAACTTGATGGGATACCAACCAATTAAATAGGTTTAATCAAAATTTTGAAAGTGTTCTTGCATGATTTCCCAAGTTTTCCAATTCTACAATACATAGTGGTGGTGGATCTACCTACACACTTTACCATTTACTTATCAAGAGAATTCACTACCAAGATATGAGGGTATCATTATGTTTATTTGTCTTTCTTGCATTTTATAATTAGGTATGGATATAAAGGGATAATAATAACATAGCCACTGACCATGTTCCACATTGAACCATATGTGCAATCTAGTTCTAATCTAAATTTCACTATTAATGAGAAAGAGGAACATGCTATAGATGATGGGGAATCTTCCATGATTGAAGGTATTTATGATATATTCTTATATTAATATATTTCTTATACCTAAGAGTATGATCCATATGATTTCATTAAAGAGATAGGTTTTAGCACATACATCATTCATGATGAGGTTGATGAACATTTTGAGGTAAGTCTTGATGGTCTTGTTCAAAAAGTTGTAGAAGGTAACTATATTTTTTGTATATATGATTATTAAGAATTTAAAATTATAATAGAACATGGTAATTAATATGGTGCAATTATTCCTTCCCAAAATTAAAAATATCATGAAAATGATAGTCATGAAGAAAAAGATGATATATGGCATTAGTTTCAAGCTATAGTTAAAGTATTTAAAAAATTAAGTGTTGGAATACAAATAATTGAGAGGGAGGGTTGGGTGAATCAGTGTCTTAAAAAATTATTTTAATTAATCCTTATCATACATGAACCATTGCATCAACATATAGATTAAGCAATTCATAATCAATCAACTATATAAGCATGAAATAAGATTACACAAGACAACACACCATATATGTGGGAAACCCTCAAAGGGAAGAAAACCCACTAATCCCCAAAAATGTAAGACAATCATATAATTAAAAATATCACAATTTAGTGAATAATCAACTCCACATGGATTACCAACCCCAACTATCTAAGCACCAACCTAGCTAAGATTTAACAAGCACCAACTTGCAAGGAGGAACCAAACCCCTAGATGACCTAGCACCAATTTAGCCACTTGATTTATTTTATCACCTTAATAACACTATTTTTCTCACCTAATATATGGTGATAACCTTATTTATCTATTCATAATCTTATCCCTCTCAAATTGCCTTTTAGGCTTCTTTGCTCAACTAGGTCTCTTCAAGACAAATTAAGTCATATGACCTTGATACGCATATGTAGAAACATTGTCAAATATTCATTACATATCCTATAAACTCCTAATATTATCTAAAATACCTTATTCTACTCAACAATATGTTATTTTATTCACTTACTCTTTTCACATACAATAGGCCTAAAACTACCTTGTATATATACAAGCCTTTTGATTATATACCTCTTAGTAAGATATATAAAATTTCACACTTGTATTATCATTAAAATAGGTCTCATAAAAAAATTAATACATGAATAAATCATTACAATATGTCTTCCTCCACTTAAAATACCAAAACCTCTTTTAGGCATTAAGGAGACCTAATTCAATTAGGCCCTCATTAGTACATGTTACCCTCTGATCTCCTTGGAACACTTTAAAAATATAAAAATAGAATGAAAAATTCATATAACACTAAAATATATCCCCACTAATCTCATATTAGGTCCATGACACTTTCTAGCTTCAACCACCACTTTAAACACACCATTAGTATTGTTTACATTAGGCCTTCACACACACACACACAAAATGGTCTGTAAAAAAATTGAAGCATGTACACAATTTAGTCACATAAATATGAAAATAAATAACATTAATATAAATTTATTTACCTTATAAACATCACAATTTGATTTATAATTCTCAACTTATGTCAAAAGGACTTAAACTCTCTCTTTAGTATGCTCACTCAAAACTGCCAAGACTGTCAAAAGCCAATCATGAAACTTATTGACATATAAAACCTTAAAGGAAACTTTAAGTGTTAATAAATACATTAAAAATATTTTATAACAACCTTAATGACAAAAAACACAAGATCAAATATCAAAAATTTGTATTTAAGACCAATATAGATCTTATCTCATATAGTCTTGCATGAACCATACAAGCCATTTTGACTTCAAATTTTCAACCACTTTCACTAACTAAAAATATTTAAAAAATAATTAATAGTACTTTAAATTCAAATAAAATAACACCATATGCATTATATACATCAACTTAAGAAATAGTGCCTCAAACTCATCACTGTAACTTACTTACCCAGAACTGCTAGTTTACCTTAAAGCACAATCATGGTGGCAATGACCTTCAACACCTGTATGACCAATTTCAGAGACAAATTATGGAATTATATGATTATATAAAATATCTATAAAACATTAAATTGTAATCATCATATTGTCTAGTGGAAACTATTGGTATTACTGACCAATTTATTGACCTTACTACTCATAAACCTCATTGAGTCAGACAAGCCATTTTTGCTTCATCATTTTCACCACTATATCTGAATTAATAGTTTTTTTAAAATAATTAATAGTAATAAACAATCCAAAAAAACATATCCATGCAATATTTTTCATCACTTAATCATGATAACCCATTCCTAATTAACTTCTCACTATTTCTTGGGTTTTTCACTGTTTCCACTATTAGGTCTATTAGTGACTAGCTAACTTGGATGACCATTGTAGAACACTTAAGGGATAGAACCTATCTATAAAAATTCATGGACATTAAACATGAGTATCAATATTCATCTTACATCCATTTGTATACTTTGAGTTGGTCAACTCTAAACTTTGACTACTATAACAAATTTTTGAGAAATTAGCACTTTCATGTAGGGTATACTCACACACTTGAAAACTCAATAACACTTGGAGGTTCTTGAGAGAGTTGAATATAACCTAAAATAGTTTACCTAAGCATACAAATCCATTATGGGAACTCTTGATCAACATCTTCAACATCGAATCCTTTTTAGGGTTCTAAGAGGGTTTAAACATGTTTGCATTCTTGACAATCATTCATAATGCATAGTCCCTCAATCTAAAAAAATTCCTAAAATTTTGAGATAGGATCCTTCCACATATACCATTAATATCTTAGGTTCCCATCCATAGGTTTTATGAGATAATAATCATAATAAAATCCTTCTCGGGTTGAGAATCCTTTATTTTATGCACTCGAGAGACCTAAGAACCAATTTTTCATGCCCTGTCCTTCATGATATGACCTCAAACTTTATGAAAACAATTTAAATAGCATAAATCATCTATAAAAAATGATTACATAATCTCAAAAACTCCAAAAAATGATCATGACCACTCATTAGGCTACATTATCTCTCTTTGCTCTCTAGACCTTGACCTGTAAACCACATTAGGCCTAATAACTGACCTTCATGTCTCTTTCCATGTGATTTCAATAAAATATTCAATAAAACTCTCTCATTATTATACACATCCATATATATTTCACATGACTTGACAATAGACTATTATACCTCATTAGGCCAAGCAGGGTCTAGAAGTGGTCTAGTTGTAGACTTGATTTATAGGTCTTACCCCTATAGTCTCACCCTAAGACTCTCATGAATGATCTAATGATTAACATAAATGCTCAAAAAAATAATACAACCACTTATTCCTATGTGCTCTTATCTCACCAATCCATCATACTCATTCCTTCTCATAAGGTCTCTTCATGCTATAACTAATGCCATGAATAGGCTTCTTCAGCAGTTTGTACTCAAGAAATAATACTCAAACATGATTACCTTAATGATATCAAAAAATAATACTCTTCAAACAAAACTTTAACACCACTGAAACACATTATTTCTTATAAACATTCTCTCAAGACCCCATATAGACTTAGATCTCATAACCATGATTCAATGCTCATTTGACCATCATACCTCTTTTTGATAATAATGACAAATTCAACCTATCCTAAAACTTGTCGTCAACCTTGACATCAACCAACATAATATATACTAGGCTGACTTTAAATTATCTCTTTCCTTCAAATTCTCTCTTTTCATATGTCTTCTTTGTCACATCAAAAAAACAAACTCATACCTAAAAAACCACTCACCATGCATCTTCCCCAGATGCACCTTGACATTAATGACACTACATCTAAAAAAACTCCCCCTTTGTCATTGATGGAAAACATATTATAACCTGATCATTCTTATATCTTGTAATCTAGTCAATTTCCCTTCTTTAACTTTCTTCTCATTTGACATTAATGACAAAGGGTCATACACACTACAAATTATAAAACCACTCATTATCCCTCTTTGGAAATTATTCTTAGAATATTGAAAAAGAACTCAAAGATACCAAGATCCCCCTTAGACCAAGCATCCACCATGCTTCTGCTAACTAAAGAATGTCTCCATGAAGCCTAATTGAGTCACCCCTTTCCATAGGGAACTAAAACAATGAAAAATTAGGAGATTCTTATATCTCCATGATCTCACAAGACTGAATATCCTTTAGGGTCTTTTTAGGCTTGATTAGTCTCTTTGTATTGACCTATTCATCATCCATGTGGTCACCAATTTGAGCTGATAATAAACATTCCTGACTTGATTTCATATCTAAAGTATGCTCTACCATAAATATTCCACCTAGGCTTGTAAACTAATCATGACTCATCTTTACTATCTTTGGTTTCCACACATTCATTTGCCTTTTCTCTTTCACTCTAGGGGCTTTAAACCCCTTATTTTGGCTTGATGGCCTTCTAACTCTATTTGGACAAAATCTTGAAATATGTCCAATATTATGGAAATTGAAGCAAACAACCCCATTAATACTTCTTGATTGATGATTCCTTTCATAATTCCATGCATATTCATTTTTAAAGGGTCTCCTACACTCTCTTTCTCTATGATCAAACTGATTACAAGAAAAATAGTAACCATTAAATGAATTAGCATACCTTATAGAATTAGGATATATGATTGGTCTTTTCATGTTGACCTTCTTGTCTTCATTAGCCTTCTTGAATCGAGTTGCCTCCTTTTGGTCTTTTTTGAAACCAAGACCTATCTTATCACGTGAAGACTTTTAACTAATTAATATGTATCTAGAGCATTAGTAATCTATTCAAAATTTATAAATGTCCTCAAATTGATAGATTGTTGATCCAACTTAGCCTTCAAAGATTCCATTTTAGTTCCATACTTAGTGCATTCTTCCTCTTTATATTTTAAGCTAGTAGTTACTATCTCCATATATGCTTCAATTTTATTGATGATCTCATCATACTCCTTGGATGTGTTACTTAGTATCTCTTCAAACAAACTAATCTACTCTTCATAGTCCTTAACTAGTGACTTCAATTTATGATTATTCTTTCTTTAAAATTTCAACTCTTCTAGAGCACTCACCAATTCTACCTCAAGGTTCATTTCATATATTCTTCATTGAATTCTTCATCATCTATAAGGTCTTTCCAATTTAATTAACCCTCATTGTCTATTTATGTATCCATGAATAAGGTTTCATTATTGTCAATTTCATGTTCATTATTGTCATCATCGCTATCAGATGTACTTGTGCCACTTAAATTAGATGAGTTATTATCTTCTTTGGTATAGAAACATCTCTTGTTCTTTAATGACCATTTCCTACCTTCATACTTTCTAAAATATTTATTACATTTTTTAGGATTAAAGACCTCATTATCATCATCATAATGTTGATCATGTTCTTCATCATGCTTAGCCTTATCCTTTTTAGGACACTTATATGAAAAGTGACCAATCTTGCCACAATTTAAAAATTTTAAAGGTAACTTAACCTTGTACTTACCAGATCCAAACCTTAATTTCCTAGAAAACATGACTATTAGTTCATCATCATCAACATCTGAACACACCTCATCCTTGACCTTCTTTGATTTTGACTTATTCTAAAATTTTAAATCTACTTCCTCCTTAGGAGGCCTTACTTCACTTTTTCTCATCTCATAGGTAGTCAAGAAGCCATGAAGCCCATCCATATCCAACTTATCCAAATATTTCATCTCTTTTACTATAGACACCTTAGAATAAAATTTAGGAGTTAGTTATCTCAACACCTTTTGAACAAATTTAGAGTCTTTCACTTCTTCTCCTAATACACTAATGACATTGACCACTTCATCAAACCTTAACATGTAGGATGAAATACTCTTATCTTCCTTCATACTCAAACTTTAAATATACCTTCTATGAGTATATAATTTACCCATCTTCACCTTGGTGCTCCTTCATATATATTATTCAATTTTTCCCATGTTACTTTAGTTGACTCATAGTGAATCACCTTCATAAACTTTTCCTTTTATATGCCACATAAAATGGCATTCGTTGCCTTAGAATTGCACTCACTTTCTTTCTTGCCTATTGCATCAGTTGGCAGTGTAAGAGGTGAAGTGTATCCATCCACAACTAATTGTCATATGTTATGGCCCATTAAAATTAGATATGTCCCCATTATGATTATACAAAAATAATAATTAGTCCCACTAAAGAATAGAGCCTTACTAGTAGAAAAACTACCTTGAGCTTGTTGCCTAGCCATTCCTTCTTTTAAGATCTCCTTTAGCTTTGATACAAAATTTTATAATACTAATCACTGATAGGTAATGGGGGAGGTTTGGTAAATTAGTGTCTTAAAAATTTCTTTTAATTCCTCCTTATCATACATTAACCATTACATCAACATATAGATCAAGCAATGCATAAGTAATCAACTATACAAGCATGAAATAAGATTACACAAGAAAACACATCATATATGTGGGAAACCATCAAAGGGAATAAAACATGATAATAACTATAAATTTAATATAGTATTTTAAGTCAAAATATCACATTTTAGTGAATTACCAACTCTACATAGAGCACCAACCCCAACTAGCTAAGCACCAACACAGCTAGGCTTTAACAAATGCCAACTTGCAAGGAGGCCCCAGCCCCCTAGATGAATCAAAACCAACTCAACCAAATTATTTATTTTATAACCTTAATAACACTATGTTTCTCACAAAATATATGATGATCACCTTATTTAGCTCTTTATAATCATATCCCTCTCAAACTACCTTATAGGTTTCTTCGCTCAATTAGGTCACTTCAAGACTTATTAGGTCATATGAAATTGATATTTACATGCAAATTTTTTTTCAAATATTCATTATATATCTTATAAACTCATATTATGGTCTAAAATACCTCCTTCTACTTAATAACATGTTATTTTATTTTCTTACTCTTTTCACACATATTAAGCCTAAAACTTCCTTGTATGCATATAAACCTTTTGCTCATATACCTCTTGGCCATAAATATACACTTTAACACTTGGATTATCATTAAAATATGTATTATAAAACATTTAATATATTAATTAATCATTAAAATATGCCTTCCTCGGCTTAAAATACCAAAACATCTTTTAGGCCTTAAGGAAACCTAATTCAATTAGTCCTTCATTAGTACACATTACCCTTTAATCTCCTTAGAACAGTTTAAAACTACAAACATGAAATGAAAATTTAATATAAAAATCAAATAAATTACCAATAATATTATATTATGTCCATGATAATTTTCATCTTCAACGACCACTTGAAACACACTATTAATACTATTTACATTAGGCCTGCACACACAGAGAAAGGTCTATCAAACAAAACTAAAGCATGTACATAATTTAGTAATAAAAACATGACAATAAATCACATGAATATAAAATAAATTAACTTAAAAACATAACTATGTGATTTAAACTTCTCAACTCAAGGCAAAATGACTTAAACTCATCTCTTTAATATGCTCACTTAGAACTGTTAGGACTGTCAAAAGCCAATCATGACATTTATTAATATCCAAAATCTAAAATAAAACTTCAAATGTTACTAAATAAATTTAAAATATTATTTAAAATATTTATAACAACCTTAATCACAAAAACCACAAGCTCTAAAATCAAGAACTTGTCTTGCAGACCAATCTTCTCATCTTATCTCACATAGTCTTGCATGAACCAAACAAGCCATTTTAAATTTATATTTTCAATAAATTTAAAAAAAAAATCTATAAAAAATAAATAAAATTAATTTAAATTAAAAAATAACACAATATAAATTATATACACCAAATCAAGGCATAGAGCCTTAAACTCATCATTGCAACTTACTTACCTAGAACTCCTAGTTTACCTTAAAACATAGTCATGGTGATAATGAAATTCAACACCTATAATAAAAATTTCATATAATTATTATAAAAGTATATGATACTATAAAATATCTTTAAAATATTCAATTATAATCATTATATGGTCTAGTGGCAACTATTGGTCTTATAGACTAATTTGTTGACCTTACTACTCATAGACCTCACTGAGTCAGACAAGCCATTTTGGCTTCATCAGTTTCACCACTATATATAACTTTCAAGATTTTTACCAAGAATGAATAGGAAATACTAGTCCCCAAAAAAATCTCCATGCACTTTGTTTCTTCACTCAATCATGATAACCCATTCCTATTCAACTTATCATTATTGCATGGGTTTTTCACTATTTCCACTATTAGGTCTATTAGTGACTAGCTAACTTGGATGAATTGTTTATAAAACTTAAGGGATATAACACATCCAAAAACATTCATGTACATGAAACATGAGTTTCAAACCTCATCCTCCATCTATTTTCATACTTTAAGTTGGTCAATTCTAACTGCTATAATTTTTTTATGAGAAACTAACACTTATTTGTAGGGTATACTCACACACTTGACAACTCAATCACACATAGAGGTGATTGAGAGAGTTGAATAAAACATCCAATATTTTACCTGAGCATATGAATCCTTTATGGGAACTTTTTATCAACATCTTCAACATCATGTCCTTTTTAGGGTTCTAAGAGGGTTTAAACATGTTTCCATTCTTAATGATCATTCATAAAGCATAACCCTTCACTCCAAAAACTAATTATTATAATTTTGAGATAAGACCCTTCAAACTCTACCATAAATATAATAGGTTACCATTCAAAGGTTTTACAAGTGAATACTCACAAAAAAATCCTTCTCAGGTTGAAAACCCTTCATTATATGCACTCAAGAGACCTAAAACCAACTTTTCATGCCTTTTCCTTAATTTTATGACCTAAAAATACATGAAAAGACTTGAAAAAACAAAAATAACCTCTAAAAATTCTTAAATAATCTCAAAAACTCTAAAAAATAATCATGACCCCTCATTAGGACACATTCTCTCTCTTTGCTCTCTAGACCTTAACCTACAAACCACATTAAGCATAAGAACTGACATTCATGCCTCTTTCCATGTGATCTCCACTTAAATAAAATGTTAAATAAACATTTATAATGATTATACATATCCATGCATCCTTTACATGACTTGAAAATATACCATTATACCTCATTAGGCTAGGCAAGGTCTAGAAGTGGTTTAGTTACAGACTTGATTTATAGGTCCTACCCTTGTAGGCTCACCCTGAGACTCTCATGAGTGATCCAATAAATAAAATACATGATAAATAAATATCATAAAAACACTCATTAATATGTGTACTTATATCACCAAGACATCATACTCATTCCTTTTCACAAGGTCTCTTCATGGTATAACTAGTGCCATGACTAGGCTTCTTAATAACTTTGTACTTAATAAATAGTAATAAAAAGTGCTTACCTTAATGATATAAAAAATGAATACTCTTTATAAAACACTTTCACACCACTATAAAAAACTCTTTTTGATCAACATTCTCTCATGACCTCATGCAGACTTAGAGCCTCATAACCATGATTCAATGCTTACTTGACCATCACACCTTTTTGTAATAACACTGACAACTTCAAGATGACCTCAACCTTGCCATCAACCAATATAAGATACATTAGGTTACCTTAAAATTCTCTCTTTCCTTCAAATTATCACTTGTTAAATGGATTACTTGTTAAATCAAGCACACAATCTCATACCTGAAAAACCTCTGACCATGCATCTTCACTAGATGCACCTTGACATCAATGAAAAAACTTATCAATAGTATGTAAGGTAGTTCTCCCTAAAAATAAATATGGGATTGATAGTAAGGTCATTGGTGGACCTAATGAGAATAAAGAGAAGTGTCAAATCACTTTCAAGTAGGTTGCAATATTGAAAGAGTGCAATCACACCAAGACAATTTTTTTTTTTGATTAAGGAGTAACCTAGGCCTCAATCTAATATTGGATCACTTGCAGACATGTTTGACCAGCAACAAGGCAAGCATGAAGGCTCTAGACATCAAGTGCATTATGGTTTAGATGAAGGTGAAGTTGAGACAATTCTCATAACTCCCAAGAAGCAAATTAACAAGCATTAAATGATTTTGAAGGAGATAAAACACCCTACATTGTAAAATAGACTTAAAGGAGAGCTATAAGGACCCTTCAAAGGATTTTCAAGTGGTTCACTTGAAACTAGCATAGGTCCCATGAGTGGTAAGTCCTATGATCACCTTCACAAACAATTTTTTTTTGACAAGCATCCATCATATGTTGACTTATTCTCATAGATAATTTGTGACTCAAGAAATATTCTTTTTGATCCTAGTTGAAGTGAAAGGAAGTGAGTCATCACCTCAAACATGTTTTGAGGTCTATAAATAGTAAGTTAGGTGTGTTGTTTGAGTCTTTATGTGTATTTTTACCTAAATAAAACTAGCATAATATGTGTTTTTTTTGTGTGTGTGTTTTGTGTGAGTTTAAAGTATTTAGAAAACATATTAGTTTCAAATTGTAGCATAAGAGTGACTCCATTACCCAATGGAAGGAGAAGGCTACTAGTCCATTGGCTTTGTAGGCATGCTATCCTTATGAATCACTAAGAATGTTGACCAGATTTTGACTTGAGTCAAAATTGGTCACCCCATCTAGGTTAAAACTTCATATGGTTTTATAACACTTTTCATGGTATTAAATGGTCCTAATTAGTTTTATATGGTCTTATTTGTCCTTGTCTAGTCTTTCCCAATTTTGGTCTTATGTACACTTGCCTAGTCCTAAGGGTCAACTTCAAGGTCTTGAGATTTTAAAACATGGTAAAATTTTTAGTATTGTTTGAGGTCAATATAAAATGTTATTTATGTGTCATTAATATCATAATATCATGCACTAACCTTTTATTTGACTCTTATATGCAAAAATCACATTTTGTCCACCTTTTGGCCTATTTAGAAGAGTTGGTCATACCATTCCAAGAATTAAAAAATTGAATAATATTAAAAATGTATTTGATGTTAAAAATTAGTTAGATAATGTTTAGGTATAATCAAATATTGATAGCATCTGTAGTTCAATGTGTAAACTAAGCAATGTGACACTTTACAAGCATTGTTTATCACTTATACGACCTTTCAAGATCAATTTTTAGTTATAAATAGTTTTTAAGTATCAATTTGGATCCCTAATATAATTTTAAATATTTTGAATAAAATTTAAGTTGAATTGACACTTAAGGCACTCTTTCTCCTTGATCACTACCTTCACAAGCACATGAAGGTAAATTTGAACTGAGTGGTACAACCAAGAGAGATAGAGTTAAGAGCTAAAAATTTGTAAATTATTAGGGGTCATAGTAATATTGAAATTAGTGGATTTTTTTTTAATATTTATTTCCTGTTCTTTATGAATAATCACTAATAGTGATAGCAGATCACTATGTCCTATCCATCCAAGATGGGTCTATACTTGCATCTATTTCTCCATTTAAAAATTAAATGGAGAATAATTGTTTTGAGGGATGTTTTTAGAGTTAAAATATATCCTTTACATGGTGGTTTAATCATCCAAATCATCTCCATTAAGTGAATTTTACTAGAGTAAAAGTGTCTTGATGTACAATGTCTTTCAATCAATTCTGCTACAAGTTTCTATTTTTATCTTTATGGTGGTCACCCTTAGAGCTTATAAATTCTTCATCACTCATGTAATATCAATAAAATTCATGTATCTCATGTTATTTTGTCTGAGATGTGTCTTTTGTCAATATTATTCAAGTGTGATACTCTTTGGGAACATGGTGTATGTTTGAATAGTCTATTGCATGATTGAATGCCAATTTTTCTCAAACATTAGTGGTATATCATATTATAATTTTATGAGATTATATTTTATAATGGAAGTATATAAATATGAATATAAGAGTCCAAATGCACACCTTACAATGGGAGTCACAAGTGCCTCTTCCATATACATGCATGTACATATTATAGAAGTAGATTGTAGATGATTAGAGTCATGGGAAATAATTGATACATATCTTCATGAATTATTGTGTCCTTGAATTCCCCTTTACCATCATCAAGTTTATTAAATTTACTAAATGTTCTAAGACTAATCATGCATTGGTTGACTATTTATACAATACGTATACACTAGTTAAGTGAGTTGAAGGTGATATGATGGTTTTCATAAGATCTACAATCTTGAAGGAGTGATAAATAAATTTTAAGTGTCTTGATATATTTTTAAATTTTAAGAACTCAAGAAATGGTTTTTATCCCTAAACAAACAAGTAATGATCTATAGGCCCTAAGCCTATAGGTCCTCATTTTGAACCAAAGTCAACCATAGACCAATAAAAGCAAAGCTAAAACATGGATACTTAAATTCAAAGGAAGATAATGTTCCAACCCATCAAATAATACCTAGTTACTTGGAAAATTAAGACAAGGGTGAAATTAAGTTAACATGTTTCTTAGGCACATATAGGCCTACTTGAAGGGTCAATCCATTTTCAAGCTAAAGAGAGATAGAAGAGGTATGTATAAAATATTTTTTGAGCCTAATTTGGGACATAAAACAAGTTAAATATCTAAAATAATATAACTGAGGTGGGGGTGAGGTCCTAAATCAAAATATGGTCTTGATCCTCTAAAGGCCACCTAAAAATTACTCCAAGAATAAGCTAGTCTCAAGCCTAAGTGAGGAAAAAAATTCATAGAGAAGACTATTAGGTATACATCAGATAGACTAATAGGCCATAGAGTTATTTTGAGACCAAACAATAATTATATAAGGTTGATCAATCTAAGTTGGAAACCCTACATAGTTAATAAGACACCTAAATTCAAGATTCAATGGATAAGGATTGAAGGTGAGTGAAGTTTCAGAGTTTGTAACCTATGAAAAAGATAGGTGGAATTCTAAATATATATTCCTAAGTTGAAACATTGTTAAACCAACATTTTTATATTGAGATGGCAAACACAACTTAGTTTTGATCACTGTAATCATCGAGAGTATCACCTATAGGCCTTCTCAATCTATGTAAGGTATCATCCTCAACAACATAAGGATTAAGAGGTTTGATAAGTATCCAGTGAAGTTGTCAAATGGGATAAGTTACATTAAATTCTCTAAATATTGATCTTGAACCCCACATTTATATCTCATGATAAAGATCTTGAAGGCCTAAATGTGCTCAAGAGTTATTTTTACATTAGTAGACCTAAAAGAAACATATCAACACTTGATGGATATTTATAAGTTAAAAACTATTTAAGTATTAGTTGTTTTTTGTCACCTTCAAATCTATTGTTGATATCAATAAAGTAGTAATTATTCAAATGTCCTAAGTAGTTTCTAAAATGCTATAGTCACTACCTATAACAAGTCATAAGGGATATTGATGTTTTGAGGCCTCTATGAGCATGATCACAGTTTGATAATTGATTAAAAAATATGGTTATGAGTGGAATAAAATGATAATGGTATCTTCAAAGCCACATAGGTAGAAAATATACCCATTATTTTATCTCAAACCTTACTTCATTAGCAAGGGGTAGTCTTGAGACTAAGGGGATTTTTTGAAACCAAAATATAATATAGTCATGTCAAACCCCATATAGGTACCTTGAGGAAATACATAAGCATAAAAAATTTCTCAATACACTATTAGGTTACACAAACTTTATTTTTCAACCCAAATGCCCTTGAGGGTTATCAAGGAGGTGACAAGCCTATAACCTCAGGTTTCCTAACCAGTGAACTAGATGCATACAATAGGATAATAGTCAATAAAAAATAATTTATAATCATGAGGAAGGATTTTTTTAATGTTTTTAAACCTATATAAGTAATTATATCGAGTTTTGAGGCCCAAAACTCAAATTTGACCTTTTTTGAGTTTAAGAAAGCCATGTCTACCACCTAAGGAACAAAGTTACACACTCACACCATCTCTCATACTTTGCGTGGTAATATAACCCATTTTAAATATTTATGCGGGTTTATTAAAGAAGGTTATCCATGTTTAATTAGTTAAATTGGTGTATTTTTCCTTATGAATGATCATTAAGACCCCAAATAGGTCTTAAACCCTCCTAAAACCCTGATAGTGACTAGGTAGAAAAAATAGACATATAAATCACATTTGGTGCCATATTTTTCTCTTCAAACATCTTAAATATTTTTTATGACTCCAATTGTGTTATCCAAATATAGTTTTTATATATTAATATTTGTATGAAATACAATAAATGCCCTATTAATCATGTTTTTAGTGTTTTGTAGGCATTCTGAGAAGTGGAGAACTTACCAATTATTTTATGAGGTTATTTGGGATGTGTAATAACTATTAAAGTATAAAAATATTTATATTATATTATAGAGGTTTTCAAACAAGTTATTTTTCCTAGGTAGTCTCAAACAAGCCTAAAATGAGACTAGGTGGTAAGGTCATTTCATTATTTGCATACTTTCACAAGGTGTTAGGACCTAAAAAATAACATCAAGGTTGGTTATAGCCTATTTAAATTTAATCACACTTTTTTTGGTGTTTTAAAATGGGTGTGATAACTTTGGATCAAGAAAATAAGGTTTTCGGTAAGGAAGCCTAATTGAAGCCTAATTGAGGAGTGAGAAAGGTAATAAAAATGTACTTCAACTTAGAATCTGAAGATGAAATTTAACATTGATATTTATGGCCATATTATGTCCTATAAAATTCCCTTGATTTTTAATTACCCTTCATACATTATCCTACATAAGGAGGTTTACAAGTTTTTAGGGCTACAAGGGAAATATGCCCAATGAGGGATTGAGGAACAAAATGAGTTATTGGGAGTTGTTACAAAAAAAAATCATTTTTTTAGGATTGATAACATATTTAAGAACTATTCATGGAGATAGGATGAATTTAATAAGATGAACTTGTGTTTTAGGCCACTTGGACCAAGTTAGGCATGAAAAATAAAGAGTTTAAAGACACCTATGCACATAAATGATGGAATTTTATATTAGAAGAGTTTATTAAGGAATGATAGGTGCCCAATGTTTTTTATGACATTATTTAATGGTTAATTCATGATGTATAATCCCATTTTTCACTCTTCTTATGCCAAGAAAGTCAATTTTCAAGAAACTAGTCAAGGTGAGAAGCCAATTTATAACCCCTATGCCACATGGAGGGTTAGAGCATCTCAAAGAGTGAGACACATGGATTTGGAAGTATTTTTAGACTATATAATAACTCCCTTTATTTTTTAACTCATAAAAAAACTTTTCAATCCTCTTCTATGATGCCCCTGTCTCTCTCTCTTCACACTTCTCTATATAAGCAACCAGTTTTGGCTTTGTAAACAATCCACATATGGCATGGAAAATCCCTACTATTTTTAGAACTAGTTTTCATTTTACTAAAATATTTAAAACAATTTTTGAGTTATAAAATTTATTTTCTAAGTTTGTGAATTAGTGCATAGTTAAATTACAAGTGATAATCATCTATCCTTGTGTTCACTTTACTCTTTCATGTTTTGTGCGAGTATTTTGCTCTCTAACATGTCACATGAAGTGTAGTTAGTGTTTTTGTATGTCTCTAAGTTTAAGAAAGTTTACTAGTGTCTATAATCAGACCTCTTATCCATTCAACTTGAGATATGCATTTCATATCACTTCCATGTTGAAACACTTATGTTAGAGAAACCTTTGATGTTGAGATCAATTTTATTAATCACCTTTCATAGTGAAAGTACATGGTAGTATTATGGAGATTAACCTGGTGCATCACCTCATTAGGTTAATCTTCTTTAATTTTCTCTCTATCCCTTTTCATATAAACAAGTTAGTAGAATATATGATGAGCTTAAATAGAAATATAAAGGGAGATATCCCTTCAATCTAGAGGTTTACCCCTACTATAGACAAACCATATGTCTAGGGGTAATCCCATTACTTCAATCAATTTTATTAGGCTTGAATTAAATATCCAAGGGTTAAAAATTAAGTGAAATCACTAACCTTATTAATTTTGATAATTATTTGTTTGGTATAAGTTTCTCTTGTTCAAGAGGATGCTCATATGAGATTCAAGATATTGTAATTACTTGATTGGCATAAATTTATTTAACACATCAATGCACTATATAAGGTACTAATCTAAGTATATGGATCTAAGGTCTTATTAATTATATACCAAATATTCTCATGGAAGGTATGACTAAAAAGGTAATAACCACATGTGTCGGATTGACCTATAAAGGTAGGTCAATCTCACCAAGAACCTTCTGGGAAGTCCCATCGAATGGTCTAACTGATCTAATATAAATATACATGTCATGGTGAAAATGTTATCACTTGCATCTTTATCCATCATAACACTATGTTTAGAGTGTTTATCAAGGATTTCTCAAATAAATAAAGAATTAAAATCATAGATCATCATATTTATTATCACTATCATCGAAAGAAATAGGTCCCTATACCATAAAAAGTATATGTCATGTGTAAGTACCAATAATCCCATGTAATGGGTACCTATAATGTGATAGAGGAGGATGTGAATTATATTCCATTAGTACTTCTAGTTCTTTCTTAGAATGGTATTGAAAAGGATTGTCAAATAATTTTTATTTCTAGTGATCACCAGGTTAAAAACCTAATTCCTTAAAAGGATCATCAAATTCAATATTTTGGTCATCAATTTGGTATTGTATATTATGCTTCAAGGTAAAAAATGGTTTTATAATGTCTTAGTCTATGACTATAATCAAAATAACCATTCACATCAAATATTTTGGGTAGAGGTCTGTTTATATCAACCTCTATAAGAGAGGGAGATATATAAGATGAAACTCTACTAATCATGGGATTATTGAAGTAGGAAAGTCAAGTAAGTATTTAAATTGTCTCTTTGGTTCATTAGATAAGATAAGATAATTATGATGCTATGAAAATATGTTAACCATGGTGTTTTTTTCCTTTTTAGGATCAAGAGGTTTTACCTAATAACTTGGTCTGCTTATAAACTTGGTACTAGATGTAGATTCATCTAGTGGGTTTTATACATAATTGAGCTTATTCAATGAAATAAGCTTCATTTCATGTTACCTTAAAACATGGCATAAGTCATTAAAAGATTTGAACTTGTTAAAAAAAATGGACTCATGTAAAGGAGCAAGAAAAAATTTCTCAAATGCTTTTCAACACCTTATCTTCTAAAGGATAGGTCATTTTAGATAACATTATCTTGTAAATCAAGACATATTAATTAATAGGTTCATTTTTTCCTTGTTTTATTTTGGAAATTTGAGCATAGGATTTTTTTTTTAAATATTAATTTAAAAGTGTGTTAAAAATTATCTACAAGAGTATTAAATTCTTTCATGGATTAGAGAGGTAAATCATATAACCACATCGAAACATAGTCATTGAGGATTATTGGGAATAATTTGGTAAAAATGTTATAATTGGAGTCATAATCAAGGAATGCCTCATAAAATATTTGAATATTTGTTTAGGATCACCCTTGCCATCATAAAATGTAAAATTAGGTGCATCAAAACTAGTTGGCAAAGGGTGCAAAGATATCTCAAGTGTAAGAGTGTTATGAAACAAATTGAAATTCAGTATCATGAGGATAATTTAAATAACTTTTTTCTATGTTTGTGACCTTGTCCTCTAAGGTCTCTATAACATGAAGTTGTTTTTGAACTATGTACCCATTAGGATTTAGATTAGTAATTTGAGTAATCACCAAAAGGGATGTAAACATGGTTTGAGTAATAATAGGAATTGAAACTAGTATTTGAGTTAAAACAATTGGTAATTTCATGGTATATTTATTAATAGTATTTTAGTTTTCAAGAAATAAAGGTTAAAACACATAATCAGTTTCCCCGTTAAAAGTATTAAGTGGTAATGTGTTCATGGGAAGGGATGTTTCAACTATAACTTTTAATTTTTTTGTTTCCAATATAGTTTTGAGGATCTCATCAAGATATTTAGGGTTTTCATGAATATACTCACAAAAAAATGTAATTTATTTCACTTGTTAATGGTTTATTTATTCATGTTCATTAGTTTTATTAGACTCATGATTATCATTATCATAATCCTCTTCTATTATAAAATCATAAGTATGTTTTTCATTCTCAACATTGGTATAATCATGATCCATAGATTATGTCCCTTAATGGATTAGACATACTATATGGTGTGAGGGGAAACTCAATGCATTCAATAGGCACACCTTCCAATCTAAGGATATTCTTACATTGCATGAAACATAATAAAATATGGAAAAGAAAAATTACAACAATCTAAATCCCTAGATGACTTAAAACCCTAAGAATCAATTTTTTTTGCATTCATATAAATCAAGCTCACCAAATTTTTAACCCTAAAATGAATCTAGATTAGGTTATCTAGGGTTAAATGGGTAGAGATAGTATAGGGTACAAGGATGATAAACTATTTATAAAATAGAAAAATTAGATGCTAAACTCATATATAACATATGTTGAATTCATTTAACTAAGATAGGCTAAAAATAATAAGTAAAACTATTGTAGATATGGAAATAATAAAGAAATAAAGTAGTTAGATGGTTCTGATGCTAACACAGTTCTAGATTTAGAATAGTTATAAAGCATACTAGAAGTTGATTTTATAGCAATTTCCAAATTTTAGGTTGAGTGTCTTTAGAGCCACAAACATTAGTGTTAGCCCAAGATGGTTGCATAAATGCTTCTACCTAAACCTGACACAAGTGTCTTGTATAGAATACCTATTATAAAATATGTGACCACTTGGATTATTTTGGGTTTATCTTTGCCTTTGATCTGGTAAATTTATATTTGGATTGTGAATTATCACTCCTCATGAAATTATAAAACCCTAGTTCTTCATCTTCATAGTGACCTTGGGGGAAAATGGGTTAGTGGGCACATGGTGTCAAGCTAACCCCAAATACCCCTCTCTCAATGAGAACTTCTTACATAGATAATAATCTAAAGAGGGATTCGGTATAATGTAGTTCTCCCTTATGTGTTGGCCTATGTGTGAATCATGAAATATGTGCAAAGCAAGTACAATAATGACCTAGATTTTAACTTGGAAAATATATCCCTTGGACTACTCTTTAAATACTTTACACCTATTTTTACATTGTCCCTATGATTGATATAAAAATAGGATAAAATAGGGAAGCTTTTTCTCATTAGAGTGCTTGATTTAATGCCTTTTGTAAGTTTCCTTGTGATTAGGTAAGACATTTTTAGGTGAGGAATGAATGAGGGTTGATTTTGTATTTATATCAATCCCTTTATAGGATTAACTCACATTAAAGAATTTAGGTCAACCATTAGGATAAATTTCATTTGAAAATTATATGACTTTAGGGAACTATACCTTTACATGAGATTAGGACACCTACGTTGATGTAGGTATCTGTGTTAGATGCTAGTGTCTAAGGAACATGAAAGTAGGTACAAACTTAGAACTTACATAGGTGGAAAATAAGTAGGTTTTAATTATTTTATGAAAGATATAAGGTCTGGATCATCAACATAATACTAATTAGATGAATTTATAGGCCAAATGGCATAAGATAGAGTAAATTCAATACTTCAAAAAGATGGAAAGGTTTTAAAGGGAGCTGTGATAATAGAGAAGATGAAACAAATCAAATAATCTAGAATTACCTTTGAGTAAGAGTAAGAATAAGAATAAGGTAGAAGATGCTAAAGAAAGGGAAGCCTAAAGAGAGGATTTAAAAGGTTTAGTAAGTAGATTAGATGTATAATAGGAAGGAAAATGGATAAAATATGAATAAGACAAAGTTGTGAGTATCAAAGATATGGATTAGATCAAAGAAGAAAAAATTAGAATAAAAGTAGAGCAGTTAAAAGATAGAATTAGTTCATAATAAAGAGGAAAAGTGCTTAAATAAATGGAAGAATATTCATGAGAAGCTATTATGTATAAATGTGGAAGTATGATAGGTTCAAGATCATAATTATAAGAAGCTAAGGATATAGATCATTCATTTCTCGAGTATGCATCCCCACAACCTAATTTTTCTTTATTTAAAACATCAAGTGTAAATAAAGGGACATGAGGAAGTTGGTTTGAGTCAATCATAGATAAGTTTGGAAAAAATAGGGAAGAGACAAAGAACTCTTTATATAATAAGAGGCTATAATAATTTGGATTTAATTTTTAAGCCAATTTTAAAACACTAGTAAAAAGTGCATAGAAGCCTATAGTCATAATGACCAGTGTGTAACAACCTACAATCATAATCATGAGTGTATAGTATCCAATGTTAGCCATTAAAAATAACCCAAATATGTATTAAAATATAGGAATTTTTTTATGTTGACACCATATAATGGGTCTATGGACCTTGAGTAGTATCTGTTAACCTATGACATATAGTGGTAGGTTAGAGGACTAACTACCAATGATGTAAATAAGTGCAAGCTCATAGGATATTTATAAGGTCATAATTTGGAATTAATTTTAAATATATATGTTAATAGTATATATCTCATTCAAGTTAAAATGTATTTAGTGGAATAATCAAAAATAAATAATTTCATAAACAAGACTATTCAGGACCTAAAGGAGATCAGGCAGTGTAGTGGAGAATCTGTGTGGGACCATTACTATAGATGTTTAGATGTGCTAATTAAAATTGATTTTGTCTTGGAGGATAATGATAAATTTTATTAATTTTTATAAGGATTGTGATTAATAATTAGATATTATATTATGTAATATCAATTTTTAATAAAGGTTGATGCTTGATATGCTACACTAAGAGTAGAAAAAATTGAAGATTATAGAGATGCTTCAATCAGTGGATGAAAAGTAGAAGTGATTATAGATGATTTCATGAAGAGGATCAATGAGATGAATAAAATAAATAAACCTAAACTAGGTTTATGGTTCATGGAGTGTGGTCAAGAGAGACATCATAGGAATGATTATTCTAAGCTCAAGACATAATTCTGTGAACTTTGTAGAGTAGTACGGCATGCAACTACAAAATGTCATCTACTAAAATAATACATACAAAAGTCTCATAGTTTGTACTATAGTTTTTGTAATTCAAACAACCATAAGAAAAATATTTTTCAATCCTTACAAGAGTTAAAATAAGATATTACTAAGAATGTCTTCATAGATACAATGCATTAGTTACCCACTACTAAGAAAGGACTCCCATGCCTAGAGGTATAAATGGCAAGTGTAACACAAAGTAGTCTTGTATGAATACCTTTGCCACCTCAATATCAATATCAATCCTAGGGTATGGATATTTGGACACCATCATCACCATAATACCAGTATCAATATTCATGGAATAATTTTATCACACAATAAAAAGAATCAAATTCGGATCCTACATCACCTCAACATTAGTATTATGGATACAATGCACAAAAATAAGGAGGATTTACAAGACAATAGTCACATAATTGGGGATATCAACATAATAGAATAGTATATAGAGAAGGGTACATAGGGGGATGTTGAGGAGGCTATCAAGATGGTCACAATAATGATAATAGATAAGCTCACCAACCCATATAATGTTATTTATGTGGTGAGTATGATTATTTTATGTGAAAATTTCTTACAAATCCCCATATATAATTATACTATCTGTATTATAGAGTGGAAGGGAAACATAAAATGTAAGATTTATTGGTATTGGAGAAGAAAATAAAATAAAAACAAGTGCACAATGTGAACATGATTAATGTGTAACCTACAAAAAATGCATTTATAAAAGAACTTACTAGATAGTAGTGTGTAGGGTAAGGATTGTCTGCATTAAAATGCCAAAGGATCATGGGATCAGAAAGGTGAAACACAATAAATATCCTAAACCTAAAATAGATAAGGTATTGATGTATCAATTTATTTGGGTCCTCCAAGATATATAATAGTAAATTTTGTTATAAGGAGTTTCTACAACCATTAATGCACAGATGTATGGATAAATTGTGTTAATCATGAAGAAGGAAGGTGTTGTGATAAAAATCACAAATATATTATATTATTTTAGAATGATGTACAATGAATATATCTCCAAAAATATTACAAATCTATTTCATAATATTATGGAGTGTGAATAGAGTGGACAACATCATCCTAATAAGGTGGTTTGGCATGATAAAACAAAGAAATAATGGGATGTAGACTCATAAATGGACATTAATATCATGGGATATGAAATCCATAGTGTATTATTTAAATTTAGGAGTAATTTTAATATGATATTTAGATCCACATGGGAAGCCATTGGTAGGCCAAACTTGAGCTATATTCCTATCACCCTCAGTCTCACAGATTACGAGTGGGTAGAACCCATTGGTATTATTAAAGATGTGGAAATTAGACTTGTTAAGCTAAGTATACATGGTAATATTGATGTGATTGACATGAAGAGAGATGAGACCCATTACCTTAGATTAATTTATAAAAAGTGGACTTATGATGGTCAAAAGACTATTAAAACAATGTATAGTCAACTAGAGGCTCATCAAAGAGACAAGATAGTTTTTATCCCTTTGAATAAATTAGAGAAGAATCCTTACATGATTCTAAAGGAACCAGAGTTAACATGTGCCTATGATGATAATAGTTGGTTTAAATTTGGTATAGATACATATAAAAATGCACTATGAGATTTAGAGTGTTAATTTTAAATCCATAGCTAGAATAACCACAAACAACCAAGTAACCATTTTATAAGATAGTAATAAAATAAATCTAACTCCTTAGATTCAACTTGAAGGTTGTACCTCTCCGTTGGTTAAATATCCTACTAAGTTAGAGGTGGATTTCATATAAAATATAGGTGTAATAATAATGGATCATATAGAGCCTACTCCAAAATGATTTTTACCTCATGAAACAACATCTTCCACAAGTGATGATTCACACACCCATATGTTGAATTGGGCTAGGGGAGATCATGAGATATAGCCTCTATACATGGTGTTTACCAGCAAACATCAATTACCTTATTAATTTATGATAGAGGATATTAATCCATTCATTTTTTAGGCTAGAACACCATGTGATAGAGATGGATCAAAGAGTAAATGCACTGAAAGGAAATACTAAGACTTGGTGGGTAGTGCATAGAGATCTAGAGATACACTGAGAGGAAATATGTGAATTTTCACATGCATGTTTTTAGTTACTACCTACTATGAAATCATAGTGTCCATTATTTTAGGAAGTCCAATGTCTTAAATTTCACATTCATCAATGTGTAGATATATGGTCTACACAAGGAATGGATCTAAGGTATTGGATACACATTTTTAGTCACACACTAACACCATTCCCAACTACTTGGTACATGCATCAAGAGACTAAGACAGAGACCAAACATTGGGAATAAAGGAAACAAGAATTTATTCAAATTTTTATGTTTGAGGATGATAATTCATATGTACATAATAAATTACATCAATTTAAAACCTTTATATGTTATGGTCGAGTAGAAGATTTAGGAGATGAAACAGAGTCATCATCATAGAAAGCAATAACTCATGATCTACATATGGTGCTTCATAATTACAAGGCTGGTAGAAAATAACAAGATCTTATTAAGCCTTATAATATAATAATATAGTGATAATGATAGAGACATAACAGGAAGTCAAACCAAAACCTATCCAAATCATAGAACTAGCTAAAGAAGAAAGACTATGTCACATAAACATTTCAAAGAAAGAATGGGAGTATACTTTGTGAGAGGATCTACCCAATGGATAAAATAAAGTGTATCAATAACCATTGAAAGTATTTAATAAAACATTGTAAGATATTCTATCCCTAAGATTATGACTATGGGAGACTACTAGGGTAGGAATAGATCTCAGAGGTATTATGGTTGCTATGAGACTATTAGGGTATCTTTTCAACTAAATTATTAGATGTAAAATGTGTAAATACATTGTTGGGGGAGAAGACACAAAGTTTAAAGAGTGTGATCAACTAATTAAAAACTTCCCATGTATACTAAACCCCAACATGGAGATAAAATTAAAAGTTGAACTCGATTGCATGCAAGAAACAAGGATTATTTATCTAGTTGAAAAGGTAGATTGTGTGAGTCCCAAAGTTGTGTACCCAAATAATTATGGGAATATTTAAGTTTGTAGTGACTAACATACACTCAATGATGCCTGCATCAATGTTCCATTTCCAATATCATTCATAGATGAATTTTTCAAGTCAATCATAGGTCATGAGGTGTACTAATTCATAGATGGATTTAGTGGATACCATCAGATTTTGATCTTAGAAAAGGACCAAGCTAAAATAACATTTTCAACAAAATGGGAATCATTCACATATAAGGTAATGCCCTTTATTATAAATAATGTTCCAATACTTTTATCTAGGATGTAGTAATACTATTTAAAGATTTGTTTCATGCCTTTCTAGAAGTATATTTAAATAATTGGGTTGTCTTCTCCTTGTTTAAAGAACATTTTTCAAAACTTTGATTATTGTTAGAGAACTATTGAGTTATATGCATTGATTTGAATCTAAATAAGTGTTTTTTTTCCACACATTTTAGTTTATTTATGGATCATGTCATATGTAGTGATGGAATCTTGGTTGAAAAATATAAGATTGAATTAATCATGGGGATGCCATCCCCAACCAACTCTATAGAAGTGAACTCCTTTTTGGGTTATATAGAATACTATAGAAAATTCATAAAAGGATAAAAAACCATATTTGCACTAATGGAAAAACTACCATGTATATATAAAAAAAATTAGTGGACATACAAATTCTAAACAAAACTTATCAATCTCAAGCAAAGATGAGTAACATTGCCTATTTTAGTTTTTATTGAATGGAAGAATCCATTCCACATACATGTGGATGCTTTTGTTATTGCAATAGGGGCTAGCTTAGCATATCCATGGGATGGTAGGTTGGATCATCCAATTTTTTTCTAGTAGGAAGCTATTAGTAGTATAGAAAAACTATATGCTTTCATAAAGAGAGGCCTTAGCTATGGTGTTTGCATTGTAAAAGTTTTGGCATGATCTGTTGGCCAAAAATTTAAGATTTTCACAGACCACCATGAATTATGATACCTGGTTAACAAGATGATGTTGGGAGGATGGATACATATGTGGATAATGTTTTTTTCAAGACTTTAAATTACAAATAAATGTGAATCCTAGTGGAGAAAATGTGGGACTAGATCACCTGAGCATATTACAAAATGGAGAATAACTATAAGAATTTGAGGATGAGTCCCTAGATGTGCACTTATTTAGGCTATTATGATCCTTGTTAATATGGAAGACCTTGAAAAATTATTGGATAAAGTAAATTTCCATATGCATTATGTTTAAATGGATAAAAATAAAATGGTCACACAAGCCATTCCTTATAGTCTCATTAATGGGTTTTTGTATAAAGGGAAAGGATGATGTGTTGTGTAGAGTAAGATTAGAGTATGAATGACTAAAACTTCTCCAAGAGGAACATTAGGGTGTTTTTAGGTGGTAACTTCACATGTGAATCCACTAAAATAAAAAAAACTTACATAGTGGTATTTAGTGGTCAACCTTATTTTAGGATGTAGACACGATAACCAATCATTACGATGTGTGTCAAATAATGATAAAAACCAATCAACAAGATGAGATTCCATTGGTCCTAATGATAATATAAAAACCATTTGGATAATGTGGAATTATCTTTGTAAGATCTATAAGTCCCCTAATCAAATGAATTCATGCATGGTACATTATCACTATGATGAATTACTTCACCAAGTGGGTAGAATTTGTTGCAACACCAAGTTATGGTACAAAGGATGATATAAAATTATTATATTAAAATAAAATTACAATATTTGGAAGCCCAATCAAGTTGGTCAGAGATAGAGGAACTCAATTCCTTAATAATACTATAACAATCTCACTAAGGAGTTTATGATCTTTCACCATAAGAGTACGACTTATCACCCATAATAAAATGGACAAGTTGGAGCATTAAACAAATTATGCAGTAAAATTTTAATGAAAATATGCATTGTGTAAATGGAAAATTGGGAGGATCACATTCCTTTAATTATTTGGGTGTACAAAATAAATTACAAGTGTTTCATAGTATTCACTTCTTTTTATTTCAATTACGGTCTTGAGTAAATTATGCTTATGAAGTACATTATTCTTTAGTCTATGTATTACAATAGTTATGAGGATAAGTGATCAAGACTCTATGAAACAAATATTAATGGATATAGTTTAAATGGAGGAAAATCAACAAAGGTCATAATGGACACAATAGATCCATAAATTAAGTTAGAATTCATGTCATGTTCATAACTTGTGATATAAATAATTTCATCTAGAATACATGATATTATTATATGATAGTAGGTTTAAGGCATTCTTGATAAAAAAAATTTACATTAGATTGAAGGGACCATATAATATTCATTAAGTATCACAATATGTAACCACTATGTTAAAATATCTATAGGGAACCATATTAACAAGATGTATTAATGGATTTAAGCTTAAGCATTACTATCATTAGTTTTTATCATTGTATTTTGATAATGAGAGAGGGTGCTGAGTAGTACCATGTAGTTAAGAATTTATTTATGATATTTTGTATTTTTTGTTTGTTTTGTTTAGGGTTAGAGTGTTTATATAGTATAATCCACATCATATACTTTTATAAATTCATAGATATAGCCTAAAGGAAGGATAGTTGGCAATGACTACATGGTAGTCATAAAATAAGTCCAAGAAGATGGAACTTTCAAGATAAGTATGATGAAATGATGGACAACAGTCATTCAAGACTATTAATGAAAGGCACTTGAATAAATTGCATCTTTCCTAAAGTAGATCACATGGTAAAGAGACATGTTGGGTCATAAAATAAATGTAATAGGTGAAAGGACATTGAGTCACATCAATTACTTGACAATCTATGAATCAAATAATCTAGATGGAAAAGGATAACAATCAAAATAAAAAAACTATCTGGTTGATATTTATATGGGAGGTAAACTCATGTAAAATTAGTTTAATGCATTTAAACTAGTTGAATAGATGGACTTGGAAACCAAAAAACTATATAACAAAGGGAATGCACAACATAAAAACATTACATAATTACACAACTAAGAAAAATTTATGATATACTTTCAAAACACCTTATTTTGTATAGATTGCATACTAGAGTGGGAGAAAGTAAAGTAATTATTCCATGTAACCTAATAGAGCAACCGTGGAGAGAGCTCAATTGTTGATCCCACTTTCAGATGCATAAACATAGGAAATAGGGATTTTCCTAGGATATATATAAATGAAATATTAGGATCCATAACCCTTTCAATTTATTGATGTAGGAAAAGCCACTTTGTTTATGTAGGATCCACAAAAAGTAGCATATGCAGGATCCCTAGCTCTTTAACATCCAATACAAGGCTCATATGTAAAAGGATTGATTAAACTACCTAATTTTGGATAATTGGATAAGGTAATGATTACTCTAGTTAATAGTTATAATGAAGGAGCTATTAATTTTTCCTAGGATGTCACAATCTAGATCACTCCTCAAACCATGAAATGAGTAATAGGCCTCCTAGCTCACAAAAAAAACCTCCTAACTTACAAGCCCACCACTCTACTAGTTCACCTTAACACTAGGGAGAAATATACTATAAGGAAAGGAAGAAGAATAACCATTGATTTGATATAATACGATTTGGTTCACATCCTAGTTGTATGCATTACCAAGTAATTATGGTAAAAGGAAAAACATGCAAAGTAGGTTATAAAAGATGTTATTGACATTGCATATTACATGCTATGCTTAGACAATAATTTTAGCTAGACCGATTTTTTGGCTTATGATCTAACCATAAACATTGAAAATATTCTCACTAACACCTCATAGACATTTCAATACTATTTTTTATTTTTACTTCTTTACTTCACAAAATGGAAATCATCAAAAGGTTAGATTAACCCTACTACATATTTTTGGCATATTGATACATTCACAAACATCACATAGACTAAAATAAAGTAGTATTATGATAAATTAGGGAGGTTCAATACATGGTTATTGAAGGACCTAACCATGATTAATTCACACCCTAAAAAACCAGAGGATATCATTTAATATCTTGGACAATAAGCCTTAGCTACAAAGTTCCATAATGACATCCAAATCAAGGTATTGAGTTGCCCAAAGTAATTGTGACTTCAATGCCATTCTTAATCACTATGATGTATTATAAGGTAGAAATATTGAGGTATAAAACCATAGCTATGAGGTCAATACCACAATTATGGTCCATTCCCCTAGGTGTACAAAAACTAGTGCAACCATATGTATAACCTCAAGCATAACTAAAATTGTAATAATAAACACAACCATAAGCACCTCCATAAAATAAAGATTAGAAAATTCAAGTAAAACTAGTGTTATCTATGTTTCCCATTATTTTCCATTTTTCACATATAGATCATGGTTAATTATTTTAATTGACATCGATCTATAAAATTTGTGTCAATCTCTATAACCTGTGACTAAAAATTGATGTCGATCCTTGCAACATATGACTTTCTTAAAATAGAAAACCATTAAAAAAATGATAACATTTGAAACTTGAATATTTTTATGCATCCATTAGTAAAAATAAACTAGAATATCAACCTCCTTCACCATATGAGATCATCAGTCCCATTGGGTGTGCCATGATGTGAACAAGGAATACGTATAGGGGAGGTTAGTCTTGTAGTAGTATAAGAAATAAAACTCAAATTAAAACACAAAAAAATCCTAACACCTGTATCATAGACACTAGGGAGGTCATAGGTAATAATAAAGAATATGAAAACACAACTAAAACATAAAATAAAAAATTCTTTTACCTTCCTTGGAGCTCTAAATGACTTGTAAAAATGGATTACCTAGTTTATGCATTAAGATGTCTTTGAAAATCAAGCTTTCTTTGCTCCTTCTCTCCTAAGCACTTTGGCTTAATTTATTTTCTTATGATTTGGGCATGGTAACACTACTTTCATGGTTTTTTTACATCTATTTGAGCATTATAACATTACACCAAGATAGCTTGTTGAAGATACTTGTGTATAGTAACTTTTCACCAAATAGCTTGGATACCAATAGGCATAACCTTGCATTTATAGCCTCAAGAATTAACTCTCACCAAAGGTGATTTAAGGTTGATTTTAAATATGTAATGGGTTCAAACTAAACGTAGGTTAGTTGAAACTAACTCTAGCTCATTTCAATGTTGTCATGTAATTATGATTTTTGATTATTAGGCATGACTCTTAAATTTGATTTTTTGGGATATTTTGGAAGAGATTGACAACTCATAAAGGGAATGATGAAAAGGTTTGATATTTTGAATTTTTGAATTTCCATTTTTAGATATTCTTTAATTTAAAATGGATAATTTGACTAAGCATGTAATCATGTTTAGCAGAGTTTAGTGGCAAGAATGTAAAATACTTGTAGATATTTATAAACAAGTTATTAATGATGGAAAACCAAGAGAGATAAGAAAAACTCAAATGAATACCCAAATTTTTGAGAAAATACACTAAATTATAGGAAATAATAAAGAAATATAAATTGAGACCCAAATGATATTTTCATTTACTCAAAATGGTCTCTACTTTAAAATTTCCTATACGAGTGCTTATAATAGCTTTCAAGTGACACTTCACCTTCATTTATGATTCTTGACTTTTCCAAAGACTAATTGACTTAATTTTGACACATAATTTCTATTTTTAATACAATAATGATAAATAATATTATATTTCCCTTTATCTCTACTAACACTCACCTCAACTTAAAATGTGTCTCAACCCAAGACACTAATACTGCCCCCAACTTAAAATGTGTCTTGTCCCACCCAAGAAAAAAAGGCCTAAAACATTTAAAATTTTTACAAATTTTTATCCATTCCAAATATATTTTATAACCTACACTATGCCTACTCCTACTCTCCATGGCCTCATATGCCGAAGCTCCTCCACTTCTATAATTCTAAATTTAAATACATTTATAATTTTTCAAAACTCATAAATACTCTACTTTATTTTAGGGGTTTTACAGTACTTATCCTTGTAGGGGAAGTTAAAAGATCAAAATTATTAAAAATAATCCAAGTCACTTGAAAATTATCAACACCTAATCTAACTAGAAAATTAATTTCCCTCAAACAAATATCTTACTATAGCTGATGTCAAAATGGAAATGAAAGAAATGCTATCAATGGAGATAAACCAAGAATGAAATTATTGCATGCATTGTTTGGATAAAACCCTCTGGGAGTAAATTAATTTTAAATAGATACAATATTCATAATATGAGCATTTTACAATTGTGTAATACCTATCTATTCTCTCTCAAGTGTGATATGGTATAGACTGCCCAATATTTTTAGAAAAAATGCTTCACATACCAGCCACTCACATATTCTAAAAGCTTTTGATACTTTTAATGTTCAACGTCCATTACCTATTTATTTGAAATCTATCCAACTATCCTTGTAATATTTCCAACACCATCCTTTATGTGCATCAAAAACTATAGAGGTAGAGTCAACACCATTCCACATGCCACAAAGTCTCAATATCCAGATGAAATGTTGCCTGGTTGTTATTGAAAACATGAAAAGAACCATACATTTCCCCAAATACCTCATGAAAATCCCCTTGAGATGTAATCATGAGCTTCATCACTAGTCTTAGGTTCTCCAACACTAATATATTATAACAAACATATTTTATTCTTATCTCCTTCCCATGCATGACAACCATTATAGTTTGTAGTATGAAATTCTTTTCTACAACCTCATGCTATATATATAATAATATTAAAATCCATGACCATCTCATTTATTCCAAATGGATAGTGAATATATATATATATTCACTACCCATTTGGAAGAAACATTTCCATTCTTATATATATTATATACATTATAATATATATAAGAATGGAAATGTTTCTTCCAAATGGGTAGTGAATACATACATACATATATTATAATATATGTATGTATGTATTCACTACCCATTTGGAAGAAACATTTCCATTATTATATATATTATATATACATACATATATTATAATATATGTATGTATGTATTCACTACCCATTTGGAAGAAACATTTCCATTCTTATATATATTATAATATATATAATAATGGAAATTTTTCTTCCAAATGGGTAGTGAATATATATATATATATATATAAGAATGGCAATGTTTCTTCTTCTCCTCATTCACCAACAAACTTGACTATGAGAGAGGCTCGACTAACCATTCCATCTCTTTTGCCTATTGTTTTACCTTCCTCACCTAGATGATGTTTTTGGATATTTGAAAACATGACATGACCATAAAAATCTTATGTCAAATACATGATGCTCATTCATAGCATAATTGAGAGATATATGAATAATTTTTTCATATGTCTTCATAAATATCTCAAAAATGCAAATAAGATCCTCCTTTTGGTGGTATTATCTATCATACATAATATGGTTAGTCCATTAGTTCCTTTGACAAGGTAAATATAACAATCACATGGATTAAATCCAATGACAACCAAACATATCAGGCATATAAACCATGCACTTTATTCATCTTCACAAGCCACATCAAGGCCTATTATCATTCCTCTACCTACAATTATAAGATATTACTAATATAAATAAAATAAGATATGTCTTGTGAAAAGGGATTATGCTCAAAATAAATAAATTGGGCTTGAATAAATAATGAGTAGCCACACCTTTTTTAGCAAAGTTTAGTGGCAAGAATGTAAAATAATTATAGAGATTTATAAACAAGCTATTAATGATGGAAAACCAAGAGAGATAAACAAAATTAAAATGAATACTTATATTTTCAAGCAATTACACTAAATTGTGGGAAATAATAAAGACAAATAAATTGAGACCCAAATAATATTTTCATTTATATATAATGGTCTCTAATTTAAAATTTCCTATAAATGTTCTTAAAATAACTTCTAAGTGTCTCTTCACCTTCATTTATGATTCTTAACCTTTCCAAAGACTATTTTAATTCCCTTTGACACCTAATTTCTCTTTTTAATACAACAATAGGAAATAATATTATATTGACCTTTATCTCTATGAAAAATTAGATAACTTAATTTGATTATAATTTTATCTCTTTTAATATTTGATCAAGTGCCTTACTTAATGGGTCTATAGGCCAAATTGATAGTCATTATGTCACAAGGTGATTAGGGATGAATCTATGAGAGGTTTTTGGTACATACGGGCTAGTATCTCAAATAGAGATGCCTCAACACAATTATGAGCTTTGATGAATGATACACTACCAAAATTAGGGTGTTTAGTGATTCTTAGGATTAATTTACACTATTTTTTAGGAATTAATATGAAGTTTGATCATGATCTAGTTGTGGCCAAAGTTTGGTGTCTATAGTTTTCCCCTATTTGGAAAGGAATTTCAAGCTATAGGCAAAGTAACATATTTTCAAGGAATGAAAAGGTCTTATATGAATAATAATTCAATGGTAATATATTAGATCTAGATGACCCCTCAAGGGAGTAGTTAATAAATAAGGTTGGTGATCAGTCCCTTGAAATAAGGAAAATGATGGGACCAAAAGATAAAAGGGGGTGGAAAAGACTATTTTACCCATACATTGTTATAATTAGTGACATAATGAGCTTCCCCATGGGGGAGATAAAAATACTAATTTTCCCAAATGTGGTTATAATCATTAGCATATATAGATAAAAATATAATGACTTTTCCAAAGTTAGTTATAATCATTAGCCAAAAGATAAGGGTAACAACAGAATGATTTTATTGAAGGTGGTTACAATCAAGAAAAGGAAAATAATGATTTTCCCATATGAATTTATAATCATTGGTAGGATAAAAACATGCCCCAGTTAGGTAGATAAGGATAATTATCTAACAAAAGGTGGTTATAACCATTAATAAATGAAAACCTACCCCTATTAGGTAGAAGAATGATGATGATTTTCCCAAAGGTAGTTATAATCATGAACATCCAAATAAATTAAAACATAATGATTTTCCCATAGGTGATTATAATCATTGGTGTTGTGGGTGGGATAATACACAATGATTTTTCCAAAGGTGGTTAAAATCATTGGTAGAATGATGAGAATAATATGGCAAAGTGGATAATGGGGATTATGAATTGAATCCATACTCATAGAGTAAGAGTAAGCTAGTATAAAGGAGAAAGATGAATTTAGGAAAACTACTAGTATGGATATGTACATCCTAACAATCAAATATTAAAGTTCATTCATGATTTAATTACTCAATATTTGGGAATTAATGGGAATAGATTGAGAGTTTTTTAGGTGTCAAGGAGAAGTACCACAACTACATTACTTGTAAGATTTACTAAACTAATTTTTTATATAACATGTGATGGTATGCATAATGATATAAAAATCCATGAAAATGTATCCAAAATATGCATAGGGACTACCACATGATCCAATAAATAATTAAAAACAATGCACCCATAATAAAAATTGTGATGACCATGTTGATGTATTAATATGGATAGACTTACGTATAATGCACAAAGAATCACCTAATGAACACACATATACTATGTAAAGACACAAAAATGAGGAAATAAATAAAAAACAAACAAATAAATATGAAGAAAAAACACTAAGAAATAAAAGGCATGAAATAAAAGAAAATAATGGGAACAAAATGAACAAACACAAACAATGGTTAATCACAATGTTATTGTAAATAACATGACACAAATAAGAATACAAAAATTGCCCCTAGGTTATATGAGACAAGGAAAAAAACAAACAAGATGGGAATAATAGAATAAAAGGAAGAGGTAGCCAATCTGACTCCATATGCACTAGGTAAGTGGATGTTACCTACATAGTTCTATGGATGCAAGGTCCAACATAAACTTCAAGCCAAATGTAGTTCTCCTAGGAGATGGGATAGGAGAAGATGATAATAAAAAAATGATTATGTTATAAAATATGGGAAAAATCACTCAAAATGTCAAAAGCATTTAAATTATTTCTCTCAAAATGGTAAGAGTGTAAAAGAGAAGGCCAATAAAGATGGGGAAACTAAATGACAAGTGGTTGCTTGTGAAATAGATAGGGCTATGAGAATCCTTAAAGCAAAGAAGTGGTTAATGTGATATTTTTTAGGATTTATTTTATGTATTTTTAAAATGTTTTTAAATTTTTTGAAGCATCTTAACTCAATCAAGAATGATGAGATACTAAACATCCCAAATCACAAAATGGTGAGAACATTCAAACTTAAATTGCTCGTAAAATAACAAGAGCATGTCAAGGGGTGATTGAAATGACCTCAACATGAATTGATCACTACCTAAATAGTCCCATTATGATCTCAATTCATTGTATTTATGCCTTATAGTGGAGAAATCTGATTAGGTAGCATCAAGTTCTAAAATTAGGCAAATGGCACATTACGTTAGAGGAATGAGAAGGTGGGCCTTTAAGGCACGGTAAAAATTTTGTTCATAATTTGACCATAGGTGGTTATAACTAGGAAACAAAGACATAGGTAAATCATATAAATTTTCCCAAAAGTGGTTATAATTAGTAGAATAGATTGAAAAATTGATTTACCCAAAAGTGGTTATAATTAGTAACATTAGTTGGAATACTAATTTTCCCAAAGGCCATTATGATTAGTAGCACTATTCAAGTGTAAAACAATAAAATATGTAATTTATAGATTTAATATCATAATACCTTCATATAATACCATTTTAACATGTAATTTTGAAACTAAAAAAACTAGATCAGAATCCCCTCACAGAAGGTATCCAAAGAACCAATGAAACCAAGGTCAAAAGGGTTAGGTAGGGTGTTTAAAAATAGGTTTGGTAAATAATGAAGGTATGGTAGGATGGTATATGATATCTAATTATTCAAGGATAATGATGTCATAAAAATTAGATATAATGGTAATAGGGTTGCCCCAAAGTGATAAGGTAAGGTAAATGGTAGGGTATGAAATAATGGTAAGGAGAATGGCAATTGAAAAAGGCAAGTTAAATAGTTCTGGTAAGGTAAATTTTTTTGATGTTGATGATGATGTGGATATGCACATCCTAATTAGCATATAATACAACCAAAATATTCAATCATTTAAATTTCTACCCCACAGCTCTTTTGAATAGTTACTCTATCAAGAACCTATTATAGATTTGGACTCTGATAATGTTGTGATATTTTTTGGTTGTTGATATGTTTCCTTCAAACTTTGAGGCAAGATATCTTCATGGCCTATGTAAAGGATAATGCATCTAGGGATGGTAAATATAGATAAATATTGGATGATAGGTTTAATTTGGTAGTGTAAGGGTGGATGATAATGTAATGTATAATGGTTAGGCAACAAATGAAGATTGGGATTTTCAAGCACACACAATATTTTTGATTCTAGATTTGACATAGTTTTGGTTGTGATAGGGTTGAAGACCTATTAATATGATATCAAGAGGACCACTAGATTTATTTGTTGTTTAAGCCTGAGAGTAACTACCATCTAATTATGTTGTAGATTTAAAGTTGTATCAATGTTAACTTTAATAATGTCTTCATCAAGTAATGAAGAACTGTTGTGCTCAATTATTGGTTCCTCAATAAGGTTTTTCCCAATAAATTTCTCTTTATTATCCCATTAGTCCTCTAAAAATGTTTCACTAATGAATGTTGACTTTTTACTTTGATTGTCTTATAGTACCTCAAATAAGGTTCCATTAGAAAATGTTGAGTTTGGACTTTGATTTCCCCCTAACACATCTGAAAAGGTTTCACTAGGAGATTGTTCTTCTTCTACATGAATATGGTCTTGGTCCCTCTAATATTATTCAACTGATACATCACCATGGATGTAGTTCAATAATGTATGATTCTATCAATCCCAATCAACACTTATGGGAGGTGGAAGGTCAATATAATGGCTAGGTTGGTTGGTGTTAATGGCATGTGGAATGGAAAGAGGTATTCAAATTATATTCAAATTGATATACAAGCCATGTGTAATGAAAAATGTATTCAAATTGATCTAGAATGCATGTGTAACCAATTTTATAACAAACATGAATATATTTTGATTCTGAAGATAACTTTGATTTAAGGGACTCTAAATTTGATGCTAAGACTAACATTAATTATAATTTCAATGTTAAATCTAATGTTAGTTTAAGAATAGAACTCAACATCAATGTTGATTCTTCATATAGTGTGGATGCTTCTACAATGATGTCTTATTGAATGTTTATTATTGGACAAATAAAATATTTTGATGACATACTAAGCTCTTTAAAAATATATTAATCTAATAAGGATTCAACATACACTAGATCATCCTGGTGAATCCCCTCAAAGAGAGGGAATGAGTCAAGGGGTGAGTCCACAAAGACTAGCTTGTCAAAGTGGGACTCCTCAATGAGGGGGAAAAGGTCAAGAGATAACTCCATAGAGAGTGACTTGTCAAAGGGAGGATATTTAAAAATAGGACAATGGTCGAGATAATGATTTGCCCAAAGCCAATTATAATCATTAAGAAGTTATTCAACAAACACTACCTTATCAGAATGAGACTCCTTGATAATAAGGATAGTATAAAAAGATAATTCATCATAGGTTGACTTGTCATAAATAGGTGTTTTAACAAAAACATCACAGAGTGGTTGGTTTTCTTGGCCTTGGTTTACAATAAGTTATAAAATACTAGTTTTGAACACATCTTTTTCTTTGAAAAATGGCTCTTAGAGAGGTATTGATTGGCTCAGTTATGGATCGATGATTGGCATGGATTTTCTAAATTAGGGGAAGGTTGGAAATGGATGAGTAATGATTTATGGTTGTCTATGTGATGCTATTAATTTTATGATGGAAGGGAGGTTATATCAAGTGTTAATATCAAAATGAAATCAAAATGAAAAGAACACACTAAAAAATATTGACACCTCCATACCTATATTATAGGGGATCATGGTGAAGAAACACAAATGAATACAGCACAAGTAAAAATGGAAATAACTTACACAAAGTTCTTTACCAATTCCTTGAATGCTCCAAGATGTTCATCATTGGCTTACTCAGATTATGCTCAAGAAGTATTCATCAATGGAGTTTGGATATCTCCATCTCCTCTTCACACCATTTTTGGCTTTGATATAACTTGTCTTGGCTTAGATCAATTTTGGAATTATAACACTAGGTATTTTCTTTATGCTCTAAATCCTAAATTATAACTTTACTATATCCAAGATCTTTAAATGAAGAGCTCTAAGATTTATTTTATAGGCTTTGAAATCAACTTGGAATGAGTTAAATCCTAGACTAGGTTTGCTTAGTTAACTCTAGTAGCATTTAAACATGTCCAAAGCTCATGATTAACAAGGAATAGGTGTGCTTTGAGATATTTTAGATTTTAGACAACTTGCAAAAGGTAATGATTCATTCCTGATATTCTTGATTTTTGAATTTATTTTTTGATAATTTATTTAATTGATCAAGGATGAATTCAATTAGGATTTTATTATTAATTAATCCTTTTTAAGATTTTGGACATTTCCAAGATTTGATTTAATAGATTTGGGTATAAACTCTATTTAATTGATTTTAGGCTAAATTGATTTAATTGCATATTCTAAAGCTAAATTTGAGAAGTTTAGAATTTCTTAGGCTAGATGTTCAATGATTAATAAGAATTGATCTAAATTATAATATGAAACCATTGGTGGCTAATTTTAGGTGTATATAATTTACCCCTATTTGGGAAGGTGTTTCAAGTTGTAAGCATAGTAACATCTTCTCAAAGATTAAAAATGTTATGTGTTATTACGATTTCAATGACAATGGATGAATTATAGATGTCACCTCAGCAAAAAATGTTTGGAAAAATGAGTGGTAAAAGGTCCCTCAAAATAAGGAAATGAGGGGACTAGATAAACACAAATGATGGGGTGATAACACAATAATTTTCCCAAAGGTGATCAAAATCATTGAGAAAGCAAGTGGGATGGTGTACAATGGTTTTCCCAAAGGTATTTATAAGAATTGTACCTCAATAGTGGAAAATATTTTATGACAACACAATGATTTACCCAAAGGTAGTTATAATCATTGAGAATATGGAGTTGTCCTAGTTAGGGTAGACAAACAAGATAAAAACATGCCCCTGTTGGGCAGAAGAAAGTGAATGATTTTACCAAAGGTGGTTAGAATCATTAAACCTAAAATTGGTGATAACACAGTGATTTCCCAAAGGCAATTAAAACCATTTAGAATTTAGTTATGATGGTGTATAATGGTTTACCCACAGGTGGTTACAAGCATTATACCTCGATTATGGCAAACATGATAGGAACTAATGATAATAAATATGATGATGGTAATTTTATATAGAGTATAAAGATGAATTGGGAAACCTAATATTAGGGACATGTTCATCCTAACTAACAAATGTTGAAATTATTTCATTGTTTAATTACTCTATTTGGGATATGATTGGGATTGGATTGAGATTGTTGTTGGTGTTGGTGTCGAGAAGATGTCAATGTTGTCATTACTATGTAGACTTCTTGAAGCTGATTTTTGTTGTAGCACATGATGGTAGGCATAATGATATAACACCATGAGGACTTGGATAAAATATACATAAGGATAAACTCTCAATCCAATACTGAATTGAAAATAATGTACCAATGATAAAACCATGATGACAATGTTGATGTATGAATATGGATTGATTCAAGAATAATGCACAAGGAATCATCCACTAAATGCATATATATTGAATCAAGGCAATAGTACTAAAAGCAAACAAACAAGAACACAAACAACAAATATAGAAACATAGAAATAATGGCTAGTCACCATGTTAGTACAAAAAATGTGATACAAATAATGTGATAAACATTACCCCTAGAAAATAGGTGATAACTTAACAAATAAACAAGATGGGGGAATAGAATAAAATGAAGGGGTCACCAAGCTATCTCTATATGCACTATGCAAGTGGATGTTACCTACATAGTTCTATGGATGGTGTATACAATAAAAACTTTAGGCTAAATGTAGTTCTCCCAAGAACCGTGATAGAAGAAAATGATGATAGAGAAAAAAAAATGATGAATGTGATAGAGGAATATGATAAATATTATAAAATGATAAGTTTGTGGGAAAAATATGAAAAATATGGGGAAACTAAGGAACACGTGATTTCTTATGACTTAGTAAGGGTTCCCAAAATCCTTAAGGCAAAGAAGTGGTTAATGTTTTTGGTTTCTCTAAATGGTTTTAAAAATGTTTTTTGAATTTTAGATCATCTCAACATGATCAAGAATGTTGAGATACTAAATGGGTCTAAGCTCACAAACGGTGAGAACATTATAATTTGAAATAGATGCTCAAAAAATGTAAGAGAACAATGTAAAGTGGGATAGAGATGACCTCAACATGAATTGAGCATGACCCACATAGTCTCAAAATGGCCTTAGGTCATAGTAGATCCACCTTATAGTGAATGGATCTAATTAATGTAGCAACCAATTCAAATAAAATAGGCATAGTTGGCATAATGGCATAATATGACATAAGAATGTCTAGCTGGTATGTCAAGGAACAATAAATAAATGTTGCCCCTAGTTTACCCATAGGTAGTTATAACTAAGATACAACTAATGAGATCAATGATACTAATTTTCCCATAGGCATTTATAATTAGTAGTAATATCAATGAAACACTAATTTTACCCTATAGGTATATAATCAAGATCATATAAACAAACATGATAAGAAGGGAACAAGAGACAAAGGATGCAACTTCTAAAACTTCTATCATATTATTCCAAAATACTGCCTCTATCTAGAATGCTTGAAATAACCACTAAAACTAATATGAGTTTTTGTGTTAAACGTGAAACCAATGGATAAACCAAACTCAAATGGGTTAGGATAGGATGGATAAAAACATGATTAGGTTGATAGAAGATAATGGTATAATGGATAAGTGATAGGCTAGTAGAATAATAGGATGATAATATAGTAGAATGGTAAATTGGTATGGTCTTCAATGGCTTGAAGATTGGTTAAAATGGTAAGAGGGTTACCTCTAAGTCATAACATGAATGGAAAGGTATGTGACAATGGAGAAAATAAATGTGATAATGGCACAAGGATATGTGATAATGATAAAAGGAATATGCAATAATGGAAAAAGGATATGAAACAATGATTAACAGATATGTCAAATGAAAATGGCATGATACATGTTTTTGTATAATGATGGTTGTTGGTTTTTTATGTATTTGGCCTAGGTATGGTAAATGGAATATGATTCTATTGTGCTTGTTGATGTGGAGATGCACATTCTGATCAATAATTGATACAAATAGAATAATCAATCATATAAATTGATAACCCACACCTCATCTAAATAAATACTCTATCAAGAACATAATATAAATTTTAATTCAAATGATGTTGTTGTGATCTTTAGTTGTCATTGATTTTGTTTCCTCCAAGCATCAAAACAAGATATCTTTGTAGCCTATGCAAAGGAAAGTGAGGCCATGGATGGTAAATAGGGATAAATGTTGGATGATAGGTTTGATTGGGTGATGGAATGATGGTTGATAATGAAATATACAATGGTTAGGAAACAAATTAAGATCATGATTATTAGGCACAAACAATGTTGTTGATTTTGGTTTTGACATAAATTTAGATGTGATGAGGTCAGAGACTTCTAAATATGCTCTTGATAATACCACTATTTTTTATTATTATTTGGGCCTAAGAGTAGATACCATCTAATTATGTTGTAGATTGGAAGTTATTTTTATTTAATCTTTGATAATGTTTTCATTAAGTAGTGAAGGACTTTTGTGCTTATCTATTGGTGCCTCGAAGATGTTTTCACCAATGAAGTTATCGTGATTGTCCCATAGCACTTCCAACAAGGCTTCACTAAGGAATTCTGACTTTTGACTTTGATTTTCTTCTAGCACCTCCAAAAATATTTCACTAGAAGATGATGTGTTTGAAAATTGATTTTCCACTAGTGCCTCCAAAAAGGTTTCACTAGGAAAGGGTTCTTATTTTGCATGAATTTGGTTTTGGCTTCCTTTCTCTTTTTCAACTACTATGTCACCATGTATGTAGTTCAACAAGGTAGGATTATGTTAGTCCCAATTGACACTTGTGGGAGATGGAATGTCAATAACATAGCTATGATAGTTGGTGGTAATAGAATGTGGAATATTAATGGAATGGGGGTTGACAACATAATCCTCATAGAAGATACTAAGATAAATTGTGTCAAAACTAAATTATTCATCCTCAAAAACCATAGAATGATCACTAATGTATTCAAATTGATCTATGAAGCATGCAAATCCAATATAGTAATATCTATGGATGTATTCTAATTATGAATCTAATTCCAACTCAATAGACTCTGAATTCGATGTTGAGACTGACATTGATTTTTATTTTGATGTTAAATTTGAGTTCAATTCAATAATAAAGCATGACTTTAATTATGAGTCTTTATCTGATGTAGACACTACTTCAATGATGTTTTTATAAATGTTTGGTTTTGGACAAGTAACAACCTATGATGGCATAGTGGGATCTTTGGGAATAGGCTTTGCTAAGAAAGACTGCATAGAGACTAGTTTGTCAAAGTGAGACTCCTCAATAAAGGGAAATAGGTCAAGAGACAACTACTTAAAGACTAGATTGTTAGAGGGAGGCTCTTGAAAAATAAACATATGATCAAGGCAATGATTTTACCAAAGTCATTTATAATAATTTATAAGTGACTCAATAAATATTAGCTCATCAGAGTGAGACTCCTTGACAACTACTAAAATATCAAAAGGTGATTCATCACAAGTTGACTTATCAAAAATGGTTGGTTAAAAAAAAACATCTCAAATTGGTAGGTTGTCTTAATATTGGTTTACAATCAATTGTAAAACACTAGTTTTGAACACATATTGGTCTTCAAATGATTGGGTTGGTTGAGGTACTAATTGGATTGGTTGGGCTTAGACAATTAGATGGGGTATTCTAAAGTTGGGAATAGATGGAAATAGTTCAATAATGACTAGTGGTTAGATAATGAGAGGGCATTGTGAAACTTTATTATTCACATGAGACAAAGAATGAAGTCCTAAAATGAAAGTAGTAGGGAATTATGGAGCTTGAATACTTTCACAAGCCAAAGGATGAGGTCTTGGAATAATGAAAGGGCATTATGGATCTTGATTAATTACATATTCCAAAGGATGAGGTCCTAGTATATAAATGGTTATGTGTTGTGGAGTTTTATTGCTCGTATAAGCCAAAGGATGAGTTCCTAGTATGGGAATGGTTGGGCATTATGGATCTTGATTTCTTGCACAAGCCAAAAGATGAAGTCCTAGAATACCAAGTTTGGGGTGTTATGGAGCTTGGTTACTTGCATAATCCAAATGATGAGGTCTTAAAAGGATAATTTTGGGGTGTTTTGGAGCTTCATTGCTCACACAAACCAAAGTATGAGGTCCTAGAATGGTAATGGTGTTCCTTAGATGTTGTGGAGCTTGGTATCTCACACACTCTGAAGGAGGGTTAACAATATAGGAAATGAATTATGTGGTAACATAAGTGTCATTATAATACCATAACTAACCTATAGAGTCGATTAATGTACCTCATGCTTGAACACTTTGAGTTTACTCCACAAATTAAGGATCTCAAGGTGGGTATGGATCCTCCTCCTAAATAACATCTTCCTTATTCCTATAGGGGTTTTGGCTTAGGTTGTAATCACATTCTTTACTTTGTTTATTTGATTTATTATTGTAATATGGATATGGATACATCTCAAAAATAATATCATCATCAAAGGGGTCTTCACCTAAGTCCTCCTCATCAACCATATCATCCCAATAGGGGTTTCCAGTTGAATTTTATGTGGACATTCCATCATAACTTGGATTGTATGTGACTCCACCATAAGTGTAGCTAGACATATACACATAAATGAATAAATATTTGTAAAAAATGTCTTAAAGTTATACAAACTTATAAAAATGATGTCTAAACGACAAATTATTCAAACTTGATCCAACTTGTTCAAGGGTGGAGTTGTATCTCCAAAATTCTATTCAAAGACTTGGTAAAAATAGTATAACATTAAATGTCAAATGTTATATTTTTTACACAAACAAGGTTAAGTAAAATGACCTAAAAATAAGATGTCAAACTCTAATGTCCAAAAATGTTCCAAATAGGTCTAAACTAGGAAAGAAAAAAGAGTCCTTAGGTATTTTGTCTAAACACAGAGTCAAAAGCTAGGCTCAAATAGGCTATACTAGGATTTTTAGCCAAACATAGCATTAAAAGATAAACTTGAAATAAATTATGATGATGATTAATCTAACAAACTTGGAATAGTTTGGTAAAGACTAGGTCCTTAATTTTAGACATAAACATGATTGGATTGGTATAAAACATAAAACATATGGCACTTTGAAGATGGATTGATTCTATAAAAAAAGGAATTTACAATAAAGTTTATAAATTTTAGAAATGGATTAACCTAAGTTACATAACCCAAAAGAGAAAGATCTATGTATCAACCCCTATGTGTCAAGGCCTAAATAAAAAGCAATCAATATTTGTATCAAACTTGTAAAAGTTAATCAAATACTCAACTAAGGTAAACTGGGGTTTTTATGATGAACAAGCTAGGTAATTTTGAATAGCATGATTGTGCTAAACAAATATCCAACAAGGTATAAATGATTAGTTTAACAATGATAATTTGGACACAAGACAAGATAAGTATTTTGAAACAATTTAGGTAGTATAACAGTGTTAACACTTCCAAAATATGTGATAATTTTATGTTTCAAAGAATTCAAAGGCAAAATACATGAAATGATTTGGGTATAATAATGCTACCTATTTCAATCAAGTTCTTATACTAAATAATTTGACACAAAAGTTTTCTAAGTTAAAGTAAGGTGTCAAATATAAGGAATAATGCCTCCTCAAACAAAGGAGTAATGTTGGACACAAGACTCATTCATGATGTGGTATAAAAAAAAGCTTTAGTTCTAACATACCAAGCACTAAAATAATAAATGACAAAAATATAACTAAGTATATCATCCTAGATCTTATCAAGGTGTGGTAAATTAGGGTTGACTAAAACTTACAAATTACAACCATCTAGATTGATCCCATGTGTAAAAAATTTCACATTTAAATACAAGATAAGTAGCACATCAATTAGATCCATGTCAAATGCATTATTGTTAAAAGGTCTTATCCTTTTCAAAACCACTACATCCATTAATTACTTAGTGTAGTGTGATGTCCTAAATGATCATATGTTCTAGGTTGGCTTACCACTAACAGAGATGGTGTAACTTATCAAATGACCATCCTAGTATGACAATCCCAATTTCTATACACCTCATGGATAAGAGTTTAAACAATTCTATGAGATTAAGACTTGGGTAAATGATTCCCTAAAGAACTTGTGAGAGGTAATGGCATTCATTTCACAAGCTAAAATGTATGAAAATAAAAGACAAGTAGAAATACTTTAGGGTTTATTTTAGATCACCCAATACCATACAATTTTTTGGGGGATCAAAGTAAATTATCTTTCTACACCTTAGAATAGACACTAAACTCAATGGAAAGACACTTTTGATCCCACAAGCTACCTATAGGGGACTAGAGGAGAGCATACACGCACTATCCTTTTTGTAAAATAAATAATCAACAAACAAGTTGAAAACAATTGTGAGTGAGGTTTGATTTTAAGAACCAAATTGAATGTGATGTTGTTCATTACTAGGCCCCTTGGCTTAAGTGTGAAAATGGAAATAATTTCATAGAACTAAATTAATCAAAAACATCTAGATCTGTTTTAAGCCCAAAATCAAAAGTTTTGAGACTTAGCCTAAGTTCATGTTTAAAACACCAATTTGAAATGTTCAAGATTTAAGATTTTGTTTTAAGAACTAAAAACAAAATTTTTCTAAGACTTAGCCAATCCTAGATTCATTTTAAATACAAATGTCAAAATGTGTGATATTTAACATGTTCATTTTAGGACCCAAATTGAAATGCGTAAGATTTGACTAAATTCTTTTAGAACCCAAAACAAAATATTTTATTAGTATAAGCATGTAAATTTGGTGTTTAAATCAATCATTCAACATACAATTTTTAGATAATAACCCCCTATTTTGAAGCACTTTTGATGATTAGCAAATGATTTTTGAAAAAGAGCTCTTAGGTTTTTAATTTAGAATACACAGTGATCATGGATAGTCATATATGATCATCACTGGTTTCAAGGTAACCATCTTTGGTAAGTCTATGAGAGAATTATTGCTAGTCATATCAGTCGATGCTAGTTGATTAATACCATTGTCCATCAAATGTGAGCCTAAAGGAAAAATTGATAAATAATAAGAAATAATGAGTTAGGCAATGATTATTTTAAATATCAATAAAACATGGAAGGTAAAACCTATTTAATGGATTTAAATGCCTTTGAAATTGAGAACTCAAGAAATTAAATGATAAAATGAATCAAATTGTAATATTTAGATATATTTCTACCTATAAATCCAATTATCGATGGTTTACATAGAATCATGGTCAATTAGGAATAACCATGGTCAGTTTAGGCCAAAATATCACTAATTGCACCTGACCATCACCGATCTTTATGGATGTCCAAGAAATAAAAAGAAATCAAAATATGAATAAAATAAGGTTAAAAATGCAATTTTAACCAGATTCAAACATCCATTTATTATTTTTTGATTTGTATATTTATCTCCTTGTTGTGTGGGGTGTTCATGGTCCCATTGGATGTGCCATTTATGATGCTATGAATTTGATAATGGATGGGAAGTTAGATCAAGTGCTAGTCTCAAAATGAAAATAACACACTAACAAAGCTTAACACCTCCATGCCTAGATCATAGGGGGGACATGGTGAAGAAACAAAAATGAATAAATCATAACTAAAAATGGAATTAACTTACACAAACTTATTTACCGATTCCTTGAATGCTTTAAGAGGTTCTTCATTGGCTTCATCGGATTGTGCTCAAGAAGTCTTCATCAATGGGGTTTAGCTATTTGCATCTCCTCTTGACACCATATTTATCTAGGATTTTGGATTTGATATATATTATCTTGGATTATTTTAATTTTGGAATTATAACATTATGTATTTACTTTATGACATAAATCATGCATTATAACTTTACTATGTCCAAGCTCTTTAAATGAAGAGCTCTATACTTGCTTTTATAGGTTTTGAAATCAACTTGGTATGAGTTAAATCCTAACCTAGGTTTTATTAGTTAACCCTAGTAGGTTTAAAAGGTGTCAAAACATCATTATTATCATGGAATAGGTGTGATTTTAGATATTTTGGATTTTGGACAACTTACAAAAGGTAATGACTCATTCCTAGGATATTCTTGACTTTTGAATTTCCTTTTTGATAATTCATTTAATTGCTCAAGGATTAATTTAATTAGGATTTTAATATTATTTTCATATTAATTAATCATTTTTATGATTTTATACATTTTCAAGATTTGATTTAATGGATTTGGGCATTTTCTTGAGTTAATTGATTTGTAGGCCATATTGATTTAATTACATGTTATGAAGCCAAATTTGAGATGTTTATAAATTCTTAAGATAGATGTTTAATGGTTGGTAAGAATTGATCTAAAGTATGGTATGAAGATATTTGTGGCCAATTTTAGGTGTCTATAAGATAGTGACCTCTTTGTAAATGGGTGCATTTATGATGGGCTCAATAAAGGATAGTTATTGGTATAGGATGGTAATTGTGACCCATCTAATCATAATTAAACAACTTTGTTGGGGCAATGAGATACCATACATGTAAGGACCTAGAATTGTAATGGTAGGGTGTTAAAAATCTTGGTTTCTCACACAATCCAAAGGATGAAGGCCTATAATAGTAATGTTAGGGCATTTAAAGCTTGCTTGCTTGCACAAGCCAAAGGATGAGGGCCTAGAATAGTGATGATAGGGCATTACAAAGATTAGTTTCTATCACAATATAAAATATGAGGTCTTGAAATGGTAATGCTATGGCATTTAAAAGCTTGGTTGTTATTATGCACCAAAGGATGAGGTCTTAGAATGGGAATGGTAGGGCATTGCAAAGCTTGGTTATTATCACGAGCTAAAGGATGAGGTCATAGAATGGTAATGGTAGGGTATTGATAATATTGGTTACTCACACAAGATAATGGATGAGGGCCAAGAATGGTTACTTAAATAATCTAAAGGACAATGGCTAAGAATGATAATCCCTATATGTGGAGCTTGGTTTCTCACACAAGCCAAAGGAGGCTTGATGGTATAGGTAAGGGATCAGGTGCCTTAGCATTGAAAGGGTGAACTTGGTATGTTAATCATCCCAAAGAAGGTATCAAAAAATATTGTGCTTGAGGATCTTGGCATTGTTCTCTAGATTGAGTATTGTAAGGAGTATAGGGATCTGTCTCACAAACTACATCATTATTGTAGGGGTCTTGAAAAAAGTAATCTTATGTAACCATATTATCATAACCCTAATTATAAATGGCTTGAATATGATTGTAATGAGACATATACAAATCAATGATGAACATTTCACAAAAGACCTAGAGTTATACAAACTATAAAAAAATGAGGTCCAAAGGACAAATGGTCCAAACATAGTCTAATTTGGTCTAAGGAATGGAGTTGTATCTTGAAAATGATAAATATTGAAACTTGGTATAAACTAGTATAATTTCAAATGTATAATATAAATGGTCAAGTGAATGAAATAAAACCAAAATTCCAAAATCAAGTAAAAAGTGCTTTAAACATGTCTAAACTAGGTCTAAAGAAACAAAGGTTGCTAGGTATTTTGGAAAATAAGGCAAAAAATATAGGATCAAATCATGAATTTTTAGGTATTTTTAAAAAGGAAAAAAATCTAAAATTTAAACAAAACAAAGTCTAAAAGTCAAGAGATTTAATGCAACAAATTTTAAACACTTTTACACAAACTAGGCATTTAGATTTAAACACACATTTGATCATTTGGAAAAAGACATGAAACTTTAAGAATATGAAAGATATACCACTTACCCAAATTTAGGCACAAAAATAGTCTTTAAATTGAGAAATAAATTAACCTAAGTTGCACAACCCAAAAGTGAAAGGTAAATGTCTAGGCCAAAATTACATGATGCATCGACAAAAACAAATCATTGTTTAGATCTAAACTTGTTAATGATAACTTTGAAGTTAATTAATGAGACTAGGATTTAAAAAAAAAACAAGATAGATAATAAAAAATGACATGATGATACTAGGCATAGATCCAAAAGCAACATGTGGTTTTGGTTTGTAATTTGGACATAAGGAAATAAGTCTTTTAAATAATTTAAGCAATGTAAAAAAATTATCATGCTATAAAGGGATGACAAATTTTTTGTTTCAAATAAATTTAACGTGCAAGACTTGAAATGAATTGGGTAGCATAATGATACCATTTTCCAACAAGTGACACACACATAAAAAGTTTGACAAAATACTAAAGAAAATGTGCAATGTCAAACATACATCATAATGCTTTTTCAAATAAACGGGTGATGTGTAAAAAAGACTCATTTTTGAACATGGTATGAAAAAAAAATTATTTGAACTCAATACCATGCAAATAAAAAGTTAAAAATGACAATAATGATAAAGTGTAACATCTTAAATCCTAAAACTAACAAAGTTGTATTGTACTATTGAATTCCATCTATATACTTACTCTTGAGAGGATTTTAATTTTGTTAATCCAAAAAGTAAAAGTGCATGCAAAGTAGGGTTTTTAATCCCCCTATTTTCTCAAGAGTTCATACGATGACATGAAACTTTGAGATACTCACCCTAAATCAATAGCATGTTCATGGCAAGTGGGTTTATCTAAACTATCATTTTTTATTCATTTCTAAATGGTCCCACATGTCTGGAAAATACTAGGGCACAATCATAGCATTTGGATCCACATCAATTGGCTAGTTGTGAAAAGTTCATATCCTTTTCACAACCATTACATCCATTAATTGATCAATGTAGTGTGATGCCTAATTTTCACTTGCATTCTGAGGTTGAGTACCATTATTGGATCTTATTTTAACTCCTTAAAACAAGAAACCCAGTGGGTCACCCTCAATTTATATACCACACATTGGCATGGGGTTGAAACGATGTCAAAATATTAATTCATAGGTCAAAATTTCCATAAATAACTTTTTAGGAGGTGAAATTACACCCAAAAACCAAAATGTATGAAATAAAGACAAGTGGAAGGACTTTAGGGTCATTTTGGGGTCACCCAAATCATATGTATTTTAGGGAGGGCCTTAGTGAATTTCTTTCCATAATTTTAGACTAAATCAACAAATGCAAAGAGTGAACATTTTTGATCACCCAAGTTCCATAAAGGGGATAGGGGGAACATATGTGCGACCCTCATATTGTTAAACAAACACTTTCAACAAACAAGATTAAAAATGAAACTTTTATTATTATGTAACGAATGTGATAGTTCAATTTTATAACACCAAAATGAAATGTGTGATGATGTTTGAGCCCCTTGGCATTTATTGTTGAAAATTAAAAAAACCTAAAAAATAACTAAGAGATGAAAACAAATAAGTACACTTTAATCACCAAATACAATGTGTGTAAGATTTAACCATGCTTAAACTTTGTTTTTTCCACATTAGGACCTTTAAATTTTTAGAGGGTTTACCTACTTAGAATCCCAAAATGAAGTGAGAAAATAACATTTAAAATTTAGCTCTCATGTTTTTTATTTTTGTATTAGAGACTAATCATCATCAATCCACAGAGATCGATGTCTATCTAGGGAGATAAATGTTGATCCATTAAAATTGACATTGATTAAGAAGATAGTTAATGTTTCTTGAAAACACAAAAAAAAAACATAGGTTGTTTTGATGGAAAAATGGTTAATCAATGAGGTTTAAAGTGCAAACATCTCACTAATTTTTTAATAAATGGGTTAGAAAAACAACATACATATCATCAAATATAGAATGATGACCAAAAAACTCAAGTAAACCCTTTTTTATATATTTTCCGTGTTGTGTTCCATTTCTCACATAGAGATTATGGTCGATTACTGTAAACGATGTCAATTTAGAAAATCAATGTTGATATCTAGAACTTGTGATTGAAAATTGATGTAGATCCCTGCAACCTATGACTTGTTTAAAATATAAAAATGTAAAAAATGAAGATAAAACTTGAAACTTGAATATTTTAATTCATCCATTAGAAAAACTAAAACCATCATATCAACCTCCTTATCCATATGGAATTATTTATCCCACTAGGCATGCTATGATATGATCAAAGAATACATAGAGAGGAGGTTAGTATTATATTATTATAATAAATAAAAATCAAATTAACGCACTAAAAATCCTAACACCTCTCACCTAGACAGTAGGGAGAGCATATGTAACAATAAAGCATATGAAAAAACAACTAATACATAAAAAAAAACCTTATTTTACCTTCCTTTTAGCTCCAAATGGCTTGTGGAAATGTCTTGCTTAGTTTGTGCATCAAGTCTTTGATAATGAATCTTTCTTTGTTCCTATCCTTATCACCTTGGTTTATGATTTGGGCATGGTAACACTACTTACATGGTTTATTTGTATCTATTTGAGCATTATAACATTACACCAAGATATATATGTTGAAGATATTTGTGCATAGTAACTTTGCATCAAAATAACTTGGATACTAATAGGCATGGGCTTGTATTTATAGCCTCAAGAATTAACTCTCAGCCAAGGTGAGTTAAGGTTGAGTTTAAACATGAAATGGGTTCAAATTAACCCTAGGTGAGTTGAGACCAATTAAAATTGAGTTAATATTTGTCATGTAATTATAATTTTCAATTACTAGATATGGCTCTCATATTAGATATTTTGGAAAAGCTTGACAACTCATAAAGGCAATGATGAAAAGGCTTGATACTTTGAATTTTAAAATTTCCATTTTTAGATATTCATTAATTATAAATGAATAATTTAACTAAGCATTTAATACTATTTTATTAGATAATTCAATTTGATTGGAATTTTAGTTATTTTAATATTTGATCAAGTGCCCTGCTTAATGGGTCCATAGGCCAAATTAATAGTTGTTATGTCACAAGGAGATTACAGATGAATCCATGAGAGGTTATTGGTGCATAAAGGATAGTATCCCAAATAGGGATACCTAAACATTATTTTGATATTTGATTAATGATACATAATCAAAATTAGGAAATTTAGTGATTCATAGGCTTAATTTACAATGTTTATTATGAATCAGTCTGAAGTCCAATTGGGAGCCATTTATAGGTAAAATTAGGTGTTTACACAACCAACATCATCTTGAACACAACCGAATAAAGGAAATATAAAAACACCAATGTAGTGAGATGTAACACCACCACGAATAAGAGGACATGAAAAGAAAAGTCCCAATTGGATAATATACATGTCCTTAAAATAAAAGTTGAGTGGGACTTTCTGAAGTTAGGATTTAAGGATTAGGAAGTCCTAAATTCCATGCTAAAATACATCATTGATGATGTTTATGAGCATGAATATATAAACAATTATTTTTTTGGAAATAAGTTTACACTTATCAAAATGTAAAATTAGGTAAGGCAAGACCTCTGGGTTAATTACTCAACCTCCCACCCTATCCTTATTTAAATTATAATGCAAGATGCAACTTGAAAAATTTTTAAGGCTAAAATATTCCATAAAGATTTGGTTATGGTATCATTGGATATATAACAAGAAGAACTAATAATACAAGAAATCCCACCACTAAAATTGTTACATAAACAATGAATTCATGCTATAGTTTGAACTTATCCAACAATCAAGGACAAAATGATGTCCTTCATAGATCCAATAGAGGTGATTGAATGATAGCAAGAACAAGTGCATCAATAGGCATAAGACCAATCTATGAGAGGCAAAAGTAGAGCCTCAACCACCTTATAACATATATAAAGAATATGGTTGTACATTTAAGTGCTATTGTGTAATATTCCACTTTAGAGGATTCATAATCACTTATAATATTAGATTCTTCAACCCCCATGGAAGAACCTAAAGAAACTAGTTTGACACAACCATAGCCCCAAAAAGAAGCTATGAAATATTATGAGGATATATTAAAATCACAAAATGAAGTTGAGAGGATGGAGAAAAATAGAAAGAGAAAAGAGGCAAAGTGAAATGCAATTGTAGAAGAAGAAAAATGTAATCAACAAGAAGCTACATAAGAGGAAAAACATAGATAACAAGCTATAGAGGCATAACACACACACAAAAAGTCAAATAAGTAGAGGATAGAAAGAAAATATCTAAAGAAGAAAAGACTAAAAATCTAAAATCTAAATAAGAAGAGGCTCAGAAAAGATCCAAAGAATTAAAGGCTACAAGTAAACAAGCCAAAGAAGTAGAGGGCTACAAGAAATGAGATGAAGAATCAAAGGCAAAGAAAAAGGAGTAAGAGGAAGAAAAAATAAAATGTCAATAATCACAATATTTATAATACAAGGAGGAGATAGAATCACTAACAAAGGATCAAGAAGATAAAAAGTCCAAAGAAGGGTAATGTATCAAAAAGGAACAATCCAAACTTTTAATTAAGGAACATGCAACCAAAGATAAATATGAGGATAAAGATAAAGCCAAGGCCAAGGCAAACATAGATTCCAAAGCCAAGTCTAAGGCAAAATTGAAAGATAAATATGAAGTTGAATCTATGTCTAAAGATAAGGTAAAATTCAAATCCCAAGCTGAGCTAGATCTCAAGGATAAGGATACAAATAAAGATAAATCTAGATAATAAAAATAGGAAAAAGCCAAGGAAGAAGTAGAGTTTATATAATAATATAAATTGATGACACAAGGAGGTGTATAGGAGGTGGTTTCATATACAAAATGTCAAATCACTAACCAATAGCTATGGGATGTTCCCACATCATCCAATTAGAACACCACTTTTTATCTTCCTTTGGCATAATTCATACTAGCTCCTGTAGTGACTGTGACCACATCCATGGATTTTGTTACCACTACACATCAAACATATTTGGTTGTTTCGTAGTTTCCACTGACCAAGTAAATTTAAGGTGCAACTATGTTATAATATTTAAAAGTGTATAAGGATTCAGCCTTGGAACAAAAGGTTTTCCAGTTGTGAGATTATAATATAGATTTGAGATGATAAACTAGAAATACATATTGGCTAATTAATAGAAATTGCCCGACACTTATTACACAAGTTCTAGGTGAATAGGTGATGTTTGAAGAAAATAAAATCACAACTTTACTAACACAAATCACAAAGGATTAGTTGGATGCATAATAATTGTAAATACTATCATTCAAGGGAAGAATATAAAATAAAAAGAATAGGAAATATATGAGATTCTAGAGGTGTATGAATATGTTTTCAATACTATTGCATATCAATCCAAGTAGATAACACACTATATGTTAAATAAAAGGTAATACCTTATTAATAAGCTTTAATTAAACCTAAGTTCATAATAGTAGACAAATTTAAAGTTATCATGGATGACCAGATGACTACTTTTGATGTAATGATCATGCCCTCAAGTAATTACTAGATTCGAGGGATATTACCATGAAAAAAATTAGACTTGACACAATTAGATTCTATGCAATACATTCACTAACATCCAAACTCAAAGGCATTCATATTGATTAGATGAGTTGATACTTAACATTTGACTCAAATCATCAAATGTTAAAGTGTAGACACCTAAATCTAGGCACCAATAACCTCCAATCTGGCTTTTGACCACTTTCCACCCAAAATGCATAATTTAGCCAAAAAACAATAAAACACATTAAATGATATGAAAATAACATATTCAAGTGATGATTTTGGTTAGGGTATCCCTAAATGGGGCAATACAATTTATGGGCCTACTAACTTTGATCAGTTCATTTTGAGTCAAAATGCCAATTTTGCACCTGGGTATTCTAGATTGCTCTTTCCTATCAAATATTATGTACAAGACATGTGCCTTTTTTATTTTCTATTAATAACATCCTAAATGGTAATACGGTTCTAACACATTTGACATTGACTTCCAATTCCAATCTAGTCAAATTTTGGACCAACAACAAGACATTTTGATCAATTTGAATAAGAGATAATTAACCCAAATCAAGGCATAATCAAAAATTCCATGAAAACTTGATGAATACTTGTTTTTATAAATTAATATTGAATATTTACATCATCAAGAGACCTCATTTCTTGGGAAGACATCCCTAGGCCATAAATGCCATAAATATCAAGATTCATGCCCTCCATGCCTCATCAATGCCTTCCATGATGCCTTCCATATCTCTTAATTTCCCCTTCTTCCAATGTCATGATGAGGATAATTACAAACTTAATTCCAAAAATTGAATTAATCCTTAACCAAACATATCAATCTTGAGATGCATGGTTCAGGTTGATTCTAGACATTCTAAAAAATCTATAAATAGGAGGCCTTACCACATCATTTCTAAGTCTTGATAATGCAAAGTTATAATGCACAAATGGTTCCAAAAGATTCAAGCAACTAGTGTTACCATGCCAAATTAATTCAAAGACAAACCAAGCCATAATCCAAAGGTACCAAGGAGAGATGAAGGTAGACAAGCTTCCATTGCTAGGAACTTCATGAGTACAAGCTGAGGAAGCCACTACTACAAAGGCATTTGGAGCATCCAAGGAAGGTGAAGGAATTATTGTGTTTTATTCCTTACTTTTTAGTTGTGTTTGCCATTTATTTTTGTTAACTAAGCTCTCCCTAGTGTATAGGCCTAAATATGTTATGATATTATTATATTTATTTCATTTTTTTCATTTTGGAACTAATACCATACTAACCATCCTCTCTTGAGTAAAATTCCTAGATCACATAATGGCACACCTGATGGGACTAGATGCATATCACCCTTAAAACTCTTGAAAATTGATTTTCTAACTTTATATTGTTGTTTTTTTTACCACAATTTTACACAATAATTGATGTTGGTAGGTAATACCGACATTAGTTGCATAGCTTAACTAATGTCAGTTGGATAACTGACATTGGTTAGCAAAATTAACTATCATCAATTATAATAATCGACATCAATCACTATGTTTTTCCAAAAACATAGACCTAAGAGCTATTTTTCCAAAAATTATTATTTTAAACCAAAAAGAGCTTCAAAGCTAAAGGACATGCTAACATTTTTATTATAGGACCAAGCTTGATATTTGCTCAAAACATGCTTAAATCACCTTTGCATGCATAAAAATCAATTAGGAACCTTGTTTTATGTGTTTGACAAATAATTTAGATGTTTTTGGTGAATTTTCTCAAAGATTGTAACTAAGACCAAAGGGTCAAATGAACACCACAAAATCTTTCATTTTGGGCTTCAAATTAAACACATTTGTAAATCATTTTTTGAAATATTTGTTTGGATTAAATCTTTATTTGGAAAAAAGAAGAATGTTGAGTGTATGTTCTTCTATTTGTCCCCTATAGGGAACCTTTGGAATCAAACGTGACATTCCTTTTGTAATTATCCTAGTCCAAGGCTTAGAAATAAAGTAATCTAAAGCACTTGCCAAAAACTCATCAAAGTTTGGGTGACCTTGAAAATGACCCTAAATTCTTTTTATTTCATGCTTTCTTTATTTTTATGCAAACTTAGCTTGTGAGGGGGACTTCATCACCTTCTGAAAGTTCTTTAAGGAAGCTTTAACCTAGGTTTTTATCTCTTGATATTGACTTTATTTGGCTATTTTGGAGTTATATACGGGATGTAGTGGCACTTTAAACATCGCACTACATTGAGAGAATAGTAAGATGTAGTGGTTGAAAAAAGGACTAGACCTTTTTGCAATAAGCCAAGATACAAACCTAAAATATATGCTTTTATTTTGCATTGTTTGGCATGAAATTCATTGTGCAATTGATTCCCATAGATCATTTAGAAACTTTTTAGATTTTAGACAAATCCCCACTTGTCACAGAAGTATTATTGGTAAAAGGTACACCTCAAGGTCCATGTTATAGTACTCTCATTTGAGAGAAGGGCAGGGGGGTGTAAAAACCCTACTATATAATGCACATTTACTTTTGGATGAACACTTAAAATAATATCAAATGACGTATATTGATAGATTCCAACAATACCAAGTAACCTTGTCAGTGTAGGATCTAAGAGAGATTAATTAGAGGGTCTTGTCCTAGATTAAAGTATTGTTTGAAGGAAAAACCTGGTGTAAGAAAATAATCCAAACCAAATATATAGTACAAATTTTCCTTTGAATAAAGAGGTGTTATGTTGTCCAAGTGAGATCATCAATTTGACTTGTTCAAAGTTCATGAAATGTTGAGAGTCATATCATCTACTTTGGCATAGTTTTGATCCCCATTTAAGTCTAGACCTTTACCAAATTTGTTTACATCATTCACTTATAATCTAAATTCAAAATTACACCTTTATAAGTTTATAGGGTTGATGTGTTAAGTGGGTTCACCATTTTCACTAAACTTGAGGGAACTTAGGTTAAATTTCCAATTTGGGTTGAAGGTTGTTTAAGATTCATAATCATTATCATCACATGATAGACATAAGCCATTTTGTGCTAAACACTTGCACTTTGAGTCTATGCACCACATTTTTTAGTCAATAAAAGTAGTGTTATGCTATCAAAATTATATAAAAACATATTTGCCTTAAAGAGTTTTTGAAACAAACCATTTTTTTCACACCTTTGGGGTGATATAGCATCATTATGCTGCCCAAAACATTACAAAAACTATTTCATAAACCCTCTTACATAGATTTAAAATTGTTTCTTGCACTTTCATACTAAATCTAAGTTTGATTTTTGTGATCCTTTGTCTAAAAAATAGTTATAATACTCACCTTTGTCTATCTTATTTGTCAAAAGAACCAAGTTTTATACCATTATTTGTGGAAAAATAATCTATTTCTAAAGTGCCTTTTGTTTCATACCTTATACATAGTTGATCAAGTTCATGTCCAAGAGTCAAATGCCTAGTGTTTCTTATAAGTGTTTCAAATCCATTAGATTAAAACTTTCATCTATTTTCAAATTCTAGCTTTTGACGTTGTTTGGTGAAGAGTCCTAGCACATGCCTTGTTTGAGCCTATCTTTTGATGCCATATTTGGCCAAAAGACCTAGAAAATTTTAAATTCCTATATTAGACTAATTTGAAACACTTCAACCTTAGAGTTTTTTATTTTGATTTTAGGTTCATTTACATACTCATTTTTGTGTAAACAGCGGAATGTTAGATACTTCACGCTAGCTTGTTTCCTCATAAATCTTTGCATAAAACCTTTTGATCCTTTTGATAAATCTAGACCAAGATAAAACATCATCTATTTTAGACATTTAAATTTTTAGATTTTGTAAAACTCTTTGAAATTTTATCACAAAAGCATTTACTATGGATCCCAACATGTATTCTTACAGTCATAGTGGACTCAAGTACAATATAGGGATTAGTAATGTGGTTACATGGGAAGAAATGGTACAAGACCCCTATGCAAATAATATTGATTATGAGATGGATTCTTATCCCTCTTATAATACTCAATTAGGGGCACAAAGCCAAGATCAATTGGCTAACTATCTAGTTAACACACCACCTTATTTAGAACAAGACCAAGAATAAACCATGCAATACCTACCTATAATACCTATAGTGGATGAGCCAATAATTTAACAGTCATATTCTACTAATATGGCTTCCACATATGATCCATTTTTTTTGAGTGACATTTTTTAGAAAATAAAGATTAGATTTTGGTTAGACCCATAGAGGGAGGGGCCAAGTTTCTAGCAGACTTCCCCCATGAAAATTTACCAAGTCTAGTAAGAGTGCCCCATAATATCATTTATGATCAATAGGCTTCTTTTAGAAATCTTATGGCTCTAGTACAAACAACTCACTAAGATCCTAATATATCTGATTGAGGCAAAAACATAATGAAAGATCACTTTAACCAAATATATATGGCCTATCAAACCTACCTAATTCTAGCACATGATTTTAATCAGATGAAGATGACAAGTAAGCCTCTTATTTACCTAGTTCCTTCAACATGAGTGTTGATATAATTAACAAGGAAAGAGACTTAAAATTTTGACCTATTCAAACAAACAATTTTGATAAATAACTTGATGTATATACTCATTATTAAAGAAGTGTCTTTGGCCTCTACACTAAATAGTGATCTAAACATAGTAGACAATGTGTAAACAATGTCCAGTCCTGATCAAAGTGGTACTAGTGTGCAAAAAATTAGCCAACAACATGTGCCTATAGTTAATCCCATAAATAGGTCATCATACTAAAGAGTAGGAGTTTCTATACCCTAGCTTCAGCCAGTTGCTTCCTCAAGTGTATAACCTATGGGATTAGGTAATCAAACAATAACTAATGTCATGCCTCAATGACAAAATGTGAACCTTACTCCTCCTCAACAAGTAACAATTAGTATTCCACAATAATAGGCACAATATAGTGTATCAATACAACAAAGGAAAAATACATTGCCACCTTAATTAGGGGAAACAAATGTTCCACTTCACTAGGTAATGACAAACATACCTCTTCAGTCATAAACTAATATGCCAATCCAAAACCAAAAAATGATGAGTCAATAATGTGCAAATAATGGTCAGTGATAGATGCCAAATCTAAAACCTAATTTCACTTCCCCATAGGGATTCATGCAACAAGGAGGTCCCCGTTTTTCTCAAGTACATACTAGACAATCATTGGTTCAATATGTGTCACACATCCAGAGACAAGGTCTTGGTCCACAAGTTCCCATTCAATAGTAATGTTTTGTTAGTCAGTAGCATATCCGTTTTCAACAAAAATAGGCACATTATAGTTATATCCCTCTATCCCAACCACAAAATCCTCCAATTCAAACCTTTATCACCAATCTAAACTATAATATCACACAACTAAGTGTGAAATTTCAAATACATCCTAATCCATGTATACGTATTCTTGGTCCATTCCCCAGCCAAACCAATATACCCCAATAGGTATCCCCATCATACTTTAGTCAAAGTGTCCCACTTGTGACCTCCCAACCATCTACCCAAATTCTCCCTCAAACTAATGTTCCTTATAGTTTCCTTTCCAAAGAATTACAATAGATGAAAGATGTAATTGCTACTATTTAGGCAAGGAAACAAACTTAAAATTTAAAATTGGATGATGTATGTTCCTATACATTCAATATGGAGTATTTGTAGATACCATTTCCTCTAGGATATGAACCATCAAAATTTGATAAATACAAAGGAAAACGTGACCCTAAGGCTCATTTGACTGAATTCTTTATTGCATGTCAACTAGTGGCATATAACAACATATACCTTTTGTTTTTGTTTCTAAGGAGCTTGGATGTACAAGCCTTTGAGTGGTTTTTAAAGTTTCCCAAACATTTAGTAATTAATTTTTATGATCTTTATGATAAGTTTGTGCAACACTTTTCCTATAATATCAAGCATGAGATTTCATTAGTGGACTTAACGTAAGCAAATTAAAAATTTGGTGACAGTTTTTCAAGTTATATATAGTGATGGAAATCCCTTTCAAGTTTTTTCACCCACAATTTACTAGAGAAATAACTAGTCATTGTGTTTACAAAAAATTTGCAGAGTGATATAGCTTATCATTTGGAACTACAATGTGCACATACTTTCAAGGAAATCATTAAAAAAGGCTTGTTGATTGAGTGAGATCTCATCAATAAAGGATTCATCAAGCTAAATTCAACTAATAAAAATAAATTTACCAATTTTGGAAATGACCAACATCCCATTCAAGCACCAACATCATAACCAACACAGGCCAATAACCATGAAAGACTGAAGTAATTCAACCATAATAAGAATGTTATGGGAAATGGAGTAATTGAGTCTCGTCATGTACAAATATTGTAAACATCATCTTTACCACCTTTTTAGCTTACCCCAACTCAACCAATGCTACAATCAAAATAACCAAAACCAATACATTAGCCTTTACTATTGTAAACCCCTCCTCTTAAAAAGAACTGTGCCTACACATTGTGCCTTTAGTGACCTAGGAGAACCTATTGAGTCTTTATTTCATAAGATTGTAACCACTAATATGATTAGTTTGCCTATACCAAAGTATTATCCATAAGGAATTCCTTATCTTGATTGGTACCATGAAAACAAATTCTATGACTATAATTAGGTCAATGGGCATAATCTATGAACATGTGTCCAAATCAAGAATTTAATTGAGAATATGTTGGAGAATGGGGAGATAATATTAGATAATGGTACTTTGAATTGTAATCAAACTCTTAGGATTTATCAAAACCCCTTTCCCTAACATAAAAATCAACAACAGTAACAACAATGACTAGTATAGTAGTAAAATAAATAGTTTCAAAATCAAAGGCCAAACCAATAAAATAAATAAAATTAGCAACAAAACCCATAATTATAGAACAATGGACAAAACCAAGGTCAGAATGGTAAAAACCAACAAACCTACCATGTAGTTTCACATGACTACAACAAGGTTATAGGCCATATTGTAGGGGGTAGAATTAATACCATCTCTATTAATCCTAGACCAAGCATTAATCAACCTAGACCATTGATAAACAACCCCATTCAACCAAATTACATGGATAATCCTTCTTTTACCCAGGAATACATACATTAAAAGTATAAAAATAGGACATCCCCTTTTAGACCTTATATCTACAGCTCATTCTTGCCATGTGACCACATGCAAGTGCACTAACAATCAGGACTTGTCATATTTGGTCTTACACCATTCCCAACATTGGTTAGCAATAATGGTCTAACATTTAATTTTGATTTTAAAATCATAACTTGGAGGTCAAATATCACTATCCTAGGCCCAAAACCATCTGATACTTTGCCTATCATTCAACCAATCATTTAGCCTCAGAATAAACCATTTACTACTAGCCAAGATAAGAAATTTGATATTGTGAAATAATTACAAAAGACACTAGCACAAATTTCCATTTTAGATTTTTTGTGAATGTCAATAATCCATAAGAACATCTTGAATTAGTTTTTGACCCAATCCACTATTGATAGTGACATATCTCATGGTAAATTCCAAACTTTGGTTAGACACCTATCTCTAACCCAGCAAGTCATATTCAACCAAAGTGATATATCTTCTCTTGGTATACTCCATAATAATCCATTATACATAGAGGTTTATATAAAATGGCATAAAGTGAAACATGTTCTTATCAACAATGGATCCAACCTCAAAATATTGTCTCTAAAGCTCATCAAGCTTCTTGGGTACATAATAGCAGTTCTCTAGCTAGAAAAAATAACCATCAATGCCTATGATAATTAGGAAAGAGAATCATAAGGCACAATTAGTTTTATAGTTATCATTGGGACTTTGACCCATGATACACTTTACCATGTGCTTGATCTTGAGTTATCATACAACATGCTTTTATGTAGACCTTAGTTACATGAGATTTGTGTAGTCTCATCAACACTACACCAATGTATCAAGTTTTCCCACTCAGGGATGGAAGTGAATATTCCATGAGATTTACACCAATATGAACACTGTAAGCATCTTGAATACAAATCTCAAAGCTATAATTATCAATATGATATGAATCCAAGTTTCAATTAGGATAAAGGAAAGATTATACTTATTGATCCTTCACTAAATAATTTCATAGATCTTAATACCTTGGATTCCATTTCCTACATACCACCTCCTAAAGCTTCTAATCATTTCACCATTTTTGAAAATAGACTAAGAGAGTATGTGACCCATGATAAATTTCATATTTTGAATCTTTCTTAGAATCTAAAAACCTTTGTGTGACCTAAAGTCACCCTACATATACATTGGAAATGAAATAACAAAGATAAGGGACCTATCACATTTGTACCAGCATCTGGCCTAGGACTTGACCCTGTTAAAGGGGATGAATCATGGTTATACAAAAACTAAGCTGATTGTTATAAAAATGCAAAGTATCTTATTCCCAATAAGATCATGGAGTGTCACAATTATGAAGGAAGAGGACTTGGATTAAATTAGCAAGGAACCATTATTAACACTGGAGATTGCACCCGATGGAAGGGAAATAGGTTCCTGCCTTCTCCCCACAACATGGAAACTCTCCTCTCACCTGTGGGACTGACGAAGCTAGAGGAGAGATTCTCTAGGTATGGGTTAGTTCCCTCTGATGTATCTTGTTTGTTTTAGTGAGAAAAATTTACGTATAGGCATATATACATATACAGCTATAACTGGGGGGATGAAAAGGGAAGAAAGTGAAAGAAAGCAAACAGCCTAGTCTAAAGAGGTGATACACCAAAGTAAAGGTTTGACCCTCCCACATCCACACTCAGAATCAGACCAAACAATATGACATGCACTTTAGGCTTGGCAAAGAAACTAGTTTAAAAGGAAAGATAGGGAAAGGTCCTCAGAAAAATAGAGACAGAGACTCACCAAGGTGTTGTACTACACACACTGTAAGTGACTTCCCTTGTCTTACTTCTCAAAAGAACTCTTCTCCTATGAACTATGAACTAGAGCCTTATAGATGGCTGGTATGTTGGCATTAACCTTTGAAAGCATCGAAGATAATGACTAAACACAAATAATACTCATGACAAACACAGAAAATCTACCCAAGATTGAGGCAAAAACTATATTTTATTGATTCAGGTGGAAAATTTGTAGAGTTATGCTCTTTAAAAAAATGGAGAGAAGATCTCCCCCTCTCAAAAATGAGAAGTTACAATATATAGAAGAAAGAAGAAAGAAACTTGGCACTTCTTTGACAAGTTGGCCTGTCACATCTCTCATTGGGAAAAACAAGTCACTCAAGGAATTAAATGGCCTGTGCCTTTTGTCTGCTTGAAACCCATCCCCTTTTGATGACTTACATGGTTTATCAATCCATTTAAAAAATGGAGGAAAACTGATTTTATCTCAACTGTTTGTGCCTTTCATGATTAATTTTTAGGGACTGCTCCACCTACTGAAGTCACTTCCCAAATGGCACCACTTGGATCAATTACCAACTCACTCTGTCCATTTGTTATTCATGCCATCAGGGAATAAATTTCCTTGTTTCTGTCACTTGGGCTACTTGGCTACTCCATGCCTCATCATTTATTACTTTGTCTCTCTATTTTGTCTTCTTCTACATCCTTGTCCTTATTTTTGTCTTACCCAGCTGCTCAACCCCTTGGGTGAACATACTTGGTGGGTCACTACATTCAGGCCCTTTTCTTGCTCTTAATTGGCACTCTTCCAGATTGAAAACCCAATGGCTAAATGGCTTTGTTAAATTTGATGTGCTCTGGGATGTCCTTGGGTCCTCATCATCAGATCACGTGGCAGTCAGATCCATGCTGGCAGTCAGGTCCACACTGGCTTCTCCTTCTAAACTTCTTCATAGCCTGCTAAGTCTTAGCACTCAGTCGGGCACTCCTTTTTTTGTTATTTTGATGGGTCTTGGGATGGTCTCTCAGGCTATCTTAAAAGTCCCCACAGACTTACTTTAACTCCTCAGACTGCTCCCTGGCTTTGTTTATTCCTCGGTGGATGTTTTGTATGTGGATGTTTTCTTGTGGATAAAAAGTTCATGGAAATTCATCTGCGCCTTTGCATTTGTTATCCCATGGACAAAAGTCCATAGAAATTCCACCTGGCCCTTCTTGCCTTTGCATTTGAAGCGGCCTAAATTCCTTGAAATGTTTGAAATGTCCACCCGCTCTCCAAAAGGGCATTTTGACTTTTGACTGTGCCTTCGCACCAAGGGCAGACCCTTGAACTGAACCTATTTAACCAAATTTTGGTTCAATGGTTCAAGGTTCAAAGGAGTGCACTGTTGAACCAAAGGCCACTAAACTTCTCCAAGCTGTGAACCTTTGACTTGAACCAAGCCACTGAACCCAAAGCATTGAACTTTTGGTTGAACCCGCCAGCTTTGAACCAAGCAATGAACGGACCAAGGGTGGTTAAACCACTAAACCAAGGCATAAAATGAACTCTCTAAACTCACTAAACCCAAAAATTATTGGCATTTAAACAACAGGTGAAGAAGGTGATCAAAATTTTGCAAAGGGGGCAAAAATTGGTCAACAAATTGGTGACTCACAGGGGAAGCATGTCTGCTATGCTTAAAACTCAGTTGCCTTAAAATCCATTAGGCGAAGAGTCAGATGCAGCTATGAAAGAGATTAGCAACAACCCTAAAAAATCCAAGAATCAAATATGAAGATTTACCCCAAAGCAAAGGGAAACACACAAGGCTAAAAATGTTACCTGTGCAACTGCACTTAGGGAAAGCAGGGAAAGAAACTAAAAAAAACTATTATGTATAGCTAACCAGGCATTTTTTATTCCCTCCTAGATCAAATGGAAAACTTCTTAAGTCCCCTTCCTGGTAAGAAGACTTATGGTGGCAGGTAAGTAGTTGAATAAAAAAGAGAATTGGTGACTTGCTCTTCCTGCCTGTCCCCTGAGTCGGCTGGAATCCGAGTGGGTTAGATTCAAACATGCCTCCAATATATATGTATTTTGCTTGTCCTTGGAAGCCTACTAAATGCTGGTCCCTGATATTGGTTCCCTTCACCAAAAAATCAATGGTTGATGGCTCATCACCGTAAGCCTTCTAATCTGCACATCCCTTCTGCAATGTATCATGGCCTGACTTGTTTCCTTCTGTCTCGCTGAAAACTCTATCAGACTCATCCTCTACTTCTTCTTGGCCTTATTGAAGAAAGTTGATTGTGGTGATGTCTGAAATGGATTCACAAAATGACTGCTCGTCCCATAGAACATCACTTCTCTGTTTAAATCTCTCTTCTTCAAGGCATTCCTCCAAGAAGACAGACTTCTCCTTTTCCTCTTTGCTGATCAGGTTCTCTAGATTTTCAAAAATATTCTCCTGATCCTCCTCTAAATCAGGCTCTTCAATGTAGTCATCCTCATCAAAATAGAAAGGAAGTTCATCAAATAGAGGAGAAGAGAGCTTACCATGCATTTGTTCCTCTTCGAATTGCTGGAACATCTGCATATATGCAAGACCTGCATCTTCTTCATTGTTGATAAGGTCTTCACAAGGAGCGTCAGTGATGATTTCTTCTTCATTGTTGCTCATGATAGCTTCTTGAATGACTACAGATTGGATCTTTTACTCCTCACCTGCCTCTTGCAAAACAAGTTCTTCCTTGAGAAGGGGTGAAGTGGAGAAAACATGTGGAAGAGGAAGCAGTCCTTGAGCTAGAATCAAATGATTCTCCTCTCTCCACTTGATCAACACTTCATCAATATTAGGTTCAGCCTGATAACTCTCTTGGAAATGTGTAGGTGGGGTGTGTTCAAGCATGGAATATGCTGTTTGGCTTGAACCGTCCACCACACATTGGCTGAGGAATTTCTCTTTGGATTTCAACTCTGCTATTCTTCTAGCCAGATCTTCTTGGAAAAGCTTTTCCTGGAGGCTGCCAACATCATCATAAGCAGACATAGCTTTAGCTTCTTCAAAGTTTTGAGAAAAAACTTGCTTTTCTTCTTCTATTTTGCCCCATGATTTCACTGTTCTTCCCAGTTTAGGATCTCTAAATTAAAATTCTGCCCCTGCCAACAAGCAGCATTTTTTTTCCACAAGGTCCTGAGGCTCCTCTGCAAGGTCTGACAATTTCATCACTTTTTCAAGAAGCAGCTTTATCCTAGCCTCTAAGTCTTCAATTTGTCTAGCTAGGTTTTCCTGGAAGAGTCTCTTTTGGAGATGACCAACATCATCTTGTTGAGTAGGATCAGCATTGAGCGAGATGTGCTGGTTCATGGCATTTTCCCCAATGGAAAATTCACAATCTAAGGAATTTAGGAGGTTCATTTCCATGGGAGGTTGTTTTGATACCCTCTGGTGTTGGAAAGCTAGGTGCAATGGATTGGGAGTAGATGTATTTAATGCACTGGAGTGAGCAAGTGCAATTTGATAAAATGGATTTGGTGCAAAAGAGGGGGTTTTATTCAAGATAAGAAGGGGTGCACAAGGCTGGTTGCCTTGAAAAGATGGATTTCTCCAATTTGGTGCCTCTTCCTTCATGGATTGTACGGCCTATTCTTGCTTAAACAAGTGTTCCTCTTCATACATTAGCTCATGCTGATATCTGTACTACTCTTTTAGCTTGTTAATTTCCAATTCCAAGGCTACCTCCCTTTTCATTGCAGTGCAACTAAGAGAGCTGCTTGATGGGATTCTCTGAATATTTTGAGTCTGATCCAAATTATATGAAGAAAAATAAAACCCATGATTTTTTTGCAAAATAAGTATACATACAAGAAGTGATTCCTGATGGCACAAGGCTGCATAACCAACAGATTTAACTTGGAGTCACCAGATGCTAGAAAATTAAATGATCTACTGTAATAGGACCAACATCAATCCTAAAACTTTACTTCATTATCAAACTATGTCCCACCGAGCGTGTCAAAACTGTTGATGCTAGAGATTGCACCCAGTGGTAGGAAAATAGGGTCCTGCCTTCTCCCCACAACATGGAAACTCTCTTCTCTCTTGTGGGACCGGCGAAGCTAGAGGAGAGTCTCTAGGTATGGGCTAGTTCCCTCTGATGTATCTTGTTTGTTTTAGCAAGCAAAATTTACGTACATGCATATATACATATACAGCTATAACTAGGGGGTGATGAAAAGGGAAGAAAGTGCAAGAAAGCAAAAAGCCTACTCTAAAGAGGTGATACACCAAAGTAAAGGTTTGACCCTCCCACATCCACACTCAGAATCAAACCAAACAATATGACATGCACTTTAGGCTTGGCAAAGAAACCAGTTTACAAGGAAAGACAGGGAAAGGTCCTCAAAAAAATAGAGACAGAGACTCACCAAGGTGTTGTACTACACACACTATAAGTGACTTCCCTTGTCTTACTTCTCAAAAGAACTCTTCTCCTGTGAACTATGAACTAGAGCCTTATAGATGGCTGGTATGTTGGCACTAACCTATGAAAGCATCAAAGATAATGACTAAACACAAATAATACTCATGACATACATAGAAAATCTACCCAAGATTGAGGCAAAAACTGTATTTTATTGATTCAGGTGGAAAATTTGCAGATCTACACTCTTTACAAAAATGGAGAGAAGATCTCTCCCTCTCAAAAATGAGAAGTTACAATATATATAAGAAAGAAGAAATAAAATTGGCACTTCTTTGACAAGTTGGCCTGTCGCGTCTCTCATTGGGAAAAACAAGTTGCTCAAGGAATTAAATGGCCTGTGCCTTTTGTCTGCTTGAAACCCATCCCCTTTTTGATGAATTACATGGTTTATCAATCCATTTTAAAAATGGAGGAAAACCGATTTTATCTCAATTGTTTTTGCCTTTCATGATTAATTTTCAGGGACTGCTCCACCTACTGAAGTCACTTCCCAAATGGCACCACTTGGATCAACTACCAACTCACTCTGTCCATTTTTTATTCATGCCATAAGGGAATAAATTGCCTTGTTTCTACCACTTGGGCTGCTTGGCTACTCCATGCCTCATCATTTCTTACTTTGTCTCTCTATTTTGTCTTCTTCTACATCCTTGTCCTTATTTTTGTCTTACCCAGCTGCTCAGCCCCTTAGGCGAACATACTTGGTGGGTCACTACATTCAGGCCCTTTTCTTGCTCTTAGTTGGCACTCTTCTAGATTGAAAACCCAATGGCTAAATGGCTTTGTTAAATTTGACATGCTCTGGGACGTCCTCAAGTCCTCGTCATCGGATCACGTGGTAGTCAGATCCATGCTGGCAATCGGGTCCACGCTAGCTTCTCCTTCTAAACTTCTTCGTGGCCTGCTAAGTCTTAGACTCAGTTGGGCACTCCTTTTTTTGTTATTTTGATGGGTCTTGGGATGGTCTCTCAAGCTATCTTAAAAGTCCTCGCGGACTTACTTTAACTCCTCAGACTACTCCTTGGCTTTGTTTATTCCTCGACAGGCATTTTGTCTGCGGATGTTTTCCTACAGACAAAAATTCCATGGAAATTCATCCACACCTTTTCATTTGTTATCCTATGGACAAAAGTCCATAGAAATTCCACCCGGCCCTTCTTGCCTTTGCATTTGAAGCGGCCCAAATTCCTTGAAATGTTTTAAATATCTGCCCACTCTCAAAAAGGGCATTTTGACTTTTGACTATGCCTTTGCACTAAGGGCATCCCCTTGAACCAAACCTGTTGAACCAAATTTTGGTTCAACAGTTAAAGGTTCAAAGGAGCGCGTTGATGAACCATAGGACACTAAACTTCTCCAAGCTTTGAACCTTTGACTTGAACCAAGCCGCTAAACCCAAAGCGTTGAACTTTTGGTTGAACCCACTGGCTTTGAACCAAGTGATGAACAGACCAAGGGTGGTTAACCACTGAACCAGGGCATAAAATGAACTCTCTGAACTCACTGAACCTAAAAACCACTGGCATTTGAATAACAGGTGAAGAAGGTGACTAAAATTTTGCCAAGGGGGAAAAAATTGGTCAACAACCATCAAGCTAATTTCCATGTATAATCATAAAATACCTTATGGAATTGTTTATAAACCACCTAGGGGTGACCCCACGTATCTCATTCAAACTCCATCACTAGTGACTAGTGATGATGATGTTGGTACTGAAGCAGGATCTTATCATAGCCCCACCTTTGATAACCTAGCTAACACCAACCTCTTTTATAATAATGTCATTTGTACCCTTACCTTGGCCATTCATCACAACCCTTTGCCATTATATTATCCCCAATTGATAGATTGGGACTAACAGGAATCCAATCTATCGATTGATGAGTTTTAGAATGATGAGTCATTCTGTGACTTTTTAGGCCTTAGAGACAATGTTCTATTGGGAGATCACAAATCAAGATTATTAATCACATTGGATCCTATAACCTATTTTGGAGAGTGAGTAAATACCCTTAGCCAAAAATAAATAAGTAAAACATTGAGTTCCCAAAGTGAAAACCTCTTTGAGGCACTTTTTGACTAAGGAAAAAGTAAAGATAAAGGCCAGTCTAGTGGTGAAAACCTATGTTAGGTGCCATTAGATGGGGGTGTTCATTCTTCTTCAAATCTAGACCAGGAGACTACCAATGATTAATTTACCTATGGATTTGAGTTTATATTTGAGCAAAAAAAGGTATTTGATCAAATTCTTCAAGAATTTCCAACTATTTTTGTCATATGACTAGATCTCCCATTAGGGGACTCAGATTCATCATGCCTAGGAGAAGTTGAAGAGCAAGTCCTAACAGAGAACCCTAACATAATTCAATAGTTCAAGTCATTGCCTACTATACTAGAAGATAGTTTAACCCTTCTATTTAAAGATACACCAGAGGTAAATATCGAGACTTCATTAGACCTAAAATGGATAAAATTAGGTGCATCCCTCACTAGGGAGGAATGTGACATCTTTATAGCTTTGTTGAGAGAATATGTAGATATTTTTTCATGGGTCTATTTGGACATGCTAGGTTTAAACCCCACCTTAGTTTTGCACCACCTTGTGGTTACTCCTGATGCCAAATAAAAAAAAAGATATGTAAGATGCATCCTCACATTATTGTATTAGTAAAGAAACAATTATAAAAACTCTTAGAAGTGGGATGTATCTAATCTATTACCTAATCAAAATGGATCTCTAATGTGGTACCTATTATTAAAAATCTTGAAGGGATCAAAATTTGTATTGACTTTTGAGACATCAACAAATATTGTCCTAAAGATGATTTTCCCTTGCCTAATATCGACATGATCATTGACTCCATGATATGTTATGAAATTATTTCACTCATGGGTGGCTTCTAAAGATACAACCAGATTAGAATAGCACCAAAAAACCAACATAAAACATAATTCACCACTCTATGGGGAATGTTTTATTATTCAGTAATGCCATTTGGCCTTAAGAATACTATAGCTACATATCAAAGGGCCATGAATATCATATTTCATGATATGATGCATAATATTATTGAAAACTATGTCGATGACATATTAAGAAATTCCAAAACTAGGGATGACCATCTAGTAGTATTGCATAAGATATTTGAAAGATTATGAGAGTACAAAGTTAGACTCAATCCAAATAAATGTGTGTTTGGTGTAACTTTAGGTAAATTTATTGGATTCATCATGTCTCGTAGAGGTAATGAAGTCAATCTGTCTAAATTCCATGCTATAACCAAGATACTACCACCAACCAATTTAAAACAACTCTATAGTTTGTAGGGTAAGATCCAGTCAATATGACACTTCATCTCTCAATTGGTAGATAAATTCCTTCCATTTACACACATTTTGAAGAGGGGAGTTGCATCTCACTGGGATGATCACTACCAAATAGTTTTTTAACAAATCAAAGACTATCTTGTTAATATACCTATTCTATTACCTCCTATGTTGAGCAAGCCATTCTTGTTATACCTATCAGCTACTGACCATGATTTGGGGGAACTATTTGCTCAACATGATGACAATGGAAAATATCATGATTTATACTACCTAATTTTTACCTTGGTTACATATGAACATAACTATGCACTTATTGAAAAATCTTGTCTAGCCATGGTTTTCATAGCTTAAAAACTGCACCATTACATAATAAATAATAAGACTATGGTCATTTCAAAAGTAAATACACTCATGTATATACTATATAACATATATTTTCAAGGTAGAATGGCTAAATTGATCATGATTCTCAGTGATTTTGACATAGAGTATGCCAATCAGAAGGTAATTAAGGGATAATTTTTTGTAGAGCAACTTGTTGAAGCACCTCTCATAGACACACAACCACTCACATTTAAATTTCTTGATGAATATATAATGACCATCATTAACATACCCCTTGAGGATCAGCCCTAGAATCTATATTTGATGGTTCATTTATTTCACATGGATCAAGGGCAGGCCTATTGTTTATTACACCATAGGGGGATCTAATCCCAAAATCATTCAGAATTAGCTTTCCTTGTATAAAAAACATGGTTGAGTATGAAGCACTTGTTGCAAGAATTTGATAAGAAATTCATTATAATATATATAATCTCTAATTTTATGGTGATTCTTAGTTAATCATCAATTAGGTCACAGATCATTTTTAGACCAAAGATGATAAGCTAGTTCCATATAAAGCCATGGTCAACACTCTTAAGCAATAAATTGCCAACCTTTAGTTTGAGCATATACTGAGGGTTAGTAACATAACTATAGATTCCATGGCTACTATTGGTTATTTGATTTTACAAACTAATAAAGCTAGAGAGTATTAGTTCCTCATCAAGAATTTGTCAACACCAACTCATGAACCTTCAACCATTACCATGATTTGTGATATTATTGGTCCTATTTTATTTGGTACTAAGAATTTTATAACTAACTTCACGACCAATTTTTTCTACCTAACCTATCTCAAAAATAAACCAAAGAATGCATTCATCATTCCACTCATTATACTTTAACTAGATACACCCTTTACTATCATAGTTTTGATGGAACTCGGCTACATTATTTAACTTCGGTAGAGTTTACACTAGCATTAAGAGAAGTTAGTGAAGGATTATGTTGGGATCATTATAGTGGGGTATTCCTATCCAAAAATCTCTAGTGTAATGGTTATTATTAGCCCAAAATGGATGAAAATGCCACTACATATGTAAAAAAATGTGACAAATGTCAATGACATGCTAATTTGATTCATGCCCAAACAAGAACTATGAAACCAATGTTTGACACCATGGCCATTTTCTACATGGGGACTTAAACTCATTGAGAAGATCAATACCACTTTATCTAATGGCCATAAACATATCCTTACCACCACTAAATATTTCACTAAGTGGGTTTAAACTATACCCCTCACTTACATGATTGGAAAGTAAATTTCCAAATTTATCTTTAACCATCTCATTTACCACTATGGTATCCCCTTTGATATTATATTTGATAATGGAAGATCATTCAATAACAAAGATGTAGACTAGTTATGTATTGAATACAACATCACACAACATTTTTCTATAGTATATTACCTTAAAGTAATGTCCAAGTTGAGGCATCCAATAAAACAATTGTTAACATTCTCAAAAATATTATCAATGATGTTAATTATGATTGGCACCTCCAAATATTCCTTACCCTTTGTTCATACTATACCAATCATCATACCCTATAGGAGCCAATCCATACTCACCTTTTTATGGTACTAAATCCATCCTTCCCATTGAGGTTAAATTGCCTTTACTATGCATCCCTTTTTAGCATGTCTTAGATGATCATGACTATTGAGTAGCTTGCCTACAAGATCTAGCTCTACTTGATGAGAAATGCATAACCATGCTCAACAATCTTCAAGTATATCAGAACTAACTCAAAGGCCACTATAATTGATGTGTTAAGTATAGAACATTTAAACTTAGTGATCTTGTTGTTAAAGAAAACCAAAAGAATACCATGGATAGGGAAAAGAATAAAGGGAAATTCAAACCAAAATAGATAGGGCCTTTTATTATCACTACAAATTATGGATCAGGAGCATTCAGGATTGCCAAACTAGATGATGATGAACTTCTAAAGTTGATGAATATTATTCATCTCTAATAGTACAATGATTAAGTGCTAAGGTGTATTTTCTATAAGGACCATTTTAGTTATGTTGTTTAATCACTATTATTCTTTATAAAAATACCATCTCTATCTATCCTCTTTACCATATCCATTTCCACTTCCATTTTATTGAACCAATATATTCTAAAGCCTAGCCCATTTGACTTTAGTTTTTGTCATTCATTAGACAATTTTAGTATCAAGGTATGTGATCAATTTCATTAGCTATTTTAAGTAATTCAAATAGATATTGTATTTTGGGATAGAGTGATATACGTTTTGGCAATTGCATCCTTCATTTGTTATGACTTTCTTACCACTGGTCTTGCTACTAATTATAAACACCTTTGGGAAAATTAGTACCATTGATTTATGTCATTATGTCTTGGTTATAACAACTTATGGGAAAATTAGGGGAAAAATTAAGCCTTGACATACCAACTTGTCACTTCCTATGCCAAGTTGTGCTTTTTTACCAACTGTGCCTATTTTGTTTGAATTGTATTCTATACTAGTTGAATTCCTCCACTGTAAAGGTAGAGCTATAGTGACTTGACATCCTACCCTAGGACTATGTAGGTAGAAATTGATATTTGTTGAGGTCAGCTCAGTCACCCTTAATCCACACTCTCATCATTTTGTGAGCACTCGAAGCCACACTCTCACTATTTTGTGAGTAACCTAAGCCATGCTCTCGTTATTTTATGAGAAACCTAAGCCATACTCTCACCATTTTGTGAGTATCTTAGCCACACTCTCACTATTTTATAGGCAACCTAAGCCATGCTCTCACTATTTTGTGAGTACTATAAGCCATGCTCTCACCATTTTTCAAGCAATCTAAGCCACACTCTTACCATTTTATGTGCACCCTAAGCCATGCTCTCATTATTTTGTGAGAAACTTAAGTTTGAATGCTCTAAACCATTTTATGAGCTTGAATAATTTAGTGTCTAATAATTTTTGATCGAGTTGAGATACTTCAAAATATTCTAGAAAACATTTCAAAAATCATTAGAAAAAAAAAAACATTGACCACTTCTTTGCCTTAAGGATTCTGGGAACCCTTACTAAGTTACAATCAAAACACTTATCATTTAGTTTCCCCATCCTTTTTGGCCTTTTTCTCTCATGCACTTGTGAATTTGTAAGACCATTCTTATTATTCTATCACATCCATTCTATTTTCTTTCCTTAGTTATCATATTCTTCTCATTCCCTGGGAGAACTACATTTAGCCTTTATTAGATATTACATCCATGGAACTATGTAGGTAGGGTCCACTTACCTAGTGCAAACAAAGACAACTTGGCCACCCCTTCCTTTTCTTCTATTCCCCTATTTTTATTTTTTTTTAGGTTGTCCCCTATTTTATAGTGGTAATGTTTTTAGGGTTTTTTATTATGTTGTTTGTTTGTTTGTTTTTGCTTATTTTATTTATTTGTCTACCTATTTGTTTGATTTCAGCACTATTACCTTAATTCATTTTATGTCTATTAATTAGGTGATTCCTTACCCACACTTACACTTGAATCCATCCATATTCATATTTTTACATTGTCATCATGGTTTCTATCATTGGTGCATTATTTTTATATTGAGTATTGGATTACGGGAGTCAGTCCTCATGCATATTTTGGCCAAGTCCTCATGATATTATACCATGATGCCTACTGACACATGCTACAACAAACCTTAGCTTCAAGAAGTGTATTCAGCAATGGTGGCTTCTCTTCAACATTGACATCTTAATTTAATCCCAATCATATCCCACATAAAGTAATTAACCACAAATGAATTTCAACCTTTATTAGTTTAGATGAGCATCTCCCTACTTGTAGGTTGTTCCAATTACTCATTACCCTCTGTGTTAAGTTATCAACATCCTCAACCAAGTTTATCATGTTTGCCATAATTTGGGTCTAATGATTATAACCACCTTTGTTAAAATCATTGCACACCATGCCACTTACATTTCTCAATGATTATAACCACCTTTGGGAAAATCATTATATTATCACCACTTTAATTTTTCTGCCTATACAAGGGCATGTTGTTTTATTATTTGTCTATCCTAACTAGGGTAGCTCCAACTTCTTAATGATTATAACCACCTTTAGGCAAATCATTGTGTTATCATATCACATTGCCATTATCGGGGTCCAATGCTTATAAATGCATTTGGGAAAACCATTGTACACCATACCACTTGTACTCTCAATGATTTTGACTACTTTTTTAGTATCATTTTTTTTTCACCCCATCATTTTTTCTTTCTTTGGTCCCCTCATTTCACTTTTTTATTTTTGAGGGACCATTGTTGATATTCCTTGTGCCAACCAATCCCTCAAGGGGGAATCATACAATTAGTATTCATCATTGTAGTTATAGGCATACAATACCTTTTCATTATTTGAGAATATTTTATTGTGCTTATAGATTATAACTCCTTCCCAAATAAGGGAAAACTTTAGACACCTAAGTCTGGCCACCAACAACCTCCAATCTGGCTTTAACCAATTTCTACCCAAAATGCATAATTTGGCCTAAAAACACTAAAAAACATTAAATGATATGAAATTGACATATTAAAGTGTTGATTTTAGCTAGGGTATCCCTAAATGAGGTAATTCAATCTATGGGCCAACTAACTTTGATCTTTTCATTTCGAGTCAAAATGCCAATTTTGTACCTCGGTACTCTAGATTGCTCTTATCAAATATTCTACATAAGACACATTCCTTTATTATTTTCTATTGATAACATCCTAAATGGGAATACAATTCCAACATATTTGGCATTGACTTCCAACTCCAATCCAATTGAATTTTAGACCAATAATAAGACATTCTGATCAATTTGAGTAATTTGTGCATAAAGTGCTTAATCATGCTTATGATCTAATTAAACCAAATCAAGGCATAATCAAAATTCCATGGAAACTTGTTGAATACTTGTTTTTAGACATGAATATTGAATATATTCATCATCAGGTGACCTCATTTCTTGTGAAGACATCCCTATGCCATAAATACCACAAATATCAGGATTCATACCCTCCATGCCTCATCAATGCCTTTTATGATGCCCTCCATGCCTCTTAATTTCCCCTTGTTCCAATGTCATGATGAGGATAATTACAAACTTAATTCCAAAAATTGATTTAATCCTTAACCACACATCTCAATCTTGAGATGGATGGTTCAGGTTGATTCTAGACATTCTAAAAAATCTATAAATAAGAGGGCTTACCACATAATTTCTAAGTCTTGATAATGTAAAGTTAAAAGGAATAAATAGTTAAAGAAGCTTCAAACAACTAGTGTTACCATGAAAAATTGATTCCAAACCAAGCCATAAGCTAAAGGTGCCAAGGAGAGATGGAGGTAGACAATCTTCCATTGCCAATAACTTCATGAGCACAAGCCAATCAAGCCACTACTACAAAGGCATTTGGAGAATCTAAGGAAGGTGAAGAAATTCTTGTGTTTTATTCCTTAATTTTTAGTTGTGTTTGTTATTTTTTTTGGTTAAATAAGCTCTTCTTAGTGTTTAGGGCTAGAGATGTTATGATATTAGTGTGTTTATTTCATTTTGTTTTCATTTTGAAACTAGCACCATACTAACCATTATCTCTTCAATCAAATTCCTAGATCACATAAAGCATTGATCATATAAAAAAATATGAGGATGTTCAACACATGATGGTGTTTCATATCTCACTATGCATATCTCTTATTATCGTGTGGTAAGTACTAACAAACTAAGTTGTTCTAAAAAAAGATATCTCCTAGATTGATTGCTCCACTACCTAACTTGTGAATGAGCCTCAATTCATTCCACCACAATAAATAGAACATGTTATATAATAGACTAAGTTATCCACAAATCTAGAACCAATGAGTAATAAAATATAATAACCTCCACCAACAAATTATGCAAAACCAAGTGGTTCATCCATAGCTCAAGTAGATACAATAGAATAATAACCTACTACACAACTATTTTAAATTATACCACCATTTACTTAGTAGGTACTACACATTCTGATTTTGTAGTTTTCACAAGTTTTTCATAATTTTTTATGATATACTTAAGCATTAGGATTAGGTTCAGGTTGGTTGAAAATCCATAAAGGGTAGCCAACTAGTTATTTTAGTCTATTGAAAAATTAAAATGGTGATAGGTTAGTATGTTACTTATTTTAAAACTCAAAATGGTGGATAAGTAGTGTGAAAAGGGTGAAAATTGATAAATAACACTTGGAAAAATAACCATGAATCTTGTTTCCATTTTATTCCCTCAACTTCAGAACAAAATATCTTGCTACAAATTTGCATCAGGATGAGATAACGGTTTAAGTCTAGGAAAGTGTTGGGTGAAGAATAGGGATTACTATAATCATAGATTAGAGTTAATGGACACATGTGAATTGAACTATTTTATCTTTTTTATAATATTTTGTATGTATTGGACCTATGTAAGCATAAGGATAAACAATAAAATGTGTAGAATCATTACTTTTGAGCATATCAAAGGGAGAATATGAAGAGAACACTGAGTAAAATTTTATATAACACTCAATTGTAATTTATATGGTTATGATGTGATAGAGATTAATACATATTATTTTGAAATGGTTTACCTATGTGTATTTTATCATTGTTCTATATGTAGTGAGTACTTTGGTTTCTTTAATATGTTAATTATATGAGTGTATGCTGACTATTAAGATTCTAATAAAGATGTTTTCCTTTGTGTATCTTCTATTTAAATTATTTAATGAATATATTCAATCTAAACATGGTATTGACTATGTTTGTTTCTTATTTATATATAAGATATACGTAAATTATAATGTTCTGAAGGGTTTCTAGTAGCCTATGAAAACACATGATCCTATTGAAGTGGAAGAATATAGGTTTACTACTATGGTTTTTTATGATTCATCATTTAGAAGAGAGAAAGAGAAGGATAATATTTTTTAATAGAATTTGCGACTATCCCTCAACCCATAATTTGTCAATTATTATCTAGGTAATGAATGCAACCTACTAGGGTTTTGATGAGTTGGTCCAAGCTAATGAATATGTTAGGCCTAAGAGTATCCTAACAAGAAGAGATGAGGTGTGAGGTGGGTTAGTTTGAATAGGTTGGTTTGGAGCAAGGCCACTAAAATTAGTGGTTTTAGTTTGTACCAATGGACTAGAGGTGTCTTGGCTCCTACTATGGGGATTGAAAACCACTTACTTATGATTTAAATCATCTTTCAAGTGGAATATTCTTCCATAATAATGATCATATTTATCAATTCTTTCTATTTATAGGCATTATAAGCTGATTGATCTCCTTTTATCCATGTGGTGAGTTACTATTCCCCTAAGTGAGGGCCATAATTTTGGAGTCTAGTTAAATACTAAAAATTTTAGATACACTTTGTATCTCCTAAATAGAGACCCCACTCTTGGTTTGGGTGTTAATATGAGTGTAATCATAGAATTTGTATTCTACATTATTATTAAAGGTTGGGTTGTTCCAACTCACCAATGATGGATAACTAAAGTTGAGTGGGCTTATCCTATAGCCCTTCAGGCAAATAGATTTACCTATGTACTATCTATACATATTCATTGGTATATGAATACTCATATAATAAATGGAAAGAGGATAAAAAGTGAAGAAGGAAGAAAGGATAAGAGGAAGAAAAGGAAAAATCCAAGATATAAGTCCTTCACATTCGGTTCACAAATTTGTGTACATGTGAATAACACATGATAAAGTGTGCACTCAAATTACTTAGTCAAGATGAGGTAAATGACATAATATATGGGATATGGATTTGGATATTTTTTAGACAAAATGAGGTTTGGAATGGATGGTGGAAGGTGTTCTTGTGATAGAACCAAAATACCTCAATAATGTCATGGTAATTATTGAGAGCATCAAGTTTCACGGAAATGAAGATCTAGGGTCCTTTGGTCTCTTATATAATGAGGATCTAAATCTCCTACTTGATTTTAGGGCTAGGTAAATGAGGGACATTCAACTGAATGACTTGTGAGATGAGATCCACTATGTTGGGTTGGCTATGCCTATTGAATGTCATCCAAAAATGTGAATGATATAGGATGCAGCTAGACCTAAGGAGAATAAGATGAGAATGGGGAACTAGGAATGGATACTATTATAATTATGACCTTTTTTTTCAGTGAAGAAAATGATCTATGAATTAGGAATTAGTGCAATTTCCTCTAACACATTGAGAGAGTGTTTTATGTGCTTTAAGAGTTTTATAAGATAATACCCTAGAAAATAAACCTATTTGAAAGGAATGCCAATAATGATATTTATAGTAAAACAAATATAGTAAGTATAAAACAACTAAGTGACAAAGAGTGTATCTTATTTAATGTTCTATTATTGATAATGATAGTGGCTAGGAATTATCATAGGATTGTGTTGGAGATATAAATTTTTTTCATTATATGTTTTGATTATTATTGACTTTCATACAGTTGCATCAATATAGGGCATTAACATCAATTCTTATGTATGTATCACTAGACACTATCATCAAATACATACATAAGCATTGATGTTAATGTCCTATATTGATGCAACTGTATGAAAGTCAATAATAATCAAACCATAGAATGAACAAAATTTATATCTCCAACACAATCCTATATATATATATATATATATATATATATATATATTAGTGACTACAAATTTAAATCAAACCCACACTATCCCTTATGTAATAATTTTGTATCTCAACTTATACTTTCTTGCATTTCAAATCTAGATAATAAGTAACACTAGTTCTTTTACATTGTACCTCTCGAAACATGGCAAAAATGAGTTAACAATGTGAGTTGAGATATCCCTATCAAACCTACTATTACATAGTTATGCCTACATAGCCAATACTCCTAAGAGGTATTTATACTCGCATGTATTTCTCTCTCTTATGCATGCGTTTGGAGTTGTAATATAATTATATGTTATTTATCATAGTAACCCTTTTTATAGGTGATGTAATAGTATGTTTGACATTTTGAACACTTTAGATATTTAAAATAATGTTATAGTGTAATTTTATAACTTGAAATAGATAATACTTTCTTATTATAGAGTTGACTTATCAAATTATAAGGTGTATTAATTATAACATAGACTTTGTATATATAGGAACCTTTTGAATTTGAAATAGAACCTAGTGATGTGAAAAAATCCAACCATAATATGGGAAAAGAGGGCCAACAAAATGGTCACAACCTAAAGGATATAATTAAAAGATAGGACTAGATAGTTATGTTGAGCTTATAAACTAACATCAATGCTAGTGTCCATAATGGATGTAAGTGTCCAAGGTATAAAAACATTCAAAAAATAATCACAATAGGTAAGGGTCTCTTATATGCACTAGATAATGATAAACAAAACATAACACACAATCCCAATGTGTAGGTAAATCGAGTGAAAAAATATGGAACCAAAGAGGTCCATGAGAGACTACATCAATAGATGTTTAATTATTAGTAAAGAGGTATATACATACAATAAGACTAGTAATATGTTTACTTGTACCAAAATGGGTGTCTCAATTTCTACCCCTTTAATCTAGTAATTCAATAAAAATGGAAATTACTAATTTAAAGGAAAATAAAATCAATACCATAGTGTGGGAAACACACCTTATCTTTGATTGAGTTGTTTATTTAATATTTTATCCTTGATCATTAGGTATAATCAAGAAAATTCCAAAAAAATATCAATCAATATATATAATTTTTATGTAAGCAATACTAAAAATCAACATAAAGAAAGAGAATGGATGGAGTACACATGTGGGTGTCATGTATTAATTTGGTTTGGAGTGCTAGAAACTAGAGAAGTAAAAAAGAGAACTTTAAACCTCATTTATATTTTAGATAGGAATATGAGTGAGTCTATAAGTGGTAAAAGTGTATTTCACCATGGTGGTTTTCTACCTATAGTGATGAAAGTTGTGAGGGTGATCATGCCCCCAACCTGAAATAAGAAGAGTGGTGCTTTAGCCATTATCAATATCATTTCTTGATGAGCAAAACTCAAGTTAAAAATATATGTATATGTATATCTCAGTATAAGGTGAGTGATGTAATCAATAACCTCAAAAAAAACTTGATGAGAATAGATTATTTAATCCCTCTAATCACACCAAAAAGTAGAGCCAACCATTGTAGATGGGTAAGGCTCAATATAGTCCATAAATACTCAATTGGGGTATTAGTATATCAAGGTATCAATACTTATAATTTTTATAATTGTGAACACGATTTGAATTTTCTCATTATTAGGCACATATTTCATAACATATGCACCTTGGATATGTCTCATGTTGACACTGTAAATCTAGATCATATACTATGTATATTTTGCCAATTTGTAAATTTGTATAAGAATGGAGAAAATTCTTCCAAAAACATTCCCCCACTATGTTGAAGGGAATATAAAACTATAATAAGTACCAATGTATAGGACATGTTTTCTAAAACCCACCACCATTATAAACTGGAGATGTTGAATATTGAATAGTTATGGAGAACATGCTTCCAAAGCATGCCCCCACTAAATCTATGAATCAATATAAGTAACATACTAAATGAATGTGCATAACATGATTCCAAAGCTTTCCCCCACTATAATATGGATACTATGAATGTGTGCAATCCATGTCCATATGATGTGAACCCACTAAATTTGAAAGCTAATATAATTATTACATACTAAATAAATATGGATAACATGCTTCTAATAAATGCCCTCATTATATTTGAAAATTATACCTAGTGTGTTTTGATTACGTATAACATGGTTATAAACATTCCCTTAATGATATTTCTCCATTTTTGGAGGAGATAATATAGTGCCTTTTGGTGATCTCTTCATAAAATGAATAATGAAGAATTTGTTTGGTAACAATTGACTTGGTAATATTCTAGTAATGTTGTAGCCAAGAATTTGTAACTTTTTTTTGGTAGTATCTAAAATGTTATATGATATGTATGTAAAAAAAAAATTTAGTGATTTTTGACAATGCTTGAAAATTTACAAATTTGGTATAAATTGGAAGGGTTCATTGTCTAGATCCAAAGGTAACTTATCATTTAATGTTGTGGAGGGTGAAATAGTTGGGATTTCATATCATATGTACTAGGTAGTTCATCATATTGATTTATATAGGACCAAATATTATTGTGCTTGCATTAAATTAACCCACTTATATACATATATCTAAGTATTTACACTAGAGATCCATGGTGGTGGTATTGGTACAACAAACCTATTACATGTCTAGGTGTATGAGTATATCATAGTAGTACATCTAGTTGGTGGTCCCCTTATTGGATGGTCCCACCCATAGGTGTTTACTGAGTGGTGGGTATTCTGACATGGTAGACTGCATACCATGATGGAATACTAGAATAATTTGGATAGGCTTTCCCTTGATTAGATTATGTGGTATCATTATAATAATTTTACTAGGTGGCTTGAGGATGATTAAAAGCTACAGAAAGTTTTTCTTAATATGTGGTTTATTGATAAAATTCATAGAGTGTATGAGTTATTTTAATATGATCAAGTGACATGGTAGTTTGGGATTTATTAGGACATGCCCTTAACACCATATCCATGGCATTTCACAAGACAAAGTGGTCACATGCCACATGATAGGCCATCACCTACTACTATATATTTAGTCCCATTCCCAAGTGATGAGTGAGATATCATGGTTCACCTAGAATAGATAGATGATGCAAGTTTTAGTAATGGGTATATGAAGTGGTGGGTTAAGGTTTGATAGCCACTATTATTTATATTTATAGTTTCATCTCTAGGTGTCATTAATGTAGCACAAAGTGGTGGTGGAGAGATAGGTGTTGATAAATGAGATGATTGATATGCACTAGGAATGGGAGGAATAACAATTAAGGAAAATATATGCAATAAAAAAATTATTTTATTGTTGTACATAGTAAGCTTTAAAAATATTATGAAGAAGAAGAAGTTGGTTAAATAAAACCAACTCACAGGTATAACTAAATTGAATAATAAATATTAAACTAAAACTAAATTAAAAAATTGAAACAACTTTGGATCATGAAAATAATCCAACAAACTCCCCCTTCATCCAAAGGGGTGATGAAAAAATTGGAGCAATGACTCTAAAGTCATCAAAAGAAATTAAATGCAATTGAAAGTGGTGTATTTTAGCTCTTAGTACTAATCAAAACTAATGTCACTTCATAAAAAATCCCCCTAGTGAGTTATGGCATAAAAATATGATGCAAATGATCAACTCCTACTCATCCCTTATGATCATCATAATGTACTATAGTAGAACCTAATAAAATCCTATCCAACTACATCAACCCACATAAGATCTCACACAAGAACCCATCCATGTCAAAAACTTGTATTGTGTATGGCACATCTCCCTAATGTCCAAAAAATGTTGATGACCTTTCCTCAACACTAAAGGTGTTAAAAATCCCTATCAACTCATACTATCACTAAAAATTGATTGAATACCAATAAATGTAATTTATTCTCCCCTATTAGGCAAGAGGTGGGAAGTTATGCATTAAGAGAATTGTAATCAAACAAACATTACTTGCTCCATGTCATCAATATCAAATATATAAAGCCAAAAATGAAACTAAAAGCAAGAACATAAGCCAAAATTTCTATTCAAGCATGAACCCAAAAATGGAGTGAATAGCTAACTAGAGTAGGGAATAGTCCTCCAACCTCTGAAGATCCTCTAACCTCTAATCACTTATCACTCAAATGTGTTATCTGGTTCATATAGACCATTAAATTTGGCCATGAGGGACATATCATAATTATATGAAGTGTTAGAATATCTTGAATAATTGGATTAACCATAAGATCTACTACTAGAATGATCCACATAGTTTACTTCAACTTTCTTTTACATGGAGAATGGGGTCATCGATAAGGACATACATATTCAAGATGTCCAATACCACCACATTTTAAAAATCTAAGTTATTTATTGTGTTTTTGAGATCTAAAAGAACCTGAATCACTAGAAGAATTATGAGAATAATATTTTTGGTGATGCCTACGTTTGGAGGACCCTAGAGAGTGTCAATGTGAATGTTGTGAAGACCATCTAGATTGATGTGGTGAATGGCTCAGAAAATGACTCAAAGAGTGTTTCTAAAACTATCATTGTATATGATGACAATATTTGTGATGGGACCTATTATTTTTATAGTGAACCTCTTCAATGGATGTACTCTTCTTCCTTGTAAACTATCTCTCAAGCTGAGTTAATAAATCATAAATATAATCAAATGTAGCACCATTAAGATTATCACTAAGTTGTAGCATTTAAAAAAAATTGGTGTATATAGAATTAAGACCATTAAATGTGATGTAAATAAACATATCATCATAAATTTTACCACCAATTATGCAATATTATTGTTTTAATATTTTCATGCGAGAAAAATATTTAGAGACATGTATTATCTACTAGTTTATTATTCAATAATTATATAAGAAGGTCAATATTATTATATGTAGGATGTTTGTTTTACAATCCTTTAATGCATTCCAATATTTCCATTCATTAATTTTAACATCCTCAATATTAATGATTACCTATTTACTACAAGATGATTTCAAAAGTGTGAGTGCATATTTATCATGTTTGATATTAAATCAACTTTGTAGCTTCAATTGGCGGTGTGGTTTATTTCTTAGTGATTTTCCATAGGTAATTAAAAATGAGTTTATTTTCCATGTTCCTACTCCATTTTTGTTATTATTAGGTGATAATTTATCATTTTTAGAAATCAAACTCATAAATTTTGCCATGGTGCTAAAAAATAATCAAGTCAAAAAAAGAAAAGGGAATACTATTTTGAGGTTTTACCTTTACCTTCAAAAATATTTTTTGAATAAAAAAATTATTTTGAGATTTGTAAAAAATAATCACACCTTATATCTTATTTACACCTTTATATCTCCAAAAACTTAAAATTATTCTCCCCTCACAATTTGTCCTTTCAAAATATAAAAATAAATTTGGAGCAATAAATTTTTTTTATAAGGGTTTATGACTTTGGACCTCTTATTATCAAAACAAAATGTATACAATCACTCCCACTACACACAATTTCTAGAATATAAGTGAAGCATATTCTGGATAAACTTGGGTGGTTGAAATTTCAAAATAAAAAATATTTGTATGTAAAAGTAATCATGAAATCAATTTTCCTTTTGTCATTTTCATAGAAAAATCAAATACACTACCTTATTTTATTGGGCCCCACATAGTTCTAGGGTTTCACTCTTTCATACACTACAATCTTATGTTGTACCTTCACCAAACATCATCATATATTTCAAATTCTATTATATGTTATATGTTTCACCTTCCTTTATCAATGTAGAGGATCATAGTTATACTTCAATAGACTCCCCTTAAATCATTGATCAAGTTTCTTGGTCACTTTTCTAGGTTTCCACATCATTGCTTCTACCAATCATTCACACTTTAACTAGTGGTGATTTACATGTTACATCCTATGCATGTCTCAATACTATACTACTATGTAGGTGTGTCAATCTTCTTAAAATATTCACTCTTCTACACACTTTGTATAGGGCATGATAATTTATCAAAACTAAAAACCAAAAAAAAAAACTTCTTAACATCTTAGCAATGGAATAAATGATTCTACTAGTCATGACAGTAATGATTGGAATAAAATATAACTTTTATAGATTGAACATGCTTTGAAAACATATCTTGGAATCAAAGAGTCTATTGCACAAATTTTCTACCTTTAAATCCATGGCTTAATCCTTTAAAACCTAGGTGCTCTGATACTATTGATATGCACTAGGAATGGGAGGAACAAAAATTCATGAAACTATATGCAATAAAAAACTTATTTTATTTTTGTACATAGTAAGATTTAAAAAGATTATAAAGAAGAAGTTAGACAGAACCAAATCATAAGTATAACCAACCTAAATGACAAATATTAAACTAAAACAAAATAAAAATAAACTAAAAAAAATTTCAATCATGAAAATAATCCAACAATGATATTGTAATAGGACAATCACTTGCTGATGAGGCATCCATTATAGTCACATTTGGGTATCTTAGTTTTGTTTTTTACATTTGACTTTGTTATAAGAGTATTGGGTTTTGTATATGTTGATAAATGGTGTATTATATCAAATATGTGTAGGTTACTAGTAGTGGTCAACCATGGTAGATAGGGTGATTCAGGTCCTTAATCATAGTGTGTCGATGGACATAGCTAGAGACAAATTTATTCAAAGAGTTTTTGATATACCATACTTAGACATAATGCAAGGAGTTACATGTTGATTCAGATAAACATGGCATCTCAAAGTTGAGATCCAATGAGATCATGTTGACACTTAATGAGTATTGTAATTTTTTGAGATGAGATCATGAGGAGATAGTGTAATGGATAGGTACTTTTGAAGAGAGAGTATGTGTGATTTTCACATGTGCAGGGTCCATAGTTTGATGTTAGTGCATCTACCTATAGATATTTTGGATTTATGGATGTTGATAGTTATTAAGAGTATAACCTAGGGGATATGCACCCTAATTATGATAGATATGTTTATTTCTAAAAAAATTATATCAGTTTATATGTAGATGACATTATTCACATGGATTTGATTTGGTATCTAATATATTTGCATTGATTTATTTTATGTTTATCACTATATGATTTGTTAATTGTATTTTAATTCCATGGTTTATGTTGTGTAAATGGTAAAATGTATAAAAAATATTTGAATTTAATGAACTAATTATATGATTTGAACAATAAAATGTTGAGTATTGTCATTGATTTCAAAGGTGCATCTTGTTGAAGTTTGATGCCAAAGTTGACTAAAGATAGTCGACAGTGTGTAATGTGACAAGATGAATATAATATTTTTGTCATGAGAGAGTGTTGTCATGATATAAAGAGAAATAGATAATTTGAAGGTAAATAATGTCTTATGTATGCATGGAAGGTACATGTCATTGATGTCAAAGTGTATAAGAAGCCTAGTCATGACATGAAGAGGTTTGTGCATTGAAAAATGAATGAACATAGGAATTTTAAGGTTATATGGAACTATTTGATCATGCAATTAAATAATAAAATCATTCATAATAGTTTCAAGGTAATCCTATAGGGATAAGACCTTCAGTCTAAGTCTACACCTAGACCACTCTTAGACCCTGCCTAGCCTAATAAGGTATGAAGATCAGATTTCAAGGAAATTATGCATGTGTGAACATGTAAAGAGGTGAGATAAGTTTTTTTAGTCATGAGCAAACAAATTTAGGTCAATTTTTAAAATAAAAGTGCATGAATCACTATTTTAGGCCTCCTTGAGCTCACTAAATGATGTCTCAAACCTAATAAGCACTTTTAGACATTTGTTGGAACATGTAGCCTATACATGGGAGTATAATATATTAAATAGATATGTTTAATGGTCCTATATAAGATATATAGGGATTAGTTCTAGATTTAAGTGGTAGTCCTTTATGAATAATCATTAACATTAAAACATATGTTAAACATCCCTAAAACCCTAATAAGGACCTGATGTGAAAGTTTTTGTTAAAATAATCTTAGGATGAATTTATATTATTAGATAATATATTTTATATTGTATTTAAATGTCTTATGTACCTCTAGGTAGTGGTGGTTAGTCAAATGAGAGAGAAAATGCACAGATACATGCTTATTTGTCAATAAATTATTATATCTCTCAAAATTTGTATTAATATAAAATAGATAATGGATGGGAGAAGAATATATATACTAATTTTACATTTATATTATGATTTATGGATAGGTTATAGCCTCTAATCATTATAATTTGGTCATTCAAGTAAGCTAGTCATAAACAAACCTAGTGGTGTGAATAGTGTAAAACCCAAGCAAAGATGAAGAAATAAATTTGAAGTTTTTTACATGATATATTGATGAAAAAACAAATTAATAATTTATTTATTAATTTTAATTCATGTTAATTATTTTAACAATTTTTGGAGATCAGTGTGTATGGTGAAAAATTTGCTCACAAAATGGCCTATCTGGTTCAGATACGACTGTGATATATAAGGTCAATAAATTGGTCTATAAAACCAATATTTACAATAATAAACATATGGATTTTATATCTAAGGATTTTATATATATAATATGACCATTTATATGAAACAATAATCATGACAAGTGTCTACATAGGTGTTGGAGGTCTAATTCATCATGACTAGTTTTTAAGGTGAATTAGAAATTCTAAGATAGTTGTAGAGATGTTCTTGAGGATTTATATTCTAAGTGAAAGTGTTAAAAGAATTTATTTATGACTTTGAGGTCATGGATAATTTATTTACATGTTTCATTTGTCATATATGAGTAGATTAAGGGTGTTTAATATTCTTTGTTGTAAGACAAATTTTTGAGGTACACATGATTAAAAGGCAGTTTATCCTAAAAGATATTTCTTTGTATGAATGAAACATACAAGTATAATAAATAATGGAAGAGGTCATAATAATTAATTTTATAATTTTTTTAATGGTTTTTATTTTTAAAGAGATCCATCTATGCCTAAAAAGATCATGTTTTGGTGTTAAGAGGACAAACCTAATGCAATTAGTTCTCCATGTGACCTAAAGGAGGAATAAGGCCTAACTGAGTTATGTCAGACCAAAATGGGTTTAAATTTTGATCTAATCATGTTCATGATATGTATTAAGACTTAGTTTATGTCCAATTTAAGAAGTTTAAGGTGTGTGGTTAACCAAGTGGTTTGTGACCATAAGATTAGTATATATACAAGGAAATTTATGCCTAATTTAAAAGTATGCAAAAATAGGCAAATGGAATCTTCCATGGTTGAGTATAAATATGTCTTGAAATGAGAATATAACAAAAAAACAAAGGTGTGGTGATCAAAATTCATGAGGTGGCTGATTTGGTGCTGAGTCACTTAGGGAGTTGGTGCTTCCTTACAAGTATATGCTTCATTTTACTAGGGTTGGTACTCCAAGTGAGTTGGTTGTCAATGTAATTTGGTCTATTATTTTATAGGATTGTATTAAATTTTTATAAATCATAGTGGGATTTATCCCCCTTGAGGTTTTGCACTCATATATGTGTTATCTTGTCTAATTGGTTCTTTATGCTTTACAAGATTACTATGTTGTTTTCATAGTTCATGAATGATTAGATATAATTGAAAGAAAGTTTTTTAAAAAATAATTCACCCCCACCATATCATTAATTATTATTTCAATAATTTGTATCAGATTTTGGTCCCTTTAAGGATGTTTAATAACTTAAAGGAGATCATAGAAGCACAAACATATCTAGTCATCAGGTATAAGGAGGTTTCTCAACTAATAAGGCTCCTCTCTTTAGTGGGACTAACTATGCATTTTAGAGCATCAAAATGAATACCTATCTAATATACTTGGGATATGAGATATGTAGATCTATTATTGATGGATTCACTCCACCTACACCACCAACTAGCATATTAGGTAAGAAGGTAAGTGAAAAAAAATCTAAGGTAATGAATATCATCTTGTGTGGTCTTGTAAAGTCATAATTTGTAAAGCTCATGCATTGTGATACATCTAAAGGGATTTGAGAAAAGTTTCAAACTATATATTAAGGAAACACCAAATTCAAGTTGGAAAATTTGTAGACCCACTAAAGGTAGTTCAAATGTCTTAGAATGAAGGAGGATGAAAACATTACATCTTATCTATTAAGATTATATGAAGTGGTAAATGTCATCATAGGTCTAAGAGAGAAGTTGGAAAAATCAACAATAGTACAAAATTTATTAAGATCCATGACATCTAACTTTGATTCAAAAGCATCTGATATGGAGGAGATTAAAGATATTAACATACTACAGATGGATGAGCATCATGACATCTTGACTGAATATGAAATGAGAACAAGTGATGGAAGACCTTCCAAGAAGGAAGTTGTATTCAAAGCTAAGAAAAAATCACAAGGTAAAATGGTCAAAGATGATGTTGATATAAGTATTTTTGATAATAATGTAAAATCCATGATTGTTAATAAACTAAGGAAAGGATTAGGTAATTATAAAGGCAAGTTGTCATTATAGTGCTTTAACTGTGGTAATATTGGTCACTTTGAATTTAAGTGTCCTAACAAGGATAAGAATGAGCATGATGGAGAGTATGATGAACATCATAGTGATGATAATATTTTATATAATCTTGACAAGAAGAAAAAGAGTTTCAAGAAATATGAAGATAAGAAAGGGTCATTCAAGAATAAGAGAAGTTTCTATACCAAAGAAGATAGTAGCTCCTATGATATAAGTGACACAAGTATATTTAATAGTGATGATGATAGTAATGATCATGATAGCAATGAAACCTTATTCATGGCCATAGAAATAGACATTGAAGGTTGTTCAAAATGGAAAAGTCCTATGAAAGATGAATAATTAGTTGAATAAAAGGCTGAAGTGAACCTTGAGGTAGAATTGGTGAGTGATCTAGAGGAGTTAAAGTTTTAAAGAAGGAATAATTAAAAACTAAGATCATTGGTTAAGAGTTATGAGGAAAAAATAAATCTCTTTGAAGAGAGACTAAGTAAAAACACCAATGATCTTGTGTATATCATCAAATAGTTGGAAACCTAGATTGAGATTATTAGGGCAAGTATTAAAACCGAGGAAGAAGAATGCACTAAGTTTAGAATAGAAATGGAGTCCTTGAAGGAAAAATTAGGTCATGTAATAATAAAATTAAAGACACATTAGAAATTTGAAAATAGAACTAAAGTCCTTAGTGATATTTTAAATATTCAAAGGTATCCACATGATAATATAGGTATTTGTTTTAAATAATACCAAAGGGAAAACAAGGAGAGTTAAACCTAAAAGAATAATGGATGATCAATAAGTGATGGTACTGACAAAGTAAAGACCTATGCATAAACTCTCAAATATGAGACTCAAATTGATCATCAACAAGTAAATAAGAATGTGAGTCTTTCAAGAGACAATAAAGATAGAGGCACATCATTCAACATCAAATAAACAAGGTATGTGAATCCTTTCAATGGTTATTATTTCTCATGAAATCAATATTGATGTATATCTATGGATTGTAGACATCATATTAGAATTAATTCCTCATGGAGGAATAGGATGAATGATCATTTCAATAGTATAATCAAAATTATATATTATAATTTTGATCAAAGAGGACATATTTCAAGGGATTTCAAGATAATGCATATGAGGAAATCAATCAAGACAAAAGGTTATATAGTCATACCACTGAGAAGTGGATTAAGAAATTAGACCCTATAGACAAGGTGAAGGAGTAGTAGAAGACTAAAAAAGAAGAATCGATGCTATCTAAGACTACCTTTCACATCCAAGATGAAGGAATGAAAAGGTATATAGATAGTGTTTTCTCAATCCACATGATAAGAGACAAGATGAAGTTCATTTCATTGAATAATAATGTTGTAGGGATAGTGAGAGTTAGAGATAACACAACTACTAACATTGTTGGCTAAGGTATCTTGAGTTTGGATAATGGGAATACCAAGATAGAGAATGTGTTATATGTGTAAGGATTGAAACAAAACTTTATTATTTTAAGTAAAATTTGAAACCAAGGAGACACTTTGACCTTCCATGATAAAGGGTATGATATAAAGAGAGACAAATCAAGAAGGCTAATTTCCAATGCTAGGAGGACTGACAATAATATATATATCTTAGATGAGATCAAGAGGGATAAATTATTTATGAGAAATATGAATGAATTTCATCTATTTCATAGAAGGTTGGGCCACCTAAATATTGATAATCTAGTCAAGATAATCTCTAAGAAGTCTGTGAAGAATATACCTAAAATCACTAAACCTATAAACACACTTTGCAAGGCATGTCAACATGGTAAGAAAACTATAAGAAGGTTAAATTATAAGGAGTATTATACTTCAATACCTTTATATTTAATAAAAACTAATCTTTGTGAACCTAAAATAATCCAAAGTGTTCAAGGAGATAGTTATTTTATGTTACTCATAGATGACTACACAAGAATGACTTGGGTAGTATTCTTGAAATAAAAGTTAGAAGCTTTTGATAATTTCAAGGCATTCAAGGATATTTTTGAAAATGAAAAGAATGGAAATATAAAATGATTAAGATCTAATAGAGGAGGAGATTTTTGATCCAACTAATTTGATGACTTATGTGAGGTCCATGGGATAAGTAGATAGTTCTTAGTAGTTAGGACATATTAGCAGAATGAGGTAGTGGAAAGAAAGAATAAAATAGTTTAAGAAATGGAAATGACTATGATAAATAAATTATCTAATGGATAATATAGAGAGGTAGTGATTACTAAAGTCTATTTTTTTAATAGAGGACAAATAAGGATTACTAGAAATAAAAATCCTTATAAATTGTGGAAAGAAAGACCTACTAATGTGGAACACCAGATTATTTAGAAGAAAATGCTTCATCAAAAGAGATGAGGAATATTTAGGTAAGTTTGATTCAAGTTCTAATGAAGGAATATTATTGGGGTACTCACTAGTGATCTCACCCCATATATGTCATAATAAGAGGCTATAGAAGATAGTGGAAAACACCAATGTAAAGATTGATGAGACTAGTTTTAAGAAGTCACACTCTCAATCAAAAGATGCATTGGAGAAATTGGAATTAAAGAATGAAGAGTAAATAATATAGATATATGAGGAGGAATAATTTGAGGAAGACAAGAATCAAAAGGCCCATCAATAAAGATTCAAAGAGATCATCATGAATCATAAATCATTGGCAACAAGGATGCAGGTATGCAAATAAGGAAAATGTTGGTAAGTAACCTAAATCAAGATAATGTTTCTCTATTATCAAAAATTTAACCTAAAAACCTTGTAGAAGCAAGAAAAGACAAGTTTTGGATAGGTGCTATGAATTAGGAGTTATACCAAATAGAAAATAATGAGACTTGGGAACTAGTTCCTAGGCCTAAAAATAAGAATGTCATTGACATAAAATGGGTGTTTAAGAACAAGTTGAATGAAGATGGAGAAGTCACTAGGAATAAGGCTATATGCATATGCAAGGGGTATACACAAGTATAAGGGGTATATTTTAATGAGACCTTTGATATAGTAGAAATATTGGAGGCTATCATATTATTTATAGCATATGCATGATTCAAAGGGTTCAAAGTGTATCAGATAGAAGTCAAGTTAGTTTTTTTAAATGGAAACTTGGAATAGGAGGTGTACATAGAGAAAATTGAGGGTTTATAATTATCATGTAATAAGGACTACACATTTAGATTGAAAATTTATCTTTATGGTATAAAGCAAGTTCTTAGAACTTAGTATAATAGATTAGACATGTACCTATTGGATCAAGGATTCAAGAGAGGAGTTGTAGATAGCAATCTATACATAATGATAAAAAATGATCATCAATTGATTATGATTGTATATGTAAATGACATCTTATTTTCTATAAATAGTAAGAGTATGACTAAGGCTTTTGAAAATGTGATGAAGAAGGAGGTTGAGATGTCCATGTTAGGCAAAATATAATTCTTCCTTGGGTTTCGAATCAATTAATTAGGAAGAGGTATATTCATTTTACAAGATAAGTACATAAGAGAGATGTTGAAGAAATTTGAGATGGAAGAGTGCAAGGTTGTTATCACACCTATGATCATAGGGTGTAAGTTAATAAATGAGGATGAATCTCCAAGGGTCAATCAGAAATCATACAGGTTAATGATTGGAAGTTTTCTATACACTATTTCCTTAAGACTTGAATCATGCAAGAAATAGGTCTTGTGGGAAGATTTAAAGTAAGACTAAAGGTAAATAATTTGAAATAAATTAAAAGGATACTTAGGTATCTCAAGGGAACTATTGATATTTGGTTGTGGTATCCAAGTATCAAAGAGTTTAACTTAGTAGCCTTTATAGATGTAGACTAGGTAGAGAGTCTAGATGATAGGAAGAGCACTAAGAGAAGAGATTTATTCTTAAGAGAGTGCCTAGTATCATGGATAACCAAGTAGTAACCACTAGTGACATTCTCTACTTATGAAGATGAGTACATTTCAATAGATTCATGTTTCACTCAAGTCTTATGGATGAGGCAGATCTTAAAGGACTATAAAGTGGAGTATTATAGTCCTAGTCCTATCTTTTGTGATAATACAAGTGTCATAAGGGTATCAAATAATATAGTGATGCATTTAAAGACTAAGAACATTCTCATTAGGAATAATTTAATAAGAGAATAGGTAATTAAACAAAGTGTTAAACTTGAATATGCTTCTATAAAGGATTGGATTGTAAACATTTTAACTAAGCCACTTCCAAAGGCAACATTTGAGAATCTAAGATAGGGATTGGGAGTAATTCCTACCCCTAATATCCATTGATAAATTTAAGGGTAATGGGAGATAATTAGGTGGTTAATTATCTACAATAATAGGAAAGCAATGATAAGAAGGTATGCATGGAGATAGGGGGAACATGTTTGATGTTTTATAGATTCATAATCCTATGTGTTGAGATTTTGGTTGAAAGTGATGTGAACCAAGAAGTTGGAGATATATATTTATCATTAATGTAAAATGGGGATAAATTTCAAAATGAGGGATAAATATGATATTGATACAAGTTTTTGAGAGTGGTTACCATCAATGACAAAGAGGGAGATTATTGAGTATTGTCATTGATGTTGAAAGTACATCTTGTGAAGGTTGATGTTAAAGGTGACTAAGGATAGTTGACAATGTGTGATGTGAAAATATACATAGAATATTTTTGTCATGATATATTATTTTCATGAGAGAAAGATAAAGATAAATTTTCAAGGTAACTAATGTCTTATGTCTATATGGAAGGTACAGGTCATTGATGTTAAAGTCCATAGGAAGCCTAGTCATGGCATGAAGACGTATGTGCATTAAAAAATTAATGAAAAAAAGAATTTGAAGGTCATATGTAACTATTTTAGAATTTAATTAAGGCATATAATCATTCATGAGAGTTTTAGGGTGAGCCTATAGGGTTAATACCTTTAGTCTAAGTTTGCATCTAGACCACTCTTAAGCCCTACCTAGCCTAATTAGGTATTAATATTAGATTTTAAGGTAATTATTCACATGTGAGAATGGAAAGAGGTGAGATAAGTTTTTTTAGGCATGATAACTAAGTTTTAGGTCAATATTTGAAATAAAAGAGCATGAATCATTATTTTAAGCCTTCCCAATATCACAAAATGAGGTCTCAAAGTTGAGAATCACTTTTAGACATTAGTTGTCATATGTAAAATATGAATGGGAGTATGAGATATTAAGAAGATATGGGGAAGGGTCATAGATAAGGTATATAGGCATTATTTTTGGATTTAAGTGGTAGTGCTTTATGAATAATCGTTAACACTAAAACCTATGTAAAACCTCCCTAAAAGCCTAATGAGGACTTGATATGAAATTTTTTATTCAGATCAGATTATTATGGATTAAAATTACTATATAATATATTTTATCATGTATTCAACTCTTCCAGGTACCTCTAGGTGGTGGTGGTTAGTCAAATGAGAGAGAGAATGCATATATATAGGCTTATTTATAAATAAATTATTATAAATCTCAAAAGTTATATTGTCAAAAAGAGAAAATGGATGAAAAAATAATATAGAGACTAATTTTATATTTATTTAATGTTTATGGATAATTTATATCCTTGAGTCATTATAATTTTGTCATTCAAGTAAGCTAGTCATAGATAGACCTAATGGAGTGAATAGTGTAAAACCCAAGCAGAGATGAAAAGATAGATTTGAAGGTTTTTGAATGATATATTGATAAAAAATAGTTCATTAATAATTTATTTATAAATTTTAAGTCATTTTTATTATTTTAATAAGTTTTTGAGATCAATGTATATGGTGTAAAATTTGCTCATAAAATGGCATGTCTGGTTCAGATAAGTCTTTGAGATATAAGGGCAAGAAATTGGTCTACAAGACCAATATTTTACATCAAATCATATGAATTTTTTATTTTAGGATGTTATATGTAACTCATGGGACCATTTTCATGCATCAAGAGTCATGACAATTGTCTACACATGCATTACAGGTCTGATTCATCATGTTTAGTTTTTAAGGTGAATTAGTAGTTCTAAGTAAGCAAGTTTCAAAAATATTATTGAGATTTTATCTCTTGAGTGAAGGTGTTACAATAATTTGGTGATTACTTTAAGGTCATGGATAATATTTTTACATGTTTCATTTTTTCATAGATGAGTATCTTAATGGTGTTTAGGCTTCTTTGTTATAATACATACTTTTGAAGTACATATGCCTAATAAGGCAGTTTGTCCTAAAAGAGATTTATTGATATGAATTGAGGATTAATGTATAATAAAGTATGGATGAGGTTATAAGAGTTAATTATATAAGTGTTTTAATGGTTTTTCATTTTTAAATAGATCCATCTGGGCCCAAGAATATCAAGTTTTGGCATTACGAGGATAGATCTAATGGAATTAGGTATCCATGTGACCTAAAGGAGGAGTAAGGCCTAATTAAGGTGTGGTAGACCAAAATGGGGTCAAATTTTGATTGAATAATTTTCAAGAGATGTATTAATACCTATTATGTGGCTGACTTAAGAGGTTGAATGTGTGTGGTTGACCAAATAGTGTGTGACCATAAGACTAGTATATATTCAAGGTAGTTTAGACCTAATTTAAAAGTATGCAAAAATAAGAAAATAAAATATAGCATGGTTGAGTATAAGGAGGTGTTGAAATGAGACCATACCAAAATATTAAGGTTTTGTGATAAAAATTCATGAGGTGTCTAAGTTTGTGTTGAGTGACTTAGGGATTCAGTGCTTCCTTACAAGTAGGTACTTGATAAATCCTAGTCAAGTGGGTGTTTGGCTTTACTATGGTTGGTGAACCAAGTTTATTTGGTGCTCAATATAATTTGTTCTTTTATTTGATGGGACTATATTACATTTTCATAGATCATAATGGGTTTTCTTCCCCTTAAGGGTTTCCTACTCATATATGTGTTATCTTATCTAAATGATGACTCTAAATGTATCATAGGTGTCCTTAGTATTTAAAGAACACTTCTCATTTTATAATTATAGGAATTCAAAGCATGATTATTAGGTTTTGGAAACTTATGTTACTTGTGGTGAAATAGTGGTAGAGCAATGTTTAATTATTCCATAAAATTTATATTAATTGATGGTTGGGAATCATCATGGACAAAATATTTACAAAGTGTAAGTTTATATGCTAATACTAGTGAATTATGATCAAAGATTAAACTATAAATATATCTAAATGTAAATTTAAAATGAAATCTAAACTAAAGTAATCTAGTTAAAAAGAAGCAAAAGAGAAGGATAAGGTAGAAAGAGAATAAGTGATTACTGATCTTAGCCTCAAACATTATGACAATGTTTTGATTATAATTGAGTATACATTTAACCAATATATAATGTAAAATAGCATAAGCTTAGATTTTACTACATAGTAGGTAAACATCTAAGGATGATAAAGAAGTACAAGTAAGAACTAAATTTACTTTAAAGATTTGCTACCACACTCAAATAGCATTAACATATTCTAATGTAGAGAAAATAAAATAAATAAAATTCAAGATCATTCAACTAATCTAGAATAAGCATAAATTAACAACCCTATAATCAAATATATAACTTTGAATTCATATAAACTATTCAAATTCTAGACTTAAGACTAACAAATGAGGGAAAAGCCATGTAATAATTGACACAAACAAATTTATATAATATTTTCATATTTCCTTGATTGTATTAACTACTCAAGGCATACTATTTTTTCTCAAAATTCTCTCTTTAAAAAATGGTAGTACTACCTTTTATAAGAGGACAAGGTAGTATACTGGTCAGTTAGAAGATATAAATGTATAAGAAGGATAACTGTCCTTTTTCTACAAATTTATAGAATAAATTTGCTTTTCCAAATTAAACTGACCTGGAGGAAAATATGTTAACATACTGACATATGCCTTTACAAAAGAATATTCCTCTTTCAAAATATTACAAATATTTTATAAAATGGAATATTAATTAGCTATTTGGTGGGCCTTATGTTTGGGAAATTTCATGTTGTTTCTAAAGGATGTTCATAGCCCTCTAGTGTTGTTCATTAACTATCTCTAAGTCCACGACTAGTTTCAAGAGACACTTTTCCTCTTTGTCAACAAGCTCAATCAATTCCATATAATTCCTAGCCATATCTTACTTGATGATCTTGGCCTCAGTTATCCTTTCACCTACATTGAAAATCATGTTTAGGATCTTGTTATTGTCTACCCTAAACTGGCCTTGACTCTTAGTTTTTATTTCTTATATCACCAAGGTGGCCTTATGCTTAAACTCATCATCCCTAATGATGTTTAGGACAATAGGCTATGCAAGGTCTTTGAGCATTTTCCCAAGGATTTTCTCAATCCTTTCCATTATCTCCTCATCATCCTTTAGGAGTTTCTCTAGTTCTTCTAACTAGGCATTCAAATTCTAGATTTGGTCAACAATAATTCCTAAAATTGCATTCAAATTTCCTAAACTTATTGATTTAAACATATGAATCTACATTTCAACTCTAATGTTGATTATACCTATTATTTTCTCCTATAAAGCTTACCTTTGGGATATTAGACCCTTAGACATTGTGTTCTACTATACTAATGCACTCTACCTTAGTTTTATTTATTTTAATGCATCAAACATATCATAGAATGATTCATCTATTAATTTGATAATTATGTTAGGTACTGATAAGATATCTTGTGTCTTCATATCCTCATTTTCCTTCTCTAGTTTGGATATTATTTGCTTCATTCCCCTGATGCTAGCTTTAACTTGAGCTAAGTGAGCCTTAGCCAATTCTTTAATGTATTCTACATAGATGGAGTGCTCACCAAGTCTTTGACCTCCCATTGGAGTTAATCCCATTTATGGATCAACCTTATAAAAGATTAATTATTCAATTCCTACCATTGATTTTCTAGTTTTCATTCTCTCTAATCCATCTATCTTAGGATTGAATTGAATAGTAGTTGGTTTAGTGTAATTTGGGTGTTTACGAGCCTCCATATAGGCACTAATTGATGCTCTTAGATAATTTAATTACTTTTCATCTAACACTAAAATAACCACTATTCCTCTTTCTTCATCCTCCTTCATCAAAGCCCTTATCCATGGCTTGATATCATCATGTAAATCAATGTTAACAGTCTTGGTTAGGGCCCATGAGTGGTGCCAAGAGGGTATTTTTTGCACTTTTCCATAGATGAACCAATCAGGAATGATTGGTCCATGGATGGGGTACTCATCACTAAATAAGTTGACCTCAATCATGGGATGAGTGAAAGTAAACTTTGGCTTCTTTGATCCAACTTGGACCATTGCCAATTTCACCTTTCTCTTCTTCAATGGTGCCACTAGGACTAGGTCCAAGGCAAATTCTTTCCCTTTTTCTTTCTTAACCTCTTCTATTTGGGCTTGTGATTCTTTAACACACTCCTCCTCTTCATCAGATCCATATTCCTTAGCAATAACCTTGAGGGTATCCTCCACTATCTCACTAGGGTGCAGGGAAATCATGTCTATGTATTCAATTAGAGATGTTGGTCTTTAGGGAGGGATTGAGGATGATGGGCCCTCAATAGGTCTCTCTTCCATTTCATCTTTGTCAATAACTTATGTAATCTATGTTTAAGGTTATTTCCCTTCACTTTTGGTTGCTCTTGAAGGGGATTTGAATATCTAGTAATTAAAATGGTATTATAGAGGTCCCCTTTGACATATATCTCTTGGTGGCTTCTCATCACTAGTCAATCTATGCTCAAGTCTAATGTTATGTCCCTTGATCCAAGCCAATATTTCTTCAAAATTGTTTTATTTGATATATATGGTTTTATGGACATAAATTTGGTGTTCATACACTATCTTGGACAGTTTCTTGGACTTCAGATATGTGGAGACCCTGCTATTAGGGTCCCACAACTTCAATTCATCAAGTTGTAATTTGAAATATTCCCTATGACTAGCCATAATATTCAGTTGATCCTAATTTTGTAACATAATTTTGATAATATTTAAAGGAAAAAAATGGGGGAGGCCTTTCCTTTGATCTTTTCACACTCTATCCACACCATTAAGAAGTTGGTATGCAATTTCTTACTCTACCATCTTGATGGGAACATAGAAAATTAACCTATAAGGTTAGATCAAAATCTATTTAGTTATGATTATTATACAATCTAGATACAACTAGATGTCTCCCAATAAAATCCACTATTTATTAATTAGAGGGATTACCCTAGGCATAGGGATCCTTGTGATGGCTTCTACCAAGGCTAGATACACAGTCATAAATGAATTAGATGTTATGCCTATATTTGAATATGTGTAGCTTTGTTAAGTGGTGAGAGACTGTAAATTTGCCCTCAGGTGACCAATTTTTGATATAAGGGATCTAGGTAGAGGCCAACAAGGTATCCAATAGATAGGACATCATGAAGAATTATGTCCTGGTTTTCTTCTTAATGGCTATGAATTATTATTTTAAATAGATGTTGATCATCTCTCTAATTGGTGGAGTGAGCACTTTCTCTACCAAGAAGTAGAGGTAAGACACGTAACTCTTGTTAACATAATTGGTTCAAGGGGATCTATATATTCTATTTAAAATAATTATAATTACCCAAACCCCCTTTCTAAATTGGGTAACTGGGATCTTACCGATAGGGTCTAAGATCACATGGTTCCCTTGGAGCAACCATGGCCTAATAATGGTGTTTAGATCATTCTTGCTAGTCCATTCCTTAATAGTGGGAAAATCCACTTGGGGTTTTAAAATCTTATAATAACTCTCAAAGGCTAATGGGAAATGAATGTACTTATTCTAAAGGTCATTTCATGAATAATCTAACCCTATTCAATTCTACAATCTTTAAAAATGAGAGCAAAGATGTCAATATAATGGATTCCCTCTGGTTTGGCAACAACATGGTGGAGACTTGCCATTTGGACTACAACTAGGTCATAATACCTTCTAGTTACAATGATAATCTTTTGTTATTCTTTCATGATGGGTTATATGTCTTCAATGGTCCAAAAGATCTTGGACTAGTTTTGATTACCCGTGCTCAATGCAATAGTGTCCAGATCTATGTCCTTGAAGACCCTTCCTTCATTGTTTGTAGACAAATACAACTCTATCTCATCCCTATATTATTTCCTTTGAGATACCGTGGCATCCAAACTTTAAAAATTGCTTTCTACTATGTTCCAAATTGTCTTTGAGTTAATTATTTTGTGTTTGAATTGTAATTACACTCTCTTTTAGCTTAACTATGATCAATTCAAGCTCAAATTAGGGATTTTATGCATGTTTAGGGCTCTCCTAAATATTTAATGGTGATGTCTTACTTGGACTTTATCTCTTACATGCCTTAGATTTGATTTTGACCCTTTGCCTTTATACTTTTACATTTTTTAGCACACAAGATCTTCATTTTGTGCTTGCATGGCACTTATTTGGTGACTATCTGGCACTTTTATGGAAATTTTCATAAATGCATTCAAATCACTATTCATTATTATTTAAAAGTTTCCCTTCTTATTCATATTATTTGATTAAGATTCAAATATTAACTTAGGCCACTGATCATGATTCGGGCCCTTTCATGTCATTGGCCATCTTTGCATCGAGCCTTATGGTTATTCCACTTAGTACGTCTATAGTATTTTTGAGTTCTATTGAAAATTCATTGGTGATTTAGTGTTATTGGATCATCTAGGCCTAACTCAGCATGAGTCGTTGATCCTACATGGTGCACAAACTTTAATCAATACATAGTCATAAAATAACTTATGCTAAATTATTTTATGATGAGTCTATTTAATGTTAATAAACATGCCAAAAACTTAAACTAAAATATTTTATACTAAGTTTTAAATAATGACATCAAATGACCCTTCGATTAACATAAAACATGCCCCTTTTGTCTAGAAAAAATGTTAAATGAGCTTGAATTTTATGGCCTCATGGACATCAATGATGGCCTCACAGACATTAAATGATGTTCACGAGGACATCAAATTTAATCTCATGAAGTCATTTAGGTCTGGTGGGATTAAATTTTATGGCCTCATAGATGCCAAATGATGGTCAAAAGAACATCAATTTTAAGCTCATAAAGCTATGTATACATGAGTGCCACATGGTGCCTCTGTGGGGTTTCTTGGTCCTTTTGACTTTTTGATGTTGTCTTCACTCCATTAAATCTAAATCCATGATTGATTATGGACCATGGATCATGATTTGGGCATTTATATGTGATTGGTTCCTTTGATTAATTATATTAAAAAAACCTAAGTTTTAAAATAAGGTCTTGTTGTATTAAAATATACAACAAGGCCTTATGATAAAACTTAGGCTTAAGCTTATATTTAATACTAGGGCTCATCCAACCTTCAGGCTTCTCTTGCATCATCTGATCTTTGGTTTCTATTAATCGTGGGTCATTGGATCTATAAATAAGTGAGGTATTTAAGTTAGGACTCTGGGTAGATAGAAACTTAGGCTAAAGCATTAAGGCTAAGGTCTCATTCATATTGATAAACATAAATAGGGCCTTAGAATTAAGACTTTAGGATAAATAGATAACAAAGGGGACCATGCTATAAAAATTAAAAGTGGCCCTACCAACATGAACATTAGACTAAGTTAGAAATATAGGAAACAAAGGGGGAAAATAAGAGTGACCAAGTAGGACTTTCAAGTTAAGGTTTGGAATTGATAAGAAATACAACTAAGCCTTAACATGAAAATTAAATTTAAGTCTAAAGTAATTTGAAATGTTCCCTTCAATTTGCTCCCATCAAATGTAAATTTGAACCAAAGGCTTAATCTAGGGTTTTTTAAGGGAGAACTTTCATAAAATGAATCCTGAATAGAGTTAATTTATAAAATATAAGCATGATCCATCAACAAAATCTCCATGAAACATATATCTATAAGACATGAAGACCAATTATTAGTAACATTAGGCAAGCCCAAAGTAAAACCATAAACTAGTAGGTCAATTATATCAAATTGGATGATACTTAAATTATAATAGTGTTTAAAACATGCCATGGTTTTAGGGTAAAGGTTCCAATTATCTCAAGGGTCCCAATTTTAAAAAATGGGGGTATCTTATCCTCAATAAAGGGTTCTTTATGCTTTGCTAGATTAATATGTTGATTTCATAGTTCATGAATGATTGGGTATAATTGAAATAAAGTTTTTAAAACACTAACTCACCCCTATTAGTAATTGTGCTTCCAACATAAAATACTCATCATATCCAATAGAACCTAGTAGGAAACAATAATGATTTATTATAATGATCATGTGGTAAAATAACTATCAGTTTATATTTTATAGGTAGCTCTATTATAATTGTAATCATAACTAATGAATCTATAGGTACCTATTTAAGAACCAAAATATACTATATAGGTACATAACCTCCATGTATACCTTTACATAAGACATGATCAGGCAATAGTTCCTTGGTAGGATCAGTGTGAGAGTGATTAGTCTTGGTAGAGAGCACACTAGAAGGACTTCTACTAGTGGGCATCCTCTATGAATGTTTATGGAAAATGTTTTCCTTAGAAGGATAAAAATGGGATGGTTAGACCCTATTAGGTAAGCCTCTATAATAATTATGTGAATAAATTTTATCTACCTCTTTTTTAAATGTGATAATTCCTTGATTTGCTAATTGTGTAAGCTTTTACTCAACAAAAAAACACTCATTATCTCAATGACCATTAATACCATGAGAAGTTAAAATGTGGTATCCTTTTACCTTTTCAAATATATGAGGTTGGTAATGTGAATTAAGTGGTATTTTTATCAATCATTTATCTAATAAATTTCATAATATATCATTTGGTCTATCTTGATACAAATCAAATTGAAGAGGTTAGTGTTTTGTGGTGCTAGTTAGGCTAACTATGGGAAGTATTCAAAAAACATGTTCCTTTATTTTGTTCAATACTTTAACTATTGGTGATTTTGTTGGTACTAGTGTTTTTTTATAATATTTTTTAAGTGGTTCATGATCCTTCATAAATTTTTTAGGTTTCCATGAAACACGAGTCTTAACATGTTTTGTTTTTGATGGAAGAATAGGTAACTAAGTTTGTGTATGTTTTAAAGCACATGCATATTTACGTACATCCAAATATAAGTATTTAATGAATAAAATAAATTTTTACAACACTCTCTCTCTAAGTGGATAAATAAGACCCCTTCTAAATATAAATTATACTTTCAAATATGAGGGTGTAAAGTTAAGGAATATAAATCATCCTTAAAATGAATAACATATTCCTGTAGAGATTCATTATCATTTTGGCTCTATATTTTCAAATGATCTAATGGTAACTTAAGTAAAGTAAATCAAGGTAAATTTGATAATATTTCATCCTCAAGATTCTTCAAACTTGATAAGGAACCATCTAGCAATCTATAAACATATCAAGAGCCCCTTTTGTTAAAGTGTGATGGAAAAAATTTAATAACAAGCTTCCATTTTGGGTCCAATGTCCAAAGAAGTGTAAATATTATTTAAAATGAATAGAAGGATCCTCTTGACCAATAAATAATTAAAAATTATGCATGATAAAATTATTTGGATAAGGATACTCAAACCCATGTCAAGCAATAAGTTGTCTTGGTAGTGTATTCTCCTTAAAAAGAGCCTCATAAGAAGAAACTTATAACTTAAGAGTGTTGACTTGATGTTTAAAATCTCCCATGGTGGTAATAATAGATAAGATATCATTAGAGGTTGAATTTTGTGTTAGAGTTTGTAAAATACCATTCACATAGAACATAGGTATGGTAGGATTTGTATCTCTCAAGAGGAGAATCATCACATGGGTTTATAACATTTGGTAAAAGAGTACCCATGATTAAATAGGTAAGTATATCATGATAGATATAATTAAGGATAATAACATTTCTAGTAAAATTTTATACTTTACTTGGAATTTTTTTACTTTCAATAGCAATTGGTGAAATAATTTCACTTGTAAACATTTTCTTTTGTTTAGCCAAAAATTCAAAAGAGGGAAGAAGGGACATTTGGCACTTCATTTTAAATATCATGATTTTGGGGGTGGGAGTTGGGTGAAAATATTACTTTAATTTTTACTCAAAAAAGGAAGAGAGAATGGAATGCTACTTTTGAGTTCCTTGGATTTATATTAATTATCCTTTAAATGAGATATATCAAGAAAACTTTGATTTTTTTGTGTGTTCCTAAATAATGAAAGTTTTTAAAATGTTTCCTTGAGATGTTAATTGGAAAACTCATTTATACATTTATAAAATAAAGGGTGAGAGATAATACATGTATTTTTATCATTACATACCAAAGGTGAAAAACAACTTGGACTAGGTGTATTTGAATCATGCAAAGAAGACCTGGGATTTTCAACACTAGTATTATTTGGAGGTGAAGTCACACACTTGATTTCATCAATATTTTCATTATGAGATACATTTTAGGAACATTCAAAATCCTTTAATTGTTCAACATTAGAAGGGGGGATCTCACATTCAGTTATTAAGATAACCAAACAAGGTGGAGATACATTAATTAGATTTTCAACAGTCATAATAGTATCATTTTTCATGTTTTTTGGTTTTTTAAACTCCTCATAATTGGAAATAAAAGGATTAGGATAATGATTTTAAACATACCCAAGAGGAATGTCATTACATTCATATCCATAATAAAAAATGTCATTGTCACGAGATTGGTCATTTAGATTTGTATTTGCATCATTTTTTATTACATTGTCATAGTTATAAGCAAAGGCAAGGGTTTTAAGACGATTTTTGATGTTCCATAAGATCCTAATATGAAATACATTGATCATCAGGGACATTAAACCAACTATAAAAAATATGGAGCCTTTAAGAAAATTTTGAAAAGCACAACAAAGAGAGACAAAGTAATAAGAATATTTAACATTCTTACACTAAGCCTACATAAACAAAAATCAGATTTAAAAATAAAATATATAAATCAATAATTAAATTATAAATAAGCTAAAAACCCTAATAAATAGACTAGGGTTTTGGCTCAATAAATAGAGGTCAGTTTCACCAAGTGTTTTATGTGCTTTAGGAGATTTACAAGATAATACCCTAGAAAATAAACCTATTTGAAATGAATGGTAATATTCATATTTACATTAAAATACATTCAATAATATATATTTGCCTAACCTATCATGTGTAATAAATACATTAAGTACAAATAAACTAAGGGAAAAAGAGATTTTATCTTACTTAATGGCAGTGGTCAGGAGTTGTCATAGGGTTGTGTTGGAGATTTGGATTTTGTTCATTCTATGTTTTGACTATTTTTAACCTTCAGACAGTTGTGTTGATTGGGGACAATAACGTCGATACTTATGTTTATATTTGATTCTAGTGTCTAGTGAGAGATATACTTATGAGTGACATAAATTCATATTATACCTATGCTACCCCCTATATAATTATTATTTTTATATCAAATTATGCTCTCTTGTGTGTTAGATCTAGATAATAATAAATCCTAGTTCTTTTGCATTTTACATCTTGCAACCTAGTAAAAACGGGTTAGTAACATGAGTTGAGATAACCTTATCAACCCTAATATTGGTAAGTGTTTCCCACATATGCAATACTCCAAAGAGGGCCTCATACTCACACGTAGTTATCCCTCTTATGCATGTGTGTGGAATTATAATAGTGTACCTATATACTCTTTCTCCTAGTAAACATTGGTACAAGTGATACAATTGTATATTTGACCTTTTTAATGTTTCATATATTTGAAATAGTGTTTTACTACAATTTGAAAGATTTAAATAGATAGTACTTTCTTATTATAGAGATTCCTTACCAAATTAGAAGGTGTATTAATTAGAACACAACATTTGTATATAAAAACCCATTAAATTTGAATAAGAACCTAGTGACACATAAAATTATGACCATAGGATGGAAAAAGAGGGCCAAAAAATTGTCACAACATGAAAGATATGGAAAAAATATAAGATTAGATTGTTACATTGAGCCTAGACACTAACATTGACATTTATGTTTAGGACAAACACAAGTGCCCAAGGGACAAAAATTTTAGAAAATAATAAAAATAGGTAATGGTATCTAGTATACATTCTATAAGTATTAATAAACATAACACACATTCCCAAGGGGTAGGTAAATCATGTGAAACAAGATATAACTGAAGAGGTCCATGAGAGACCATGTCACTAGATGTCTAGTTTTTAATAAGTAGGTATATACGTAAAAGAAGACTAGTAATATGTGTACTTATACCAAAATGGGTGTCTATATAGAGTTAATAATGAGGTGGGGGATTTAGATGGAATGGGATACCTCTCTTTTAGGCTTGGTATTAATATTAGAATATATGCCAACTATGGGACCTAATGCTCTAACATTAGGGAAAATTTTTATATCTAAAAAGACTCGATGTTTTAGGAAGTGTTATATAAGAAGGATTAGGCAAGATTTTTTTTGTTTTTAGAAGCAATGTTTTATTTAGCTTATATGGTTGGATAAGGATTTTGTCAATGTTTCTATTTGCTTTGTGAATGTTTATATGAAATGAAAAATAGTTACTTGATAAATTCAAACAACTAAAGATAGAGAGAAATAATAAAACTAAAACCAAATAAATAAACATTTTTTATTTATTTTCCAATTGATTTTTTTATTTCATAAAATGTGAGTGTGTGTGTGTGTGTGTGTGTGTGTGAGAGAGAGAGAGAGAGAGAGAGAGAGAGAGAGAGAGAGAGAGAGAGAGAGAGAGAGAGAGAGAGAGAGAGAGAGAGAGAGAGAGAGAGAGAGAGAGAGAGAGAGAGAGAGAGAGAGAGAGAGAGAGAGAGTTTTTTTGATTGATATGTGAATGTATCTAATTTTAAAACTATGTTTCCTTAAAATTAAAGTGATTTAATAAAATATATAAGCTCTAAACAACAAATACTATGAGGTTCTTAGAGTTTTATTTCACCCAAACAAGTCAAGAACAAGTTTTACCATTTATAGGAGTTGTACACTATAAACATTGTATTTGAAATGAAAAATGAATGATATTAGTTTTAATTTTTTTTATAAAATGAATTATAAAAGCATGCTCAATTTATCCAAGCAATCAAAATCAGAATCATAATGGTAGATCTTATTTACCTAGGTTTGTCTATCGTTTTGGTAATCACTAGTTGTTTGCTTTGAGAATAAAACAACTTGTTTCAAAGATGAAAACTAGTTATTTCAATGGATGGAAATGTATGATATAATTTATAACATTCACCTAAGTTTTTAATAGAATATTATGTTGTAAAAGAGACATATAAAAATGAATACAAGTAAACAGGGAAGCTAATTATTATTTTTATGCAAGGATGGGAGAGGGAAGAAATATTTTTCTTATCATAAATCACTTTTTTTCCAAAAATATAGTTTTAAAATAATACAATATTTATGATAGTTTAATACAATATAATAAAAATGGTACAAAAAATTAAGTTAAGAACCTCCAACCTAGTCCTTGATGTAAACCATCTTAAGTTTAAAGGTATGTTATACTACAATCCTCAATATGCTAGCCCCTTTACCCAATGAATATTTTAACAACTCTCTAACAATGAGGGTGAATAAATGAATATAAAAAATGGGATAATAAGATAAATAACTACAAATAAGGAATAACTAACTGTGGCTAGTTGAAGACACCATTTTTAAAGGCCTAGTTACAATAAAAATGGCTCTCCCTATAAAGAACTATGTAGTTGAACACAAAAACAATAAAAGTTAAGCTACAAACAAAATATAATATGTTGTGGCTATAAAGTAGTCAAAAATATTTAGCTCTAATGAAAAAATTTAGATCTAAAATAAATCCAAAATTGGCTTACTTGTAGAAGAGCAATGGATCTTACATGAAGGAGTTATTGGGTTAAACTAGGATTTAAACATAGGAGGGACTCAAACTAATTGTAAATAGATGGAGTGATATGGGTCTTATTGGAGGTGAAATTGGGGTATAAAAATCAATTAACAGGCAAAACATGTCAAGGAATGAATCATGGAAAGGAAATTTAGAAGGCATAATAATGGTGATGAAGCTACCAATATTTACAAGGGATATTATGTAATTATTATTATTGGGGAAAATACTGCCCTTAAAAATTATAATACTACCCCTATTTAATACAAAATTTCCCTCTTAAGATAGAACCACTAGGGTGGCTTAAATAACCATCATGACAAACCCATCACCAATGAGGTGGTTTTGTAACCTCATAGGTCAATTTTATCCCTAATAGGGTGGTTATTTCACTAATGAGTTTTTTTAAAACAAGATAAGGAAAGCTACAAGGGACAATAAAAGGGGCATTTTAGTGGGCTCAGGAGAGGGGGAATAAAAAGAGGGTATAGTGTTAGAGAGTTCCTATTCAAAAATTATTAGGAGTTTATTACATCATCATTAGACCTATCATTTAAATAATGTCACATTATATAAAGATTAGGTGCATATAATATGTAGGTATTACTCAACATAGCAGGTGTTAAGGTCAAGAAAAAAATCAACCATTAACCCCCTTTTCCCATTTACCACATTTTTTACAAACAATCATTGAGGTAAGGCTATAAGTGAAGAATAAGATACACAATGATTTCTATAGTGAATCAAGTGACCAAAAATATACACATAGGACCTATAGGTAAAGGTGAATTGATATAAATGAAAATATAGGGAATAAACCTTACTATACACTCACACAACCTATAGAAAATAATGTGAAATAACCTTATCTATATATTTTGAACTTATCCCAAATTAAAATGACACCATATTCTTTATTCATAGTGACCTCACATAGTCATACAATTGATCACATAGTCTCTATGCTAGTCAATCATATTTGAGTGTTAACCATGTTATTCATCTTTAGTTATTCCATCTTTTAACATATTTATATAAATTTTAAATTAAAATTTTTTATTGTTTATTTATTGCATATATTATACATTCTAATTTTATTTAACAATTTATCATAATTAGATTAATATTTTTTTAACCCTTAATTTCGAGAAAACAACTTAAGCCTCTAGGGTAGTAAAACCCAAAGTTATGTTTAAATTTTGGTGCAACATTCCTTCCCATTCTATGTTCATAACTTAATTTTTCATAAAGGATTTATAGTCAATTTAATTTTGTATATTCATCTAGGACCTTCATCACCTTTTCCTTGAGCAAAGGATACATATCTTTGATGAATTTGGTATCTCTCCTAAACTAATAATATAGTAGAGTTTTTTTTAGGTTATTTTAACCTCAAAAACTTCATAACTTACCCTTGTCCTAGCCTTTGAAAATTAATCCTTTCTTAATACTTCAATTATCACTAATAAAATTTATTTCCCTATCTACGTCAACACCTCAATTGACACCAATCACATCAAGTGATGCATTACTGATGATGGTGATGTTATTAAAATAATTCCTTTACATGTGTTTGATGCACTAGGAATAATTCATAAGGTAATTTATGATTCTCACCATAATAATGCCATTTTAAAAAATGGCATGGTTTATATAGTTGGTAATGTGAATATCCATTGCGTGTTTGGACCTAATATGGTGTGGATTAAGTTTTTTATGCTAAACATAGATTTATGAGGATGCATAACATTATAATAAGAACATAGATGGTAGAAATAAAACCTTTAGAAATATTTTTCTTATTGTAATTTCAATTCTAAGGGTCCAATTCATCGTGCATAACATGAATATATCCTTCATGCTCAAATTGAACTACTTGATTAGATGATATATTTGGTATAAGGTAGGGAAATATGTGTGTTAACAAGACAAATTTCTCTACCTAGAGGACCATTTTTACCCAAATTGTCCGTCTTATCAAAGATTTATATGATCTGCAAGTTTTCAATTTGATATTTTATAGTCAAGGTGATCTTATTTAAGATATGTATCAATGGTATGATTATATATTTATTTTAACATACATATAATCTTAACACTCTTGAGGAGTCTCATAGTAGCTCTTGTTGTGGCCACTCTAGCTAGCAAGTCACCACATAATGTATCATACCAATAAGTTAATTCTAACCTAGTCTATTTAAGGATGTTGTTTAATATATCAAGAACTAAAATATTTTTCAACTTAGTAGGAATGATATAAATTCCGTTGTTTAATCCTTATAATTTTTATCATCCCCTTGATTTCTTTCTACTTGGCCTCTTGACTTTATTGGTGATTTCAATCCTACTTTGTTAGATTTAAATTGTTGGTTCATCATTATAAAATACTAATTTAATAAAAGTTTGAGGCCATGTCCCTTAAAAGCATGAGTGAGTTCATAATAATTTTTTTTCCTAACCCAACATTTTTTCTAGTTTGGTGTTCTCATTTTAGTCATATTTAACAATGGCCTAGGATTTCAAATCCCTGAGATGTGAAAATTGGATGAAAATCTCAAGTTTAAGTTGCAATTCTTATAGACCTATTAACCATAATGTAATGGTCAAGCCCATTTTTATAATAAAATTATTAATAAAATTATCCTTAATAATTTTTATAAGTCTTAGAGAGGTTAGAATATCAAGTTATATACTACTCTATGGGAATATCAGACATTTTTTATGCTGACATAGGAGAAACCTTAAATTCACTAGTTTGAAAATTTGATGTTGTTATCCACATTGAGATATTGATATTTTATATATGAGTCAATAAATTTAGATATATATAAAATTAGTAATAACATTCTTACAAATTATCTAAGTTATAATATTTAGATGAGCAATATATAGATGTTATTGATAACAACTATGCTTACTAGAGATGTTAGTGCCAAAAAATTGAGATCCTAGCGAAACCTCTTAATTTAGATGATAGTGATACTAGAATTTTATTTGATAATAAATACAATAAGGAATAAAAACCTGATTAATATTGGATTTGTCATTTCATGACCATTTAGAGCCTATAAAATAGTGAATATTGTCTCTCCACCATCAAAGGTGATATCATCCAACACTTTATTAAATGGGTCCATTTTAAAAAGATACATGTGTGAGGGTCATTATTTGAGATAATTCTAGGATCCTTACCTATGGTAGTGAAAAAAAAAATCCTCTCTCACCACTATAATATGTGCCACAAGTGTGTGTGGGTGCATGTGGGTAGTTTTTTATATATTAATAACATGTACTAAGTAGTAATAAAACATTAAAGGTACATCCTAAAACATACAAATCATACATATGAGAAATTTTCATATATCATTTTGATTGGAAATTCATTTCTCTATGTACATCATATGAGTTCATGAAATAGTGGGCTTAAAGGCCCTAAAATTGTGACACATGTGGGAATACATAAAAAATCTATATTAGTGTATGACCTGGTGCTCTATCTAGTCATTATATGGAGTATCACACACCTCCTTAAGGTGATGACTTTTTATCCCTCTAAAATGTTGATCAACACCTCTAATTTAGGGTGTTGATCCTTTGTCATATATTTGATAGGTACTCCCAACCTATTAAGGATCCTCCTATTTTTTCCTTTAGCTGAGAGTTTTCCTCCTATAGCAACATCACCCTTAGCTATATCCACCCTAGGTTTTTCTTTCTTATAGTAACAATTTACTAGTATATGTTATGTAGGATTTGTAATATGAGCATGTCATGAAGCTTTTCCCCTAGCCATTAGATGGAACTCATAAAACACTTATTTTAACATTTTCTCCACCCATGGTCTTATCCAAGTAATGATTACACACACACACACACACACACACACACACACACACACACACACACACACACACACACACACACACACACACACACACACACACACACACACACACACACACACACACACACACACACACACACACACACACACACAGCCACACACACACAGTTAAGTATGTTAGCCTAGCATATAAACTTTTAGTATGAATAAAATTAAGGTATAATACTAATTAATTTTAATATTTATTACATGTTCTAAGTTAAGGAACTAATCCAAATAGACCCTTTTGACTAGTGATAATTGTTAATATTTTTATCCTAAAAATGTCAAAATGTATAGTACCCTAAGGGAGACCCATTAATTTCTTAGGAAAAAGGCCTTAAAATGATCTAGACACTCATTTCCCAAATCCCAACAAAAACTAGAGATCTAGGTACAATTTTCAAATTACATCTAGACCTCCACTTCTTGATTTACTCATCACTAACAAAAATTAGTGATTGAAATTCAATTTACAACTTATAAAATAAAAAATTACTTCTCAACCTCTACTTCTTGTATAACTCATGACCATCAAAAAATAGAACACCACTTGTAATTCACAACTTGTAAAGTTACAAATTATAAATAGATCTTCACTTTCTTCCAAACACCTTCCCCATAGAAATTAGAGATTTAAATGTAATTTTCAACTTGAAAAATTACAAATTGAATTCTAAACTCCACTTATTATGCATCATTCCTACTAAAACCAGAACTCTAGTTACAATTTTCAACTTGAAAAGTTTAAAATTTCAACTCAAGTTCTGCTTCTGATCAAATACCCTTCCTTTGAAAAATAGAACCCTAGTTATATTTTATAACTTCTAAAGTTACAAATTGTACCTCAACTTCTGATTTCCCATTTTCAATGAACCAAGCTACTTGGTGGAAAGCAAAGGTCAAAGTACAAATTACAAATTTGAAAAATTGTATAGTTTCTCTAGGACTCTGATGTTTTTAGCCTCCTAACCAATATTGACCTAAGGGCATTTATTATAGGATTGAGGTTATATAAATGAGGTAGGGTTAATATAAAATCATTAATTATTCTACAAATTTTGATATTAGATCTCTATAAAGCAAGGACATGACCCTAATATAAAATAAGCATGACACCTTAGCCATGTAAATTTGAGACATGATTTTATTACTACCCTCTACTTGGTATTCTCCTGTACTCCCTACATTCTTTTGATCTATCTTTTTTATCATTCAAGCTAGTTTTTGTGACAGTTTTTCTTATCTAGTAAAAATTTTAGGGGGGGGGGGGGGGGGGGGGGGGGTTTTTTTCTTAGCATTATTAGGGATTTATTTTGTCTACTTGGTGTCATTGAGGGGTCATCTGTGTTTTCAAAATTCTTCTTGAATCATTCCTTCAAACATTTTATAACTATAACGAAAAACCTAGGGTTTATTTTTGAAATTTTGTACAAACTAGTGGTACATTCTCATGAAGATTCATCACACAGGCCCCATAGAATTCTCATCTACCAAACCAATTCTAAAACCTATGGAATTTCCACATACATTTACAACCCTACAACTCCATGAATAATCCTAGTGCACTTTGTAACTCCAAATCCCATTGGGGATGTTACATTCAATTACAATCCTAGAATCTACTAGAGTTTTCACTAGACATTGCAAGTGTATTTTATAACCATAATCCATATCAAACATTTTCCTTATAAGATAAACTCCAATATCCACTATAATTTTTACCTATGTTTTACAACCCCAAATACCTCTAACTCTATAGTTGGTTTTCCCCTACCAAATTACCCAAAATCTATGTCTAAAAAAGAGATGAAATTCAAATCCAAGGGAATTGGCATCCCACTCATTTTGGAATCAAACACTAATGAAATCATAAACCTAGGTGATTTCTACACTAGTTTGAATGATGAATTCAAAAATGACTAGATTCAAAGAATTTACAACTATGGACTACCTTATGAAGTAGTTTTCCCTTTATTAGTGTAGAGCCCTAAGCTAGTGGTCACATTGGAGAAGAATTATGATGCAAAAAAGAGAGAATTATTAGATAAGTATTAAACAACAAAGGGGAAAGGATTCTTAACTAGGACTCTAAATTTATATACTCAGTGTTCCTCATCTCTAAATATGAGAGTTATATTGACATAAATCATGAATCATCAAATAGGTTCTATTAGGATAATAACATTGGATTTCTAAAGGTAATCAATAAATAATGGATAAAAGTCCCTAGGCCTACATCTATAAGACTTCCCAAAACAATGGTAAGGATAGACTTTACAGATAAAGTAGGTGATTTTAACATATTCATTCATAGGGTTAATAAAAATCCTAATGCCAATAAAATTCAAGATTGGATGTACCAATACATATGGGTAATCCACCAAAATAATTAGTATATCCACTGGGCAAAATTGATAAGTGACTCCATCCACAAATAGTTGATGGAAGTCCAAAATATAGGGAATTTCTATATGACTTAATATATAGTCTACACATTAACAAAGGGGAGAGCCTTTCCAGGGTTGAACATAGTGCATGACCAAGTTAACAAGGTATTCATTTATTACCCTGACCTTACCCTTGAGGCAAGTAGGCAACATTTCAGAAGGGTAAATGATAAATTTATATACTACATTATAGTCATGTTTGATAAAGAGTTGGGAAATAAGAGATTTGATGATGCTCCTAATTTATATATCACAAATTGGGGACCCTATTTAATTTAATTCCTCACATACTCATACATCAAATTAGGAGGATTTAGTGGATTCCCTTACACCTTCCCAAGGTATGTAAGTGGAAAATGGGATTTAATGGAACTTGTGAGGTAGCTCGTAAATACTCAAAAATTATTATCAATCAAACACAAGGTAGGTATCCATTTACCCATTAGTATAGGGAGGTATGCATGCCATTAATTATAAAAATCCAAGTATACAATTGATGAAATGACTCAGATGACCTTGAGGGTTCTCAAGGAAAGGTAATTTTATGATGTAAATGAAAACATTACTGGTATATTGGTGATTATAACATATTCCCATGTTCCTTACTATGAATACTACTGGAAGGACTTGTAAGATAAATAAGAATTAATATTGAAAGATTATTATAGGATGACCCTAGATCAAATCAAGGATTTTAACATAGAACTAGTCCTTGAGGAATTAGTAGATGATGGATCTATAGTAAATATGGTATAATATGATAACCAAATCTATTCTCAACCCCTTCCATTAGTTATGTTGTCCATACCTAAGTCTTTCTCATTAATGGATAGGACCACTAATGTAATAAATAGAAAAATCAAAAGGCTTAGAAGCAAAGGGGTCAAGGTGACCATGGAAACTATGAGCATCAATGATAATTTAATATAATTAAAAGAGAGTGCTACCAACAATAGAAGGTTCTAATATTATAACCCTAATATAAAATTTAGATAAGACAGTGGTATCTAATAAGAAAAAACAAAAGACAGGCTAAAAGAGGGCAATATCATTTCTAAGGAGCATCAATAGATCAACTGATAGTAATTTCCTTTGAATATACTATTTCTATTGAAGAAATAATGACTTATACTCCTATCTCTATCATAGTTTATACTCCTATCACTATCATTCCATTGGATACAACACCTCCTCCTCCAATCTCTACTCTACCTTAACCTCAAGCAATTTTCTCCTCCATTTCCACTAGCTCACATATGCCAATGAATCCATTACCAATAATTAAATCACCACAATTAGACACTCAAGTTTAACTTCCACTCCCCTCTTCCATAATTCCTCCCTCTTCCATAATTTCACTCCCTTCTTATAAAATTCCTTCCATCTCATCCCTAATCACCACCACCACCCCATTAATCACTAACACCGCACAATAGTACATAGTTATATATTTAGTCATCTTGACTATGATCCTATTAGCCATCCCAACCAGATAGATAGTTACTACTTCATTTTCATCTCCTATCACCTTCCCCATTTCATCAACCCTGAGTGTCCCCATAACTTTTATTGATTCATTCATAGCTCTAGATTCCACACTCCCACAAGTTCCCATTTTTTAATTCCTTGTGCCTACCCCTCCATTGGTGTCACTTCCATGTCCCATACCCACATTAGGCACATCCATTTCCACTACACCCATTTATTCTATTTCCAAAATAACCTTAACCCCCATAAAGGAGGTAGAGATAGATAAAATCATTAATACAAATGTGGCCACTCAACCCATAGATGGGAAAGAGGTTTCAAAATATTAGCCAAAGACTCAATAGCCATATCAATGGAAGATACAACACTTGTCATTATAACCATGAGTGTAGCAAATTCAATTTTAAATTCATAGTTGGTAGTGCCAGAATACTAGGATGCCACTCCAAGTTGGTTAGTATAATCAATGTGGAATAAATGGAAGCAGATGGTGTCCTTGAGAACATTGGATTTTGGCCTTATAGAGGCATCAAAGAGATCAAAGGTACATACCAAAACCATATAAATAATATTATATGATTTAGTAGGGGAGAAGTATGAATAAATTATAGTCCCCCCACTAGATAAACAAAAAGAAGATCTAGTGATGGGGGATTACCAGATATCAAAAGTTCAGCTTGGTCATCCTACAAGAGAGGGATTGAAACATGATGTTCAATCAAGCATTAAATCTTTTTTTAATAAAATGGATAGTGACAAGGTCACAAAGGTTTAATTTACTAATAAGTTTGAACTATTTATGACTACACCAAAGAAGTTCATTGAGCCCCTTGCCTAACCAACACAATCCATTTCTTAGATCTTTAAAAGAGAAACACTTGATATAGTGATAAATATTGGTAGCATGGGAAGGGATAAAAAGTATTGGGCATAATATCTCATTTCAAAGGGAAATGGAGTCACTGAGTTAGTAATGGAATACTATAAAGCTTTGAAGTATGGTAGACAACTTTGAAGGATAAAATAGGAAATGTTAGGAAGAAATACAAAGGTTGAACCTATTCTACCCTAATTTGCAAGCTATTGACACAATTGAAATTGATACCCTCATTGTAGAAAAGACATTGAAAAATGATTCAGAGCATGAGGAATTAGATAGAGTAGGTAAATTTAGAATAATAATACTCATAAAGAGTATTAATAAAGCTAATGATACACATCCCAAGGTCATAGATATAATCTATGACATTAAAAATTTGATTAGTAAATTATCATGTGAATCAATAGATAAAGACCAGATCCTTTCAATACAAGAAGTTCAAGATAAGTTCAAAGGAGTTGTTTAGAGAGAGTCATCATGAGACACAACCTTTAGCTTGAGCTCCATCCACCATTTTATCAAGTATCATAAGACACTGGATCAAATGGGGGAAGATATTCAAGTATATAGGGTTACATAAAGGGAACTCTTTGACACAATTTTAGAATGTCAAATAAGTAACCTATACTCATTTAGTCCTGATGAAGATCATATACTAAAGATCTTAAAAATATTTTATGCATATATTGAAAAGATAGAGGCAAAGAAGGATAAAGAGTCTTCAAAGGTTATGGTTGTAGATTAATTATTTCAATAAAATACATTTTGTATATTGTATTTGTTTGTTGTAAAAATATTATAAATTAGCATGTTGTAAATTTCAACTATCATTTTGATAGCTCTTTTTGAGAAATATCCACTTGTAATTTCTAAGTATCTTTTTGACAGGGTGAAAATTTATGAAAAAAACTTGTAAAATGCACTTTCCTTTTTGACAAGTCTATGCTGCTTAACTATAAAAAATCATGTTATAAATTTCATTTCTAGTTTTTTAAAAATTGGATCACTTAAAAAGTTGTAAAAGTCATAATTGAATATAAGTTATGTTTTGTAAAAATTAACCTAAGATATCTAAAATCTTTCTATTTTTCTAAGGTTGAGTTCATTTTTTGGTACCTCATTATATGGAGAAGCTATAACAGCTCAACTAGAGATTATGAAGGCATTACAAGAATATTTAGTAATTTTTCCCATGCTTCAGATAGTTTTTTGGAATACATAGCAGTTTCATGTTCCTTTTCCACCTGTTTACCTTGCTAATGATGCCATTCCAATTGTATATCAAACCCCTTTGTATGGAGTTTATAGATTTTTCTTGATCTTGAATTGGGCATAGAATTTTTTATATCTACATCTCTTCTATGAGAATATTTTGTATAAATATGGGTACTATGGCATAGCCCTTTTATCTTTTTTCTATAAAAAAAATTATTCTAGATTTTAAACAATTTATCTACATGTTGTATTGAAGATTTATCTTTCTTGGCTATGCTATATTTGTGTATGAGAGGATATTTATGAAATTTAAGGATTATTTTATTCTTATTTCAATCATAAAATTTCAGATGTGGTATTATTTTTCCCTTTTGAGTTATTTTTTGTTAAAAAATAAAGAATCTTGTTCATTATAAGAGAAATAGCCAATATTGCCTCTAGTTTTACATTTGCATGAGTTTGTGCTGTAATAAATTTTAATATATTTATTGTTATATTATGTTCATTCAAATCAATCATTAAAATCCACTTCAAATATCTGGTGTAATCACCATTTCTAGTTTTTTAGTTTCCTTTCTAAAACTCTTTTTTCATAGTTAAACCTTATTTTAGAATCAAGATCACTAAGAATTATAATTTTCACATGAGTTGGTAGTTTATCAATTACACCAAATTTAGTGAAAGTAATCCATTATTATCTAGAGTTTAACCTCAATTTACCAAGGTCCTATAGCTTATAGGTGATCCTATTATATCATTAGATTTCTACATAACACACTACAACATAAAGACAGATGCAAAATCTATGTAATAACAATTTTTGGCACACCTGATGGGACCTAAAAATTATTACTAAGATATTGGTGCTATTTTTAACAAGTATTATATGAACCCCATACACATTTAAAAAGGCACCTAATGACTCCACTAGCTTATAGATTTAGGAAATCAAGGTTTACGTATGCGAAAGATACAAATGAGATCATCAACTGAAGGTAAAAAAGCCAACTTGCAAGAATTATAATTTCCATATAAAAATAATAATATCAGTTATACCTTACACTAGAATATATCCTATAATATGGTTTACATGTCTTATAAATACACATAGTAGTTATATACCTCTTATTATGGCTTTAATAAATCAAAACATTGTAGCTTTCAATAGAGGCAACCTACTTCAATTGGACCAGTATGATGCTACGCTAACTTCAACTTTGAAAATCCTTCCATATTTTATTGGTTAAACTTCCACCACTCCCATGGAACATATACAATATATTTTTAATATTTGTTTAGCTCACAATGTAGTACAAGATAATGTTGAAATCAAACTTTTTGTCTCCTCTTTTAAGGGTAAAGCCTTATAATGGTACAAAGGCATGCCTCTAAATTCCACCTATGTTTGGGATGACTTAAGAAATGAACTATTCATGAAATTTAAAGATAAGAGTGACCATCTCTCCCTGGTTAAACAACTAAATACTATTTCATGGGCTCTTCACAAACTCATGAGTGATATCATTTTTTGCTTTCAAAAGACATGGAATATAATTCCATTTTTGGTCATGCCAACTTCAAATAATTCCTTATTATATTACTTAAGAAATTTGAATAGTTATATAGCTTTTATGATTTAATAAATGGGTGGTACCACACTCCCCAATGCCTATGAAATTGTAATAAGAGAAGAAAATTTCCTAATTCAAGCTAGAAATTTACCCCAAGGCTACCAATGCCTTTATTTCTAAAATTTCCTCCTATAAAAATTATAGTTTCCCTAATTCTCACCAGCCGTAAATCACTAGATTTAACTCCCACTCCTATGGATGATTTATATGAAGTTGATTCACTACTTAAGATCTTTGGTAATGAGTTAGTAGTAATGAAAAAGAAACATTCTCAAAATTATAGGCTTTATTAATAGTCTAACCAAATATTATAACCTAATAGGCAGCCATACCAAGGTAATTACTAGCCATAAAATCAAAATATGAAAGAAAAACCTCCAAATATCCATGTTATACCTACACCAGGTACTTTCAAATCTATTATACCTATTCAAAACAACCTGGCTTAGGAGTATGAGTGGTGTTATCCTTATGCTCACCCATATAATCAAAATTCTTATCTTAATGGCATTATCAATCAAGTCTTGATGGTATAAATCATATCAAACACTCAAAAACAATAAGAAGAAGCCACTTCCCAATATAAAGATTCACAAAAACCTTCTCAAAATGAGGCTACTCTTTTTAACTTATAAGAGGAGGACTTTTGTGGTGTAAATCAAGATCAAACATTATTCAATGGTGGTGGTTCAGTGGCAGAAAATACATGTTTAAAAAAACATAAATAGAAAGTGATCAACCCCCCAGGGTGGAACAAGCTACAACTTATAAAGTTATACAAGAGCCTAAAAAGGGAAACACAATATATAGGCCACCCAATGTGCCAATGGGCAAGTCATAATCAAAATTTCTAACCCCAAATATTGTGAAAGAAAACATAGCTCCCATAAAGGCACTAGTGAAGGTTGGTAACATTCCTTTAAGTATTATTAAACAAATGAAGAAAACTAATTGAATGTCACTATATGGGATGTCCATTCCAACACAAAGGGACTTGCTAAAATAATCTTTGAAAAACTTCCAAATAATAGGAAAATTTATAGCAAGGGGACCTAATGGTATAGTTAATTTACATCAACCATAAACTAACACCAAAATAGGAAAAAATAGTAAGCCTACCCCTTTATACCTTTAACTCATAGTTGGGAAGCATCTCATTCATAATTGTATGGTAGACTTAGGGTCTAGCAGTTATGTTATGCCCAGGAAAATAGTTGATGCTCATGGTGTTAAGTATATACCTATCTCAAAAGGTGTAGTTCAATTAGATGGGACTAATGTTCAAATAGTCAGGACTATAAAAATTTTAAACCTTATCATCCATGCATATCCAATCATGTCAATTTCCCAAGATATCTTAGTTATTTATCTTCCCCCTATTTTGCTATCTACCTTTCATGAGACTTCACTACAAAAATAGGAGGGTATCTATCTACTGACTATTCCTACATGTTACTTAGGATGAAATATGGAATGAGTGTAACAATAAGAGATGATCTAATCACCGAAGACCATATTTAGATATATATTCCTATCCTTGTGGACATGAATTACATATTATAAGATCTAGAAGAAGATATTGATCATGAAGTCACAAAACCCATGGAAGATATCCCAGACACTCATCTATATGAATGGGGATCAAATATTCAATCTAATCCTTATGATTATATTCAAAAAACTAGGTTGGGTATATATTACATTCATGAAAATGATGCAATTATCTTAAATTTTGTAAAACCAGTTGAAGATCTTCAAGGAATATGGAAACTATTCTTCGATGGCTCAAGAAGAAGGAATAGTGTAGGTGCAAGTATTTTTTTGATCTCTCCACAAAAGGAGATTTATTTCTATTCTTGTAGACTTTAGCTAAGTTTCACTAACAATGTAGATAAATATGATTTATTAATTCAAGGTCTCTAATTGGCCAAGGAAAGAGGGATAAAATCACTTCAAGTATTTGGTGAGAGTGATTTAATTATTCACCAAGTAATATCCAAAAGCATAACCAAGAATAACTTACTAAAATCTTACAAACACAAGGTTTGGGACCTATTATAAGACTTTACCACTTTAAACATTCAAGTGGTACTAAGAGCACATAACAAAGATGTTAATCATATGGCCTTGGTAGGCTCCTAGTATAACCTACCTAAAGAGATAAAGAAGAAAAACAACAAACATGTAAAGCTGATAGTAATGCCATATTTTCTTGATAATGAAACCAACTGGCAAGTCTTCGATAATGATAAAAAAATTATGAATTTTCTAAGAGAAGAATTTGAATTCTATGATAAAAACTAGTCAAGAATCCAAGATCAATACAAAGATCAATTCATTGAGTTAAAAATAAATAAATTACCCATGGGCTTTGTCACTTTAGAAAGTATCTTTAATTTAGATGATTAGTTGAAAGGTGAAAATAAGAACATCATAGTCAATGAACAAGACTATGAGCTGGTATTCATCTCAGAGGGTAAAACATTGAACATTGGAAAGGTATGTGATGATTCTCAAAAACAACATTTTATTAAGTTGTGTCAAGAATTTGATGATAACTTCACTTGGAGTTATCAATATCTAAGGGGGTTTGACCCTATCTTATCCCAAAACACAATATATCTTGACCCAAAAACCATGTTTGTTAGATAAAAATAGAGATCAATCAATCCAAAAATATAACCTTTGATGAAAAGTGAGTTGTCCAAACTGATAGAGGATAATATCATTTTCCCCATCAAACATTCATCCTAGGTTGTTAAATTGGTCCTTGTAAAGGAAAAATAATGGTGAAATAAAGCTTTTTGTGCATTTTAATTATCTAAACAAATCATCCTTGAAGGATCATTTTCCCCTTCCACCCATGGAGCAAATTATACAAATTGTATCAGGATCTAAATGGTTTTCCCTTCTAGATGATTATTCTAGATATAACTAAATCCTATTACAAGAATCATACTACCTTCACTACAAAATGGGGAAAATAAAAATATTACTTTTGGTATGAATAACATTGGTGCTGCATTCCAAAAAGCCATGGATATGGCTTTTAGAGGTTTCATAAATGAGATGATCTTGGTATAACTAGATGATCTCACTATTTATTCAAAACATGTTGATGCACACCTGGATCACCTTAGGAATTTTTTTGAAAGGTGTAAAGAATTTGAATTTTATCTCAATCCAAAAAAGTACATTTTCATAGTTCATGAATGAAAACTACTAGGACACATTATTTCAAAATAGGGCATTATAATAAACCCAGAGAGAATAAGTGTTATATCTATAATATCACTCTTGAGCCAGAAAAATGGGTTACAAAGTTTCATAAGAAAGATCAACTTCATAATAAGGTTTGTTCCAAAGTTTACCTCTATGTCAAAGCCCCTTAATTATATGCTTAATAAGGGAATCATTTTGAATTGGAAAAAAGAATGAAAAGATAGTTTTGAAGCCATAAAGTAGGCTATTTCTCAGGTTCATACCCTAGTCAACCCAAACTATGATAAAGATTTCATTCTCTATGCTTTTGTATGGCAAGGAAACATCTCAAATATTATAATCTAGCACAATAAACAATAACTAGAATATCCAATATCATTTTTCAATCAATCCTTGAAGGATTATGAATAAAATTATAGTCTCATGGAGAAGAAACTATATGTTGTGATTAGAGCTCTCAAAAATTTTAGGCATATGATCTTCAATAACAAAATTCATCTAATGGTTAGTCATGAAAGTGTCAAAGAGTTCCTCTTGAGTTTGGAAATAAACAAAAAAAGAGTATTATGGATCACATAATTCATGGAATATGACATGAACATCAAAATTACAAAGCTTTTAAGAGGAAAGTGCTTATGTGAACAACTAGATTCTAATATTAAGACTGTTGAAGTAGTATCTAATGTAATTTTTGCTCAAATTACATCCCAACCAGCCACTCCACCTATATTCAATAGATGGATCCATGACATGACCATCTTCCTATAGATTGGTGAGTACCCATATGATTTTCAATAGTCTAAGAAAAGGCATTTTAGAATCTAATATATTCCCTATGTTCTTATTGATGGAATATTGTTTAGAAAATATATGAATGGAGTGATGTTGAGGTGTATCAAGCACAACCAAGTACCAAAGGTGCTTGAAGAGTTTCATGATGGTCTATCAAGTGGAAACTTATATACAATAACACTTGACTATCAAAATAATGAGAGGGGGATATTATTGGCCTGACATATTCAAGGATACCCATCAATGGGTAAGGAACTGTGAAAAGTATGCTTACTTTATAAGTAAGAAAATATTAGTAACTCTTCCTCTCAAACCAATCTAGGATGACCAACCATTTTCTCAATGGAGATTGGATTTAATTGGCATGATAAATCCACCATTAATTATAGGCCATAAATGGGTCCTTATAACAACTGACTATTTCACTAGATGGACTAAAGTATTTGCACTGAAAGATACCATGAAGGAATCTATTTTGGAATTCATGGATGGCATAATCATAAGGTTTGGTGTCCCTTACACCATTATCTTAGACAATGTTAAAGCCTTTATGGGCACTCAAGTGAGTGAATGGGTTTTAAATCAGAATATATACCTGATTACTTCTTCCAATTATTACCCATAGGGTAATTGCTTGGTTTAGTCTACCAACAAAAATTTCATAAAGATTATCAAAAAGACAATGGAAGATAACCAAAGGATATGACACATGAAGTTAAAATCAACATTATGGGATAATAGGATCACTCCCAAGAGAGCCATTATAAATTATACATTCATGTTGGTATATGGAAGGGATGCTAGAGTTATATTGTTAATTGAGTTACCATCTCTAGAACTCAATCATTAGCTAGAACTGATTGACAATGATGAAATGACAGTAGCTTGGTAGAAATCATGGAACTAGAAGAATTTAGGAATAATTAAATGAAAGTTCTAGAATCAAATCAAGCTCAAACAAAGATAAATTTCAAAAAAAATAATCTTACAGGAACTTGAATGAAGGAGACATAGTTCTAAAATGGGATGTTGAAAGAGCTAAACTAGGCAAGCATACCAAGTTTGATGCAATATGGAGTAGTCTATATATTATAACTTAGTGCAAAGTATCAAATATATTCTTTTTATCCAAGATCAATGGATGATAACTACCTCTCCCAATCAATGGTATATATCTCAAAGATTGATTTTGAGATTGGAATTCATTCCAAAAAATATTATATATATTAGGTTTAATTGTTTTTCCCAATAAGTGCTTTCACATAGGTCATATCACTAGGAGTTTTTATTTCCTTATCTTGTTATATTTTTTCTCTAATTTTTTTCCTATTTAAGCAATTCCTAGTTTTGTTCTTCACCAATTAATGTGTGTTAAGCTTAAAATGAGTCCATGTCTAATGAACTAGAAGGATACTAGAAAAAAACTAATTAGTAGGCAATCACTCCATATAGGTTGCCATAAATACTGATATTTTCATCCCAAAAATGTCAAAATATTTAGTGCCCTAAGGGAGATGCATTAATTTTTTGGAAAAAGGCCTTAAAATGACCTAGACACTCATTTTCCAAAGGCTAATAGAAACCAGAGATCTAGGTGAAATTTACAAATTACAAACATGGAAATTACATCTAGACATCTGCTTCTCACATTACTCATAGCCAACACAAATAAGATATTGGAATGAAATTTGTAACTTAAAAACTTATAAATTACTTCCCAACCTCTGCTTCTCACATAACTCATGACCATCAAAAACTGGAACCTTGCTCATAATTTGCAACTTGTAAAGTTGAAAATTTAAAATAAAGCTCCATTTTTTTCCAAACACCTTCCCCATAAAAACCAAAGATTCAAATGTAATTTAAAACTTGTAAACATGAAAATTACTTTTCAAACTCTAATTTTCATACATCATTCTTACTAGAAACTAAAACTTTGGTTGTAATTTGAAATTGAAAAATTTGCAAATTGTAACTCAAGTTTCATTTCCTATCGACTACCCTTCCTACAAAAACTAGAATGCCATTTGTAATTTGTAACTTTAAAAGTTACAAATTACACCTCAAATTATGATTTCCCATTTTAAATTAACCAAGAAACTTGACAAAAAGTAGAGGTCAAAGTAAAAATTTGTAAAATTGCAAATTTGCTCCAAGACTTCAAAGTTCTCGGCCTCCTACTAACTACCAACCTAAGGGCATTTATTGTAGGATTAAAGTTATATAAATGAGGTAGGGTTAATATAAAATCATTGTTTATTATATTAATTTTAAGATTAGAGCTCTAAGAAGTCAATCCATGACCTTTATAGTGACCAATAATGATGCCTTAGCCATGCAAATTCAAGACATGATGTCATTAATACCCTCTACCTGATATTCTCTTGTGCTCCCTACATTCTTTTGATCTATCTTTTTTGCCATCTAAACTAGCTTTCATGCCATAGTTTTTCTTATCATGTAATTATTGGTGTTATATATTTGCACCCTATTTTATCATAATATTGTTCAAGTATTTTACTCAAATATAGTCCAACATGGGATTGATCCTAGGCTATGGGTATCCTAACAATGGATCAGACCTTTAGAGAAGGCCGAATTCCTTCTAGATATATCACCTAAATTTAATTTTGATTGGGAAAAGTGAGAGAGAAATGGGCAAAATTGCATAAAAACATGTGAATTAGGTGATGCACCATTAATGTGATTATTCATCCACTCTATCTGAACTTCTAAAAAAAACTAATGAGATTGGATATGCAACTCCAAATGGTTATTTATGCATTAATATTTAAGGAAAAGGTTCACCAAATGATCATAACCTAAGGGAAGTGTTGGATAAGATTGATTTAAGGCACTAACCAGTCAATGTATCCAAATGTTAGATATAATAAAATGACATTTAACACTGAACATTACCTATAAAACAATATAATCTAGTAGCTAGGTGAGATCAGGATTTAACAAGGGAGAGATTTCTACCAGATATGCAAATCAATCTGACATTAACACATTATACCAAAAATAATAAAATTTGAAAAGAGTTCTTTATTTATCTCAAGAGGTTATAAATATAAAATTTGGGTAGAGTCTAATCATGTCCAAAAGAATGATTGCCAAGTTATTTTCAAGGCTTAGAAGCTTGTATTTATAGAAAAGAGAAAGATAGGGAGAACGAGTTGTGCATCGAAAGAGGCCCAACCACTTTCTATGGATTATCACTCTTGAGGATGATGGGTCATGATCTTATCAAGAAGACACAATTTCAAAGGCTTTTCAAAATAATTTAATGCTCTATGATCTTCATCCAACTATCAGGTCTTCATCTTGGGATCCATGCCATTTCCACCTGATCTACTCATGAGGACTAACTCTTGATGCCTTCGAAATGAAAGAGTCTTGATTGGTCTATTTCAAGTGGCTATAGATACTTTATTGTCAATAGAATCACCCTTATAAAAGATAAGATATTCTATTACACAAGATATTATATTACACTATATTTAATATAGATTGACTATGGACTAAAAACCAATGTCATTTATTAGTTTTCCTACAGCTCAATTCTTAGTCTTATTTCAAAAACAAAATGTTGACATTTGACTTAAATAGGTATAAAAGACCTATCCTATCTCCATGGAGTTTAAATTATGATGATTGGTCTCTAAAATGTGACCCTGGTTTAATTTTAGATCACCTTTAGGCTTGGCTTGTATGCATTTGCTTTACCTAGGTGCAAAATAACTTTTTTGAATTTCATTAAAAATATCATGGGCTTAATTTCTCTCATTAGCTATTAATATTGACATGGCCTATTTGACTCTTTTGACCTTTCTACTCACCATTGATCTTTATTATATGAATGCTCACAAGCCATTTATCTTCTACTAAGACCCACTAACTTTTGACACTTGTCCTCTTTTTATTCATCATCAATATATTTTGACCCTTTTGACTCATCTCACTATGTCAATCTTGCTCATATAGATGAATGTTGATCATCTATCTTCTTCCAACTAAATGTATTTATGCCAATTGTCATGCATTCATTTTTTCCTTGGATTTGTTGACTTATTTGACTCATGTTCACCATTGATCTTGGATGCATGATTTAACATGTGTCATTGATCTTCTTGGGTCCATTAACTTATAGATCACCACTCACCATTGGATATTTTTTATGATCAAATATGGATCATTTATCTGAATGTTTGAAATATAATAGATATTCCATGAGGTTTTACTTTGATGTCTACATGCTTGTATTTTACATCTACATGAATGCATTTGATTTTTGCCTGACCGTCACTAAGATATTTGAACTTGAATTGTTACTTGATGTGGATTGAATTTTATGTTCACATGACCATAAAATGACATCTATGGGAATATCAATTACATCCATGTGACCATCAATAATTGATCCCCAATGGATGATTACTAAGCTTTAATTTGATGTTTGTACATGTCTTTAAGACATTTGAAAACTAATGGTCATTTTTTGTGCCTAAATTTGACACTTGTAAGACTATCTTGGACCTTTTTAAAATTCAAATGGATATTCTCCATAGCCTTAAATTTATGTTTACGCAAACGTATTTGACCTGTTGGAACACAAATTCCTTGGGTCATTTCCTTTGGACTTTTGGCTTTGGGACTTTTTCATTATCCCCTTTCTTAAAATAAATACCATTTAAGACTATATTTGGACATTTTTTCAATTAAATGACCCTTAAAAAAAATTCAAACACTTTGCTTGAAAATTACCCTTTGAAACTTTCTACTTTGGATAATTTTCTCAAATAATGATCCTTGATAAAAAGTGTTTGGGATACTTTGTTATAGAACAACCCTTCGAGAAAATTATTTAGACAATTTTCCTAAAATAAATGACCCTTAGGCTTTTACTATGGATAAAATGTTTGAGATAAATTACACTTAGGCTTTCTTTATGCAGAGAATTTCTCTAAAATAAATGACCTTCGGGTAAATTGTTATAGAATAATTTCCTTGAGAGAAATTTGTCTTCATATTTTTCTTCGAACAAAATGTCCAAAAGAATTTATACATTCAAAAATTTTGTCTAAAATAATTTATCTAAAATAATTTTCAACATGTAGCCAAAAAAGGGTCCTAAAATATTTGAACTTAGCAAAATAAATTCCCAAAAGAAATCTACCAAGAAAGGACTTAGCCAAAACAAATGTTTTGTACTTAGCTTTTCTAAGGTTTATTAGCCCTTTTGAACTTGTGCATAACTTTTGACTACTCAAATGTCTTTCCAATGCTCATGAAATTTGTTCCATGACTTTTAACTACTTGGTTTCACCATGAAACCTACTCAAACTCTTCATCTATAATTATAGACATGTCCCTTAGAAATTGATAATTTACACTTTAAGCAAGCTTAAAGTATTTCAAAAGCTTTGCACATTGCATGATCTCCATCCTTTATCATTGGGTCCTTCTCTTAATAAGGAACATTGATCAATCTTTAAAATCTTAGTATGTAGGTCCAAAAATGGCTAACATATTTGGTGACTCAGTTGGGTAGCATGCTTGCTATACTCAAACTTAGATCATGTACATGACCTTTGACTCATAATAGATAACACGTCTATTCTATGACTGTAAGGAACCTCTTGAATTTCAAATATAATAAACTCCACCAAAATAAGTAAATAGATAAAATAAAGTAAGGAAAATAACCTAACAAAGAAAATGTGTAAACAAAACAATTATCTAGGACAAAATATATACAAACTAATCTAATTAACCATGACAAAACATGATCCACCTGGATCAAAATGGAAATCCATGAGCTCACTTATTAAAAAAGATGGTTAAAGTTTTAAAGTATGGGGTTTATTAAACATGACTTTTGAGGAGGCACTCTTCTTTCCAACTATTTATCTTAACATCTCCTAAATTGAGCCATCAACATCAAACCAGTCATGAATAAAAATAAACTCATCTTGCACTTTTGGATCTCTCTCATATTGCTTATCAACTACAAACTTTTCAAGTGACATCTCATTTATGCATTGTTCTTGAGTTAATTCATCTTTATTATGAACTATTTCAATTTCATCAAGATTTTTAGGGAGCTTTGAATAGTCAACCTAAGCTATATTATGATATGGAATAGGTAATTATTGATCAAACTTGTCATAAACATGCTCTCCAATGGGAACCATATCTCTAAAAATATATTCAATCTCTTATAGAGATTCAAGATATAGCTTCCAATCATTATTTTATTTCTCACTTTAATCAACCTGAATAGGATTATCTTGAATGGTATCTTGATCTTCCTCAAGTGGAGATATCTCAATATTATTTATGACTTAAGCCTGTACCAATTTCTCATGGATTTCTTCCATGTCAAGAGCAGCCTTTTCCTGCATACATGAGATAACTTTTTCAATATCATCTACAATATCAATTTCAACCTGGACCTCAAGTTGAGTGTCAATGAATAACTCTTCATCATACACAATTGAAGCATCCTCTTCACATTCACCAACATATTGACTTGCATATGTAACATATTCCTCTATTTACCATATAACAGGCTCCTCTTGATGAAGGGAGATGGTGGGAGGTGATAAAATTCATTTAGGGGTTTTTGGAGAGGAGGGAAAGATAAAATTTTAAGAACTTATACATTCTTCAATTTTCACTTGTCTATTAATTCATCAAGGTCTAAACCCTTTTTATCCTCGTGGACAACTTGAGTTTGAGGGGTAAGTGGTGAAGAAATGGAACTATAAGAATGTTTAGCTTCTTGAATATGCTCTTTAAATGGTATAGGATTATCTTCTTGAATAGGTTTTTTACTCCAACTAGGAATATCCATTGACTCACACTAAACATGGTTCAGAACTTTATGAGAATAAGGAACACAAGAAGACTAGTAAGGAATACAAAAGGGTTCTTGAGACAATTGATCCAAATCCATTTGTTGCCTCTCTAAAGCCTTCATATTTTTTAATACAAAGATACAAAACTCATGCCTCTCTTCTATATCATTAGAAACATTTTGAAACCATTCATTCACTTCTTCATACTATGAATCTGAACATACTTTTCTTGCATATTCTAGAAGTTTGAGATTTATCTCATCCATCTTTTCTTGTAAACAAGACTACTCATATGAAAAATTATAGCCATATGGGAAAGGTGAAATTTTTTCATGATATTGATATGGTTTACAAGGGGAATAAGGGTCATAATATTGATAATAAGGATCATGGGATACTTGATAAGGGTCATCACAGCTTTGATAAAACTCTTGATAACGCTGATTAGGATCATAAAAAGGTTCATATGGATCATCACAGGGCTGGTATGATTCATATTAGAGATGATAAGGATAAATGGCATATGGGTTTTCTTCATACATGTCCATGAAAATAACATTAGGATAGTGAAAATGAAATTAGACTTACTTGAAAACTACTTGGACTGTTAGAAATAATTACTTGAGCTTGGGATCAAATTTTCTTTGTGAATAACACTGATGCAACTACAATTTCACCAAGACAAGTTATAATGTGTCCATTAAGCATGCCAAAACTATTTTTGTTTTATAATTACACCCTAGTTAAACATAATATTGTTCAAGTCTTTTACTCAAATCTATTCTAACATGGGACTAATCCTAGGCTATGGGTATCCTAATAATGGATCAGACCTCTATAAAATGCCTACTTCCTTATAGATATATCACCTAAATTAAATTATTATTAGGAAAAGATAGATATAAATGGGTAATAATGCATAAAAACATGTAAAGGAGGTGATGCACTAGTAATGTGATTATTCATCCACTCTATCTAAACATCTAAAAAACACTAATGAGATTATATTTACAACTCCAAATATTTTTTATTCATTAGTATTTCATGTAAAGGTTTACCAAATGATAAAAACCTTATAAAAGTGATGGAGAGACCTGATTCAAGGTACTAACCAATCAATGTATCCACTTACTATCTCTAATCAAACGGCATTTAACACTAAACATGACCTACAAAACAATATAATCTAGTACATAGATGATATCAAGATTTTACAAGGGAGAGATTTATATCATATGTGCAAATCAATCTATCATTTAAACACTATACCAAGATAATAAAATATCAAAAGAGTCCTTTATTTATCTTAACAAGTTACAAATATCAAATCTGGGTAGAGTCTAGTCATCTCCAAGAGAGGGATTAACAAGCTATTTTCAAGGCTTAGAAGCCTATATTTATGTGAGAGAGAGAGAGAGAGAGAGAGAGAGAGAGAGAGAGAGAGAGAGAGAGAGAGAGAGAGAGAGAGAGAGAGAGAGAGAGAGAGAGAGAGAGAGAGAGAGAGAGAGAGAGAGAGAGAACTATGTATCAAAATAGGCCCAACCACTTTTGATGGATTAGCACTCTCAAGGATGTTAGGTCATGATATTATCAAGAAGGAAGAATTTTAAAGGATTTGCAAAATAATTTAATGCTATATGGTCCTTATACAATTATTTAGGCTTCATCTCAAGATCCATTCCATTTCCACTTGATCTATTAATGATGACCAACTTTTCATGCATTTAAACTAAAAGAGTCTTACTTGGTCTATTTCAAGTGGCCATAGATACTTGTTTATCAATGAAATGACCCTTATATAAGATAATATATTATATTACACTCTATATTTAATATATATTCAATATGGACTAAAAACCAATGTCATTTATTAGTTTTCCTATAACTCAATGCCTAGTCTTATTTTGAAAACAAAATATTGACCTTCAATTGAAATAGGTCTAAAATACCTATCCTATCTCCATGAATTTCAAATGGTGATGCTTTTTATCTAGAATGTGACCCTGGTTTAATCATGAATCACCTTCGAGCTTGGATTGTATGCATTTTCTTTGCCTAGGTTCAAAATAACTTCTTTGAATTTCATCAAAAATATCTTGGGCTTGATTTTTTTCATTGACTATTGATATTGACATGGCTTGTTTGACTCTTTTGACCTTTCTACACATCATTTATCTTCCTTATATGAATTCCCTTGAGCCATTGATATTTTACTAGGACACATTGACTTTTTACACTTTTCCTCTTTGTATTCATCATCAAAATATTCTGACCCTTTTTGACTCATCTCACTCCATTGATCTTGCTCATTTGGATGAACATTGATAATCAATATTTTACCAACTAAACATGCTTATAATACTTTTCATTCATGCATTTTCTCCTTGGATTCACTAACTTTTGTGAATCACACTCATCATTGATCTTAGATACACAATTGAATACATGTCATTGATTTATCTAGGCCCATTAACCTATCATTCACCATTTTCCATTAGATATTTTATATGATCAAATGTGGATAATTGATTTGAATTTTTGAAATATAATGGTTATTACATGAGGCTTTACTTTGATGCCTATGTGCATATATTTGATGTCTATGTAAATGTATTTAATGTTTGCATGATCATCACTGAGATATTTTAACTTTAATGGTTACTTGATGTGGCATGAATTTTATGGCCATGCAGACATAAAATGACATCTACAAGAATGTCAATGAGATCCATGTGACCATCAATATTTGATCCCTAATGGATGATTTTTGAGCTTTAATTTGATGTTTGCATAGATGTCTTTGAGACATTTTAAAACTGATGGTCATTTTTTATGATTTAATTTGAAACTTGCAAGACCAACCTAGACCTTTTTTGAATTCAAATGGCTATTCACCATAGCCTAAAATTGATGTTTGGACAAACATAATTGACCTATTACAACACAAATTCCTTGGGTCATTTCCTTCAGACTTTTAACTTTAGGACTTTTGCATTGTCCCTTTTCCTGAAAGAAATAAGTTTTGGGACTTTGTCTTGGGATATTTTTTCAAAGAAATGACCCTTTATAAAAGTGTTTAGGACACTTTTCTTGAAAAATTACCTTTCAAAACTTTCTGCTCTAGACAACTTTCTTTAAGAATGATCTTTAAGAAAAAGTTTTTGGGAAACTTTACTATAGAATGAACCTTCGAGAAAATTGTTTGGAAAATTTTCCCAAAATAAATGACCCTTAGGATTTTACTATGGACAAAATGTCTGAGAGAATTTACACTTACCCTTTTTTTATGTGGATAATTTCTTTGAAATAAATGACCTTCAGGGAAATTGTTGTGAAATAATTTCCCCAAGATAAATTGTCTTCGTCTTTTACTTTGGCAAAAATGTCTAAAAGAATTCATGCCTTTGGAAACTTTGTCTTGGATAATTTTTCCAAAATAATATTGAACAGTTAGCCAAAAAAGGGTCTCAAAAGATTTGAACTCAGAAAAATAAAATCCCAAAATAAATCTACCAAGTAAGGACTTAGCCAAAATAAAGGTTTTGTACTTAGCTTTTCCAAGGTCTATAAGCCCTTCTAAACTTGTGCTTGAATTTTAACTACTTAAATGACCTTCCAATTCTTGTGAAACTTGTTCCATGAATTTGAAATATTTGGTTTCACCATGAAACCTACTAATACTCTTCATCTATAATTATAGACATATCCCTTGCAAATTGACAATTTACACTTTAAGTAAGCTTAAAGTGTTTCAAAATCTTTGCACTTTGTATGATCTCTCTCTCTTTTATTATTAGGTCATTCTCTCAATCAAGAACATTACTCAATCCTTTAAATCTTTGTATGTAGGCCCAAAAATGTCCAACAATAATAATTTTAGTTTTTTTTCTTAATATTATTAAGTCTTAATTTGTCTACTTGGTATCATCAAGGGGTCATCTATGTTATCAAAACTATTATTGAATCATTCCTTCAAACATTTTATAGCTATCAAGAAAAACCTAGGTTCTATTTTTGAAATTCTATATAAACTAGTGGTATATTCCCATGAAGATTCTTCACATAGTCCCTATAGACTTTTCATTTACCAAATCAATTCCAAAACCCATATATTTTCTACCTACATTTTCAACCCCAATTTTTTTTCAACAATCCTAGTGCACTCTACAACTCTAAATCCCACTAAGGATCTTACTTGCAATTACAATCCTGGAACCCACCAAAGTTTTCACTAGACATTGCAAGTGTATTTTACAACCATAATCCCTAGGAGACATTTTCCCTACAATAGAAACTCCAATCTCCATTGGAATTTTACCTATGTTTTATAACCCCAAATCCTACCAACTCTATAGTTGGTTTTACCCTAGCAAATTTCCTAGATCTATGTCTAAAAAAGAGATGAAATTAAAATCCAAGAGACATGGTGTCCCACTTAGTTTGGAATAAAACACTAATGAAATCATGACCAAAAATCTAGGTCACATTGACCTAGGTGATTTATGGAATAGGGTGAATGCTGAATTCAAAAATGATTAGACTTAGAGAATTTGTGACTGTGGATTACCTCAAGTAGCAACTTTCTCTTTATTAGTGTAGAGCCCTGAGCTGGTTCTCACATTGGTGAAGCACTATGATGTAGATAATAGATAAGTATTAAATGAAAAATGGGAAAGGATTCTAAACTAGGACCCCAACTTTATAAACTTAGTGTTCCTGATCCTTGAATATGAGAGTTATCTTGATATAACTCTTGAATCAACAAAGAAATTCTATCAAGATAATAACACTATATGTCTAAGGGTAATAAATAAAATATGGATAAAATTACATAGGCCTACATCTATAAGAATACACAAAATACTAGAAAATATTTGCTTTAAGGATAGAGTCGCTGATTTAATCATACTCTTGCATATGGTCACTGGAAACCGTGATGCCAAAAAAATTCAAGATTGTATGTACCAATACATATGGGTAATCCACAAAAATAAATAGTACATCCACTAGGCACAAATGATAAGTGACTCCATCCATAAAAAAATTGATGGAATTTTTATATGACTTAATATATAGTCTACATATTAGCAAAGGGGAGAGCCTTCCTAGGGTTGATCATAGTGCATGACCAATTTAACAATGTCTTTAATTACTACCTTAAACTCACACTTGAGGTAAGTAAGAAATATTTTGGAAGTGTAAATGCTGCATTTATATACCACATCATAATCATGTTTAACAAAGAGTTTGGAAAGAAGAGATTCTCTGATGCTACTACTTCAAAGATCATAAACTAGGGATCCTATTTCATTCAATTCCCCACATAATCATACATCAAATTAGGAGGATTCAATGGTTATCCTTACACCCTCCCAAGGTATGCAAGTGACAAATGGGCATTAATATAACTTATGAGGCAGCTCATAGAGACTCACAAATTATTAGCAAGTAAACACAAGGTGGGAATCCATTTCCCCATTAGTATAAGGAGGTATACATGCCCTTCCATATTAAAATCTAAGTGTTCATATGCTGAAATGATGCATATGACCTTGAGGGATCTCAAGGCAAGGACATTTTATGATGTAAATGGTAAAATTAATAATATATTGGGGATTACAACATATTCCCATGTTCCCTACTATGAAGATTACTAGAAAGGCCTAAAATATGAAGAATAAGTAAGACTGAAAGATTATTTAAGGATGACACTAGATCATATCAATTATTTTAACATGGCACCAATCCTCAAGGACTTCGTAGATGATGGATCTCTAGTAGACAGGGTCTAGTATGATAATAAAATATATTCTCATCCCCTTCTATTAGTTAGGTGTTCCATCCCTAAGTCCTTTTCATTAATTTATAGGACCACTAATGTAATAAATAGAACAATCAACTATCTTAGAAGCAAATGGGTCAAAATGACCCAAGAAAATGTTAGTTTCAATGATAGGTTAAGAGAATTAAAAGAGAAGGGAATGCCACCAAAATTAGAAAGTTCTAGTAGTGGAACTCTAATAAAATAGGCAAATGGGCTAGTGGTATCTCACAAGATAAATCAAAAGACAAAGGCTAAAATAGGGTAATCTAGTGGCCAAAGAGTAGTAGCAAATTAGATGATAGTAATTTCATCTAAGGATACTATTTCTATTGACTCACCAATAGTTTATACTCCTATCTATGTCATAGTTTCTACTCATATCTCTATCATTGCATTAGCTACAACACCTTATTATTCTATCTCCACTCCACCTTAACCTCAAGTAATTTACCCTCTATTTCCACTAGCTCACCTATGCTAGTGACTCCATTACCAATAGTTCCATTAACATAATTGGTCACTTAGGTTTTATTTTCACTCCACTCTTCCATAATTCTTCCCTCTTCCAAAATTTCACTCCCTTATTCTATAATTCCTTCCATCTCATCCCTAATCACCACCACCACCCCATTAATCACTAATACCACACAATAATACATAGCTATATATTTAGTCATCTTGAGTATGATCCCATTAGCCATCCCAACCACTATGCTAGCTACTGATTCATTTTCATCTCTTATCACCTTCTCCATTTGATCAACCTTGAGTTTACCCACAAATTTGACTAATTCATTCATGGATATAGATTCCACACTCCCATAAGTTCCCCTTTTTAAACTCCCTATGCCTACCTATCCATTAGTGTCATCTCTATCTCCCATACTCTAGTTGGCACATCCATTTACACTACACCCATTTCTTCCATTTCAACATAAACCCTAACCCCCATAGAGGAGGTAGAGACAAATCAAATCATTGATACAAATGTGGTCACTCAATCCACATATGTGGAAGAGGTTTCAAAAACATTAGTTAAAGACTCAATGACCATATTAGTGGAAGATACAACACTCATCACTATAATCACTAATATAATAACTTCAACTATAGATTAAAATTTGGTAGTGCCAGGACAATAAGATTCCATTCTAAGTTCGGTATTACAGTTAGTGGGGAATAAATAGAAGTATATGGTGACCTTTATCATACTAGATTTTGGCCTTATAAAGGTATCAAAGAGATCAAAAATATATCCTAGAATTATATCAAGATTACTATATGATTCAGTCGTGGATAAGTATGCAGGATCATAGTCCCCCCACTAGATAAATAAAAAGAAGATCTAATGGTGGGAGATTACCAGATGTCAAAAGATCACCTTGGTTAACCTACAAGAGAGGGATTAAACATGATGTTCAATCAAACATTAACTCTCTTTTTGAGAAAAAAGATAGTGATAAGGTCACAAAGGATGAATTGAAGAATAAGGTTGAATAATTGATTATTTTACTAAAATAATTTCATTGAGCCCACTACCCAACCAACACAATCCATTGCTCAAATATCCTATAGCAAAACACTTGATGTATTAATAGAGATAGGCATCATGGTAAGGGATATGAAGGACTTGGTAGAGGATCCCATTTCAAAGGGAAATAGGGTCATTGAGTTATCAATGGACTACAATAAATCTTTAAAGGATGGACATACAAATTTGAAGGATCAAATAAGTAAATATCAAGAAAAGATATAAAGGTCAAACCTATTCTACCCAATGTTATAAGATGTGGACATGATTTAAACTTATACCCTCATTGCAAATAAGGTATTGAAAAATGATGTAGAGTATGAGGAATTGGATAGAGAAACTAATTTTAGAATAGGGTCATATATCTGATTTATGACATTGAAGATTTACTTAATAATTTATCATGTGAAGCAACATATAAAGATTATATCCTTTTAGGAAAGGAAGTTCAAGATAATTTCAAGGAGTGGTTGAGAGAGAGTCAGCATGAGACACAACCTAGAGCTTGAATTCCATCTATCATTTTATCAGTTATCATAATACACTAGATCAAATAGGTAAATAGACTCAAGTATACAAGTTTTTATAAAGGGAAATCTCTGACACAATTGTAGAACACAAAATAAGCAAACTATATAGATTTAGTCTTGATGAAGATCATATCCTAGATATCTTCAAATGCTTTGATGCATATATTGAAAATACACGTGAAAATAAAGATAAAGAGTATTGAGAGGTTATGGTTTTAGATTAATCATTTCAATCAAATACATTATGTATATTGTATTTCTTTGTTGTAAAAATATTATAAATTTCCATTTTGCAAATTACAACTATCATTTTAAAATCTCTTTTTGATAAAGATCCACTTGTAATTTCTAGTATCTTTTTGATAGGTTGAAAATTTGTGAAAAATAAACTTATAAATTACACTTCATTTTTGACAAGTCTGAGTTTCTTAATTGCAAAAACTCACATTGTAAACTACATTTCTAGTTTTGTCAAAATTGGATGACTTAAAAAGTTGTAAAAGTCCCAATTGAAAAATACAAGTTAGGTTTTACGAAAAGTAACCTAAGTTGTCTAAAATATTTTTATTGTTATAAGTTTGAGTTCATTTTTTGGTCCCTCATTGCATGGAGAATCTACAATAGCTCAAGTAAAGATTATGAAGGTATTGCATGAAGATACAACAAGTTCTTGCATGCCTCAAATAGTTTTTTTGGAATGCCCAATAGTGGTATGTTCCTTTTCCACCTATTTACCTTTCCAAGTACACCATTCCAATTGAATATCATGCCCCTTTACATAGATTTTTTAGATTTATTTTTTATTGAACTGGGCATAGAATTTTTTATAACTACATCTCTTCCATGAGAATATTTTGTTTAAATATAGGTACTATGTCATATCCCATTTCTTTTTTTCAGTTAGAGAAATTATTCTATATTTTGAATAATTTATCTACATGTTATAACATGGAGATCGAGAATAAATTGAATATTTATCTTTCTTGTTTGTGTTATCTTTGTGTATGTAAGGCTATTTATCAAATTTGTGGATGATTTTATTCTTATTTTAGTCAAAAAATTTCATCTATGGTATTATTTTTCCCTTTTGAGAGATTGTTTGATAAAAAATAAATAATCTTGTTCCTTATAAGAGAAAGACCTAATATTACCTCTAGTTTCACATTTTCATGAGTTTTTGCTCCAATAAATTTCAATATATTTATTGTTCTACTATTTTCATTCAAATAAAGAATTAAAATCCACTAAAAATATTTGATACAATCACCATTTCTATTTTTTTTAGTTTCATTTAAAAAAAAACTTTTCTCATAGTCAAACCCTAGTTTAGAAGCAAGATCACTAAGAAGCATAATTTACACATGAGTTGGTAGTTTATCAATTACACCAAATTTAGTGAAAGGAATCTGACCTTATCTATAGGTTAACCTCAATTCTCTAAGGTCTTATAGCTTGGAGGTGATCCCATTGTATCATTATATTTCTTCACAACATGCTAAAACATAAAGACAGGTGCAAAATCTATGTGATAACAATACCTAATGTCTCTAGAATTATGACATAATAGTATAATATTTGGATCACCTATTATCTTACCTAATATCTCCACTTTTAACTAGTGGGGTTATTACTAGTGATATGAATCCCTATGCTACTGCTATTGTTATCCCCTACCACCTTTATTTACTAGGTCTTACTTCTTTAGGTGCATGTATGGAATGCAAGAAGAATATAATTTATTATCCTTAAACCATGCTTCCAAATATATGTCCTCTACCAATAATGTCATAACATAGTATTTATGATTTAGGATATCCACACATCATCACCAAAATCATGGTGGTGGGAATGTTCTCTCTAATGGTACCAAAAATCTTATGGGATGTGTGCTGACATGTCTATATTATTTAATGCTTTGAGATGTGATCTTAGGCATAGTAGGGGAGGTATCTCATATGCCATAAATATAATGATTGTCATGAAATCTTAGACCATCTCAAGCCATGAGATATTTATTTGTCCCCATGAAGGTTCTAGAGTAGGAGTTTAGAGTTACACTTTCTATATTATGATCATCAATGCTTATTATACCACCATTCTCCACAAGTAAATATAGGTATGATATTATATTTTCCCATATTTTATATGGTTTAAAATTACTTAGTTTATTTTTTCTTGGAAAAACTAAACATTGATACTTTAAGGTCATATGTAATTATAATTTTACTATATTTGGCCCTAGGATTAAATTTCATCTCTCTATGCCATCTACTTTAATTATTAATGACAAGTAAATCCTAGAAGGACCCTTTTATTGATAATAACACTTATGTATCCCTATGTACACCCTTATACATTTAAGATGCATCATTTTTATGGAAAGTTGTGGGATTCACACCTATTAATGTAGAAACTCATGCCCTAGCCACCCTTACAAACTTGTTCCCTAGCCATGGTTTAGAATTATTTTCCATTTGGATGCCTATAAGGGGTTTTATTGGTCATAAATGGCCATTTCCCCCAATTTATTCAACATTTTGATTGCATAACTCACCAAATTTCATGCATTACTAATTAGTTATTTTTTTCACTCAATATTAGAAAATCATTTTCCTACACCATTATTATAATTTTATGTTATCAATATTTAGATTATTATACTTAATTTGTGCACTAATTATTATTGATCATCTGATTCACCATCATCAAACTACCATAGTTTGTTAGTTAAATCTCACTATGTTTTTATACATGTTGGATTGGAGAGGGATTTAATCAAGAAGCCACATGTTTTCATAATTTTAGGTTGTGGACCCTGATCCATCTCTTACTTGACTAGACACACTTGGTTCACAAGTTAGTAGACTCAATAGAATTATTAAGATATGTGATATAAGGGAATATTAATATAAAGATAAAATGCTTATTTTTAATATTTGTTATTATTTCTAGGGTTATATTTCTATGTGTGGTTAATATTATTTGTAAATTATAAAGTTTATTTTTAATTAGCATGTAGATTTTTGAATCATTCATTTAGTTAGAAATAACACAATTTTACTTACAAATAATCATTTAATTTTTGAAATAATACTTTCAATTGTATAAATTATTTACTTCATTGAAAATAACCTATTTTTAATTTACAAATCATCATTCCTTTCATAATCTTAATTTCATTTTTATAGATAAAACACTAGATATCTCTAATTTATTTTTTTGTAGTAGATTAATAATTTACTTATATCTCTCTATATATTATTTTTTAATTTTATCCTTTAGTATATAAAAAACAAAATATTAAATATAATAAATATGAGTAGTCTATATATATACCTATTCACTACACTTAAGGTTGAGGAACTTAACTAACCCCTATCCATATATGGGGGAGGAAATAAATTAACCCTTATCCATATATGGAGAGAGGAACTCAACTGACCCATATCCGTATATGAGGAAAGGAAATCAATTGACCTTAAGTCATATATATATATATATATATATATATATATATATATATATATATATATATATATATATATATACATATATATACACATATATATACATATATATACACATATATATATATATATATGTATGTATGTATGTATATGTATATATATATATGTGTGTGTGTATATATATATATGTATATATATATACATATATGTATATATATACATATATATATACATACATACATATATACATACATACATACATATATATATATATATATATATATATATATATATATATATATATATATATATATATACATATACACACACACATGCACACACGCACACACGCACGCACGCGCACACACACACACACACACACACACACACACACACACACACACACACACACACACACACACACACACACGAGTGTGGTTATAGTTTTAGTTAAATTCCTTATAATAAATATATAGGGGTAGGGGGATCTATCATAGGAGGGTAGCTATTAGATAGGGTGGACCTACCTAGTCTTTATCTCTCATATAGTTTCAAAAAATGTTTGTTATGAATCATCATAATTCAATAATTAACCTAATAAGATTAAATGAGGTTGAACAAGCTAAGGAAATCTTTCTATGGGGGATGGGATAAATAGTGTATTTTAAGATCAAGGACTAGATAAATAAAGTCAAGGGGGATAATGAGATGATTCTATGATAAATAGATCTTTGATATATTATGTCATTGGGTTGAAGATAATGATGGTGACAAGGTGAGGACATTTTTGATGGTCGTCATCCATTATGCAGAGACCCTTATAAAGTGCCAAAATGTCATCTTCCTTCTTTAAATTGATCCATTTTCAGCATTGGTCATATTGATTTATTCCATTCTTAGAAAGGATAAATTATTTGAGATTCCTAAATTGAATATCATCTCCAAGATTATTTCTCTTTCCTTGAATCAAAAGAGTTTTCTTTTAAAACCCTATGTTAAAACCTTGTGGAATATTTTTATTATTATAGCTATAGGGTGGGTGTTTCATTTTTGGTAGACTTAATTATGGCATGGATTTCCATAAGAGGGCATACCTATTATAAGGAAGAAGCCAATAAAATTAAAGTAGATAGTAAGAGATGTTTATTGAGATCCAATTATCTATGTATAATTTGATGTCTATTAGGAAGAGAAACAAGTTACCATTATTTATACTTTAGGTATGACTTTTTATATGAAAATTTATATTACTTTTTATTTTGAATTATTAGACTCCTTAATTTGACCCATAGCTATGGATTATTCAATGCTAGTGGTTTATAGGTGAGTAGATTAATAAGAATTTGAGATGGATATTGGGGCCAATAATTAAATTATCTTAATTTTGAGTTATTACATCATTTATCTTAATTTATTTACTACCATCTTGGATTTACATGTATTACCACTAGGATCATATGACATGGTTTTATGTATGGATTGGATAAAAGCCTAAAAAAATTGGGTTGATTGATATGACAAGATTTTATAGTGTATATATGATCTTTTATTCAATATTTTAATTTCATGGATTTGGATAAATAAATTTAGAGCTATTTTATTTATACATGATCTCTACTATGCAAGTTAGGTAGATTATCCATATGGGATGCAAACTTTATGCCATTTGCATGAGAAATACATTTCAAGATTAGATATTTGAGACAACTCTTTTTTATCACCCCATCCTATATGATTTTTTTGATGTATTTCCATGTGAATTAATATAAATACCCCAATGTGGGACATGAATTTTACTATTGACTTGGTTTCCAGGCTAGAGATAATTTTTAAGGCTTCATATAGGATGAATACCAATGAGACAAGTGAGCTGAATATTTAGTTGTAAGTGTTGTTAAATAATAGATGCATTTATCCTAACATGTGTCTTAGGGATGCACTTATGATATTGATGAATACTAATGATGAGTCTCTTCATTTATGTTGATAGATTACCAATAGATGAATAAGGTGAAAATAAAAAAACCAATATCCCTTAACTTAGATAGATAACTTATTTGACCAAATGAAAGAATATTTTTTTAAAATCTAAGATTGATCTCAATACTAATTATTACTATTTTAGATTCACAAATGTATATATAAATAAGACTACCTTACATAAAAACTATGGTCATTATGAGTTCACCATGATACCATTTGGTATCACTAGTGTCCTCTAAATGTTCATAATTTGATGAATATGTTTTAAGAGTAATTGGATATGTATGTGTTGATTTTATTTGATGAAATTATTTATCTCATTTAGTTTGGTATAAAAATGTACATTTTTGGAAATTACTAGAGTGTTTAAATGAGCATCAATTATATGGTTACAGTTCTAAGTGTGCATTATTTCAGACTAAGGTGTAATATATTGGCCAAAAAACACTCAAATGAGAATATTTTTTTAGATACCTCAAATGTATGAATCATGATGGAGTGAATCACACCCAAAAATTTCAAACAAATTAAGATATTTATGAAATTTTTAAGGTATTATCAGAAGTTGTTTCAAGGCTTCTAAAACATTTATCATCCCATTGCTTTATTCGAAAGGAAATGAAATAAGTTTAAGTGGATTGAGAAGTGTAAGAGAGATTTATATATATATTAAGTAATTTATCACTATTAACCCTATTCTTACAATGCCAAATCTAGATAATTATTTTTTTAGTATTCATAAATTCTTCTTTGAAGGGATTAGAGACCAATCTCATGAGGGATAACTTCATAGTATCTTATGAGTCATAGAAGCTGAAAGATTGTGAGCTCAATTACCTCACCTAAACATTGTAGATCATTTTATTTGTTAATTATATTATTTTACAGTGCCAATTTTTACTAGGTTGATATGATAATAATAGAACCAAACCTAAAATCCCATAAATAATGTTAAGTGGAGATTTTTTGTGAGTATATGTTTGATAAAGAGAATACATTTGATATCAAGTATATCAAAGGAAATGATAATTATATTGCATATACCTTTAGCACTTGAAAAAATAAGTTTTAAGTGTGAGAACATACTTGAGGAGTCACATCCTTGAGTGAGTTTTAAAGGATAATTCGTATCATGACATGTAGTGCTAATTTGAGTCTCAAAAGACTCTTCTAATAAAACTCACTAAATTTCCAAGAGTTAGATGGTCTTTTACACCATATAAGACACATATTTTTAGCCCAATTCATGGGATTTACAACATATGATAATTTTAAAGGATCTTTATAGAGATATGGAATTTGTAGCATATGACTAATTTGTGTCAAGATATTATTATTTTTGTCACAATGCCTTGAGTGTTATCAAGTTAATGTAAAACATAAACATCCAACTAGAATTTTTTATCCTCATGATATTATAGAATGGAAGTGGGATTAAATTTTATTAGATATAATTATTGACCTTACAAATAATATGTACTAACACAATTCCATCATGGTGATCAATGGTATGTGAACCAAGATGGAACAATTTTCTCCCATCAAGACCTCATATAATGACATTTCAAGGTGCATGGTATACCTAAAAATATCATTTATGATTGATATCTAGTGTATACATTATATTTATTAAACTCTTTTTAGGAGGTTTTTTTCACAAAATTCACATTCAATACTTCCTATTAACTAGATAATTACATGTAGATAGAGAAGGTAAAATAGGTTCTAAACAATACAATGCATATGTATGTAATGTATCAATTATACCATTTGGAGGATTATATAATCCTATTTATTTTTTTATAAAAAAATATAAGACATTTCCATTGACATTGTGACTTAGAAGTAACTATATGATATAGATAAAAATTTAAGTTGGGAACATATTGAGTAAAGTGTTATGATTGGCCCATTCATCAATGTTTTGAGGATAATAATTCCCAAAAGAAGTATGCTAATTTATAAGATGTTAAACTAAAACTTTTACATGGTTGATAAGTTTTTATAGAGAGTGTGAGACATAATAATCATATCCTTTATATAAAATGATATAATATTGCACTACGTTTATATGGTTCCTTTGAGATTTTAATGAGGAGGGGGCCAATTTCATACTACCTAGATTTTACACCTAGATTATTGTGATTCCATGATGTATTCCATGAATTTTTTTGGATAAAATATATTGCATATTCTATTTATATATTTTATTAGACAAACTTTCATGTGTATAAGGACATACATTTTGAATTGGATCCCATCTATATTTTTATTTATTAGAGATTGGGCCTTTAAGATTGAGAGCTAGACTAGTTAGGCTAATGGGACATATATGATGAGATAAAAGTTACATTAGATGATGATACCCTAATATGAACCAAATATCCCATAATATTTAATTGAATTTAAATTGGAATTATTTTTTACAATTATGTGGATGAGAGTTTGACATTTTATTCCTACTTGTGTCTTCATAATTCATGTCTTATACATTTTGTAATGAGGTGCCTAAATAAGTTTTGATGGTTTGTTTTTAATTATAATGAACATGTTTGATTATGATTATGATATAAATATTATATTATTATTATGACATCTATCATGATTCACATGCTTGATTATTGTTACAACAATGAATATGATGTACATGATTTGATTATTCTTGTGGAGATTGACTATCATGTACATACTTTGAATGTGTTTATGGTGTTGGTGTTATATGTACCTAGTGGGAATGTATCAATGGACTAATTTTTTTTGGATCATGATTTATGGATTAAAAAAGTGGCTCATTTAATCATCTTATTCTGAAATCTATGTAATGATTATATTGCATTGATTCTTATCTCACTTATATTTATCCACTTTATTTTGGACATATTGATGGGTACAATAATTGTGCATTAATAAGTAATCTACATAAATAGAATAGAAGAAATGTGGGTACCATGTTAAGACCACATGACCACTACCTCTTACCTAACTAATGTACATGATTAATAGTGTACTTTAGTTATATTGTTTCAATCTATGTTATTATGTGTATATAGAACGTGTTATATCCATGTGGGCACCCACATGTAAATATGATGGAATTTATGAAATTTATACTCATCTTGTTTTACAGTGAATTCAAATGGAATATTTAGTGTAAAATTATAAAGTTCCCTAAACTAGTCTCACCTCTCTTTTTATGTGTCAAATTTTGGTACCTTAAAATGTGTTCAAAAATGTATTTTTCAAAAAAAATAAAATTTCATAGGTTGAGATTAACAAGGAAGGATTTGGGTAGAGATTGCAACAAGTTAACCTAAGTGATTGGACACATATCTATCCCTTATTGGATGTTATGTGTAGTATCTCCTAAACTTATTTTTTTACTTATTATCACTTTATAAATTTATAAAAAGTGGAGGAAGATATAAAATTAAGCAAAAAGAAATAAATTGGGAATAAAATAAAGAGGAGGAAGAGAGGTGGCTCCCATGCTATTAGTGTATTTTATTATATATTTTAATGTCTATCTTAAATTATATAAATCCCCCATGGGAAAGTGATTAATTTTTTTGATAGAGGAGATATTGTTTTATAAAAATAAATATTATATTTTATTGGGGAATTTATTATGGGGCTTATATAGTTAATGTGGTTATAATCTATCTTTGTTAAAATTGGAGTAAAATGTTTTTTTAATTTTTTGTAAGCTTTCATTTTTTTATAAAACTATGTGTACCATGGGGAAAGGATGAAGCAGTGGGAAATATATTAGGACCTATGGTAGGCTACTTGGTATATCACTTGATAGATTAATCTAGAGGTTGGGACCTAAGGGTTATGTTATAGGATGAATCCCCTCCTAGATTTTTAAAGTATTTCAGTGTCATGTAAGATAAATGTTTATAAAAATAATGATAAATTTTTATATGGATATCAATTTTGGAGATTAATTTTCTGTCCTCCCCCATGAGGATAACCTAGATGGGTCACCATAGTACTTCTTTTTTATCTTTTGTTTTTGTGGAATTTCTAATTTTGGCAAGGAAAAACCACTAGTATGTTTCCTTAGAGAGGTACCAATGTTTCTAATATAACCCAAATATGTCTTTGTCCTAGACCTATAAGTCCATATTTCTATGATAAATTTTTAAGTGGGTGTGGTATTAGAAATATCCAAAGGTTCAAGGTTTTATAGGGTTAACGACATAATTATGTAATATATTTGTGAGGTGAGAATTTTATCTTTTTTATGGTTTTAGAAGATTGGTTTTACAAGTTTAGGAAATTTTTGGATAGAATTTTATTGAAAGTTGAGAGTAAAAAGCCATAATTCAATGCAATGTTTTCTCCCTTGTGGATAGTGAATCTCTTTTTTAACTAAGAGATATTTTTTTATTGTATAATAAAGTGGGTTTTATGTAAAATGGTGTTAGATTATTCTATGTTATATAAGAAACAATGTTAAGTGACTTATTTGTTAGAATGGGTGTTTAGTTTGTACTAAGATGTGTATATTACATTCAATACTATGAACCTACTATACTAAACAATGGATCCCTGGAAAGTCCTAATCAATTATAGAATGGATATGTTATATTTATAGTTGATAAAAAATAAAAAGTAAATTTATAAAATTTAGTTATACTAGACAACTTAAAAATAATAATTATTTTTTTTCACCCTTTGGTGAATTCATATTAAATTTAATTATAATTCAAGTGGGATTTTGTGGAAATACTTTTATGTGGTTCAGATACCATTTGAGGTTTGGGTATATAATAAAAAAAATGTCATAATTATTTTAATAATTAATATATGGGTGAGGGACTCACCAATCTTATTTTAATGATAAAAAATTATTTTAAAAAAATAATTCCCTTTTACCTTAAATTTGTTTTAATGGGATTGAAAAAGTAATTTTAAGTTGATTGGTTAATTTTTGCCTTTATTTTTAATCAAGCCACTTAGTGAAAAAATAAAATGAGTGAATAAGGAATTGAAGTAAGTTATTTTAAGCTCCTCCTAGGGTTATAGGGTTTAATATGGATCCATATTTGAGATTTATTAGATATAAAATGTGTGGATTTAATATTTAGTTTAGATTATCCCTTTTGATTTTTAATATTTTATGCCGAGTAGTTAGTTTAAATTGGATATACATTTAAAAAAATAATATTAAGTGAATAAATATATTAAAAAAACAAGTCCTAAATTAAAGTATAAATTTGATACAAAATTATATTTTAGGTGCAACTATAGTACCCTAAGGACCCCTTTATGTTCTTATCTTTATTAAATTTTTTGAGTGTTAATTAGCTAATGATAGCCCCTACCTAATTTTTTTGAACCCTTTTAGAATGTCAAATATTATTGTGAATCCTTTTTGATGACCTTAACATAGAGTCTCACCTTATTTTGAAGCCATTTATCCTTTACTATTCCTTTTATAACATTTTAAATTTGAGTGGTCAATTGATGAGTCATTTATATCACTTGGGCCATTTGGCATGCCAAGTCATCTTAAAATTTAAACCTATTGTATATAGATTTTTTTCACTCATTTTACATTTACATCACTTGTATCATATTAATGTCATCCTCATCACATCATGAAAAAACCTATTGTGAAAATTAATAATAAAAAATAAATGGTTTCCCCTTACTTTCATTCATGACTTTTATGGGCATTAAACCTAGAATCCTATCATGGTTTCAACATCAAAAACTCTCAATAATTTTATTTTGGGATTTTAATTTTTTAAGATAATGGTAAAAAAATAAGTTTTAAAGGATCTCATAACCTAAAAAAAATGAGCAAAAGGAAATGAGTGTCAAATAGGACTAGACCAAAACTAGCTTCCCATGAGGAAGCCTATAAAAACCCACATAAATTCATCCTAAAAAAACAAAGAACATGATAAGACTCAAAAAAAATATCCATAATATAAATAAACTAGAATATGAATACCAAATTTCCTACCATCATGGACAAAATACTTTAGACTTTTTAGTCTTTTTGGTGCCTATAGCTTTTGAATTTTTTATAACCTCCCTATTTCTCATGTTAACACTTATTATTTTCCTTAGACCCTCCATGTTATTATCCTTTGGTGGATTATCATGGACCTAATTATACTTAACAAATTTTACCTTAGTTATTTTTTGAGGTACATCCTTGAACTTGTATCAAATCTTAGTTTGTTTTTTTATAGCTCATGTTCCTCTTTGAGTTCTTCTTTAATCTTGGGGTTGAGTATGATAACCAATTTTTTGAAAACCTTACTACCCATAATAACAAAACCAATTATGGATGGGATAAACTCTCTAATAAATTTAATATAATTTATAATATCTCTAATATCTTTTCCTATAATCTTCAGTCTCTCTTTTAAGGATTTAAACTTGTTCTTTAAATTCATGATAGACCCCTCCTAACCATATGTTTTATCACCTTGATAAGTTCCCTTAATTCCATATTTATTTTGGAAAGTTAAGGTCTCTAAAACACATACTATACCACCCATAAATTATTAGTTTTCCCATGTGTTGAGATTGAGAAAATTCAAGATATCATTTTTGAGATCTAATAGGGCTTTGACCTCTGAATTGGTTAGTTTGAGATCATATTCACTATCTGACACAATTATTATCCTTTTAAACTTTATCAATACATTCTTCTTCTTATTTTATATAAATTATCTTAAAATCTTCTTTAAATTTGTGAACTCCACCTTGGAATCATCAATAGTTTTTGTAGACTAATCCTTCTTAGTTTCCTTATGGCCCACCTTCTATTCAACCTCTACCCTATTATCAATCACTATATTATCCTCCTTAACTAACAATGGAATGAGATATTTGTGTATAATTACATCATAAATGTAATCTTGGTAGGCCTCCACCATGCATTATAAAGGCCTTGATATTAAAAATGGAAAACTAATGACAAAGTTGTTTTTAAAGTGGTTAAGTAGGAGGAAGTGGTGTGAATGAACCAAAATTATCTTCCCCTCTAATTTCAAATACTTCATTAATTGAAAAAAAAATTGACTAAGGACAATGAATATTTTCCTTCAAAAACCCCTTTTTACCTTCTTCACTAATTCTTCATATTTGAATAAGTCTTAATGAACTTAACCCTAAAATGGTTATCTTTGTAATAATTTATACCATTTGAAGACATAACTATTACAACCATAATTATCTCCTTAGAGACTTTTATCATGACACCTCTCATTCTTACAACCATATTTTTCCAAGATCTTACAAAGTTGATTGACATATTATGATCATGACCTACAATTCATTCCACATATGTTGTGATGTTCATCTACATAGTATTTTCAAAATTGGATTGTTTTTTATATAAATGAATGATATGGGATGAATTGTATCTATCTATCCTCTCATTCTTTAAATTATTTTGGAATTTGTGATGAGCAACACTCTACTTCACTAAATGACATTTAAATTAGGAGTGAAATCAATTCAATACTTAAAATGTGTGAAAATGAATTCCTTCCACATTATAATTATTTTGTCCTTATCCCCATAAATATTATGTCCAAAAATTTTAATATTAATATTACAATCATAAGTAGTGAATATCTCCTTCACATTTACGAATTAATGCTCATCCTTTGAGAAAATAGTCATATCAAGGTCTACCAAGGTTAATTATGAGAAATATTTAATCTGAATCTTAATTTATTAATAATTTTTGGTGGGATTTAATCTAAGGAGAGCCAATTTTTTTAAAATTTTACCACCACACCCAAATTTTCCATGAAGACAACACACCCATTTCCTTCCCTATACTCATATTTGATTTGAACTTACTAGAAATTGTTGAGAAAGGTTATTTTGTCTCTAATTTCATTTGGGATGGTCTAATAAGGGTAATAATTCCATAATATAAATCTTAAAATGTTCAAGTAATAACCTTATATGATAAAATTCTAAATATTATGTTCAAACATCATACAGACTCCCCACAAATCTACTCTAGCTTTATCCACATGATTGGTTTGGGTTCTCATCCCACCAACATAATTTTCCACCATAAAACCTTTCCAATATTTAATAAAACCCCATATATTATGCCTTAGGATACCATTATTTGTGCCATATAAATATAATTTGAACCACCCTTTATGATGTTTGGACCATCTAAAAAGATTATCGTCCTTCTTGTTATCAGTGCAGGCACGATCTTTATGAATATTAATGTTACAAAGAAAAATAATATGCTGGACATCCTACCTAATCCCATAATTAGTTTTGGAACCAATATCAAACCAATTTTACTTAATATCCCCCTAAATTAGGAACACCACTAATTTTGGGCTCCCACCTTTATCCCTAAAAATGTGGTCATTTCTCTCTATCTAAATACCCTAGAATATATGAAGATAGAATAAGTTTTCCACAATATATTTAGGGTTGGTTGGTTCCAAGGTGGCATACACTATATAAAATTTCACATACTAATTTAGGACTAACCTGGGTTATGTTAAAATTATCAATAAAGAAGTTAAATATTTTTTCCACAAAGCAATAGTCTAGGAATGGATACTTGGCTAAATCATCTTCCCTTTTTCACAAAAAACATCTATTAATAATTTTAAAACCTATTTTAATGAGGTTTTAAATTGTTAATATATTATTTTTTCTAGTCAGCCAAAATAAAATGTTGACCTTAGAAACCAAACATTTATCCCAAAACTTAATCCACTAGGCACCATCCCCTCTAAACTTTATGTCGAGCATGTAATAAGATTTGACTAAGTGTTTTATAGATACCTATTTTTTACATATAATCATATCATATTTGGGATATAATAAAATTTTCATTTCCTTAAGTTTTATTTTAGATTAACCAAGATCTAGTTTAAATTCACAAGCTTAGATTCCTAGACAAGTTCTTTCTAGTTAAAATCTTCATAAAAAAGGACCCAATAATCATAGATTTTCTCACCAAAAGTGGATTTTAAATGTCCAATAATAATCCTTCAATGATACAATAAGTTAAAATTAAAATTAAATATCCATATATCTTCCCATAAATAAACTTATTTTCCATTACCTATAATCCATTTATTTCCCTTGTAAAGTAAATATCTATACCTAACAATAATTTTGCAAAATAAGGAACCTTGGGTTAGAACTTCCTCCATAATAAAGATGTCTTCATCTCTACTTATAATATATTTGGCACTTATTTTATTATTCCATATGCAATATTCCTTCATAATATTCCATCCATACTTATTAATGAGGTCCCTATTCACGATTTTAATCCTCCTCAATCCCATCCATCTATGTCATTTTTCTCTTGATACCTTGTTCCATGCCTAGGTAATGGAATTAAGAAATAAGAATTAGGTATATGCATGATACAAGTCATGTTAACCCATTCAAATACCTTCTTAGAGATCATGGGTGGCCACACTAGTTAGGAATACTAATACCATAGCCAATAAAACTTATCATTAAGTAGAGAAATAGGATATACATATGAGGATTGGACCCTACATATTATAGGCAATGTGATAGCTAATTTAGATAGTTAATAAGTGACTTATTCATGGGCATGATATTTATGTGTTTTAGTTACATAATTCACAAAAGGTTTAGGGTCAATCTTATCATTTATATAGGTATGGAATCCCTCCATGAGGTAGTGTTGGTTAACTAATGATAGATTCAAGGTAGTATGATTAGGGAGCCCCATAAGGTCATGAAAATCTAAGATCACCAATTATTATTGGAACACAAAGTTAGGAGACATGATTTTTTATTTTGGATCTCATTAGACTAAAATTATCTACTTTTTTAAGTTTGATAGATGGATTTGATGTTGAGCCATGGTTTCTAATTCTGAATAATATTTTTATATGAACTTATACTCATCCCATCCATCCAAGAATTTTTTATCTTGATACCTTGTTCCATGCCTATGTAATGGTATTAAGGACTAAGAAGTAGGTATATGCATGATACAAGGCATGTGAACCCATTCAAATACCTTCTTAGAGATCATGGGTGGCCACACTAGTTAGGAATACTAATATTTTAGCCAACAACATTGATCATTAAGTAGAGAAATATGATATACATATGAGGATTGGACCCTGAATATTATAGGTAATGTAATATCTAATTTAGGTAGTTCACAAGTGACTTATTCATGGGCATGATATTTATGTTTTTTAGTTACATAAGTCACAAAAGGTTCAGGGTCAATATTATCATTTATATAGGTATGGAATCCCTCCATGATGTAGTGTTGGTTAACCAATGATAGATTCAAGGTAGTATGATTAGGGGGCCCCATGAGGTCATGAAAATATAATATAACCAATTATTATTTAAATGAAAAGGTAGAAGACATGATGTTTTATTTAGGATCTCATGAGACTAAAATCACCTACTTTTTTAGGTTTGATAGATGGATTTGATGTTGAGGCATGGTTTATGATTTTAAACAATTTTTTATATAAACTTATACTCAATTAATTTTAGGTATTAATTTGTGATTAACCTAGTAATAAGATCAAAAAACACCTCATGGAGACATGAGGAGTGAAATTCACGCATGGAACATAATACCATCACATAAAAATAGTTTTTGAATGAATTCTAATGTCATTACTTGATGAATAATTTTTTCCATTATAATAGTGATGAGTTTAAATACCTTTATAAGTAAGTGTACATATTTTTTAAATATGAGATATATTTTATTGACCTCCTCCATTATGTGGATTATGTATGCAATGGGAAATGTAGTCGATCTAAAAATCAATCCTTGATTAGAGAAGATAGATCCTACTTACTCTTTTGATTGGGGATACATTATATAATCAAGGTCATGACCAATATGGATCTACTATACCTATCCAAGGGATATATTACTAAAAATAATATCACTAGAGAGGGTTATAAAGCCTCCAGTCAAGCAAAACTATGCAATACACCTAACTAGGTCCTATGTTTTCATATTCACTATACTAATAACAAGTAAATTAAAAATTAGAATCTAGTACTTACTAAACCATGTGGCACAACATGGGGTTAGTAAACAATAAAATTAAATATTCATAAAAGAATCTTATTTAAGCTGTGTATAGGTAAAACCCTAGTGCATGGAGAGAGAGCACTATTATTCAAAAGTTGTTACTTATTCTACTTCTATCTACTAAAGAGAGGATAAAAGTTAGAGATACTTAGAATATGAACCCTTCAAGAATCAATATATCCCTTATAAAAAAATTATTTTCAAGAGGTTGTTGTGGTTTTTAAGGATCACTAAGAAAGTCCAAAGCATCTAAGACTTCTCCACAAGACTAGATTCCTCTCCAAGTAGAACCCTAAGCTAAGACTCCTTAAGTAGAATGGTGGAAGAGTAGATTGTAAATAAGTGTAAATGAATAATTAATTATTATTATCTCTCTAAGAATGGTGAAATGGATGTGTTTATATAGGTGGATCTAACCCTAAAACCTTTCAAAACTTTAGGCCGACAAGGTTGACTTGATCAACCTAGTATTGAAATTGATAAAAACTAACTAGGTTATGAAATATGTCAGCCATGGCTGACTTAGTTCTTAGTAGACTTTTGTAAATAACAATACAAGGTTGATGTGGATGAAATAGTAATGTAAGCTCCCAAAAAGGGGTTTAGGTTAGGAAAAAGGCTAATGAAGATGGTAAATGACTAAAGGAGGGTGACAATAGGAGGGAAAATTTAGGGATATGTTTTTAGGAGATGGTTAGATTGATAACAAGTGGTAAAAAGTGACAACAATCATATGAAGCACAAATTACCTACCCACCCCTTTCATATTACACTTCTTAGGGCATGCACTCAGAGATATTTGTACTTGATAGGTTCTTGTAAGATCGAAAGCATCAGTCATTGATAAAGTTTGAAAATATTATGTGTATACATATGTCCCATTCAAAGCTCATCACATGTCACTCAAAGTGAAATATAGGATGGTGATTCGAGAAATAACATTGTAACACACAACACTAAGGTAAAAAAATCTATAGTATTTTAAAGTATAAAATAATTAAAATTAAATGATGGAGTGTGAAATAACTAAAAAGTAAAATGTATGCATAGTTTGAATTACCTTTATCATTGGATGATTATCTATTATGTTTGTATTTTAATTCATAGAAGGCATAGAGACTTTTTTTGACAAACCCAAGGATATAAAAACTAAAGAGAAAAAATAAACAAACATAGGAAAGCCAAGATAACTAGTGCTATATGTATGGGAGGTACTTGGAAATTTGGCAAGTTTGGGTGACAAGTGTTATGTTGGAATAAATGACTAAGTCAAAATTTAGAGTAAATTAGGTAAACAAAAATCCAAGGCTACTAAAGATTAAAAAACTCAAATAAGTAAACCTTAAGTAAAAAAGGAAAACTCACAAAGTCAAACCAAGGATATATGTCAAAAGGATTGTAATCAAACATCAATGTGAAATCAATAACAATCCTTACTTAAATAAGACGGGAAAGAAAAAATGGTATAACAACATTGAGGAGTGAGTATAAATAATTAAACCTCACTCATTAATGGAAAAAGGTGCATGAAAGGTAAAACAAAATTTGTGAGTGACAAGTAACAAGATAACCTCACTCAAAAATGGAAAAATAATGTGAAACTAGAAATGGACTCAAGTGTCTAGAAAAAAGGTGGTACAATAATAATAAATGGTAAAATAAATCAAATAAAACCTGTAAATGTAGATCCATGGTGTAAATAAAGGAATCTATAATCACTCAAACATGTTTTGTTATAAGGATAGATAAAATTGAAATAAAGTAATACTAGCTTGTTTTTAAGATGTGAAGAAGAAGGAAGTATAAAAGAGGGGAAATAGATTTAGAATCATAATTTGCATGTAAATGGGGAAATAAAATCGGTGGAGGTGATAATGAATGAAAAACTAAGGTAGAGGAATTCTTTATCAAAATCAATATACCCACATAAGGTTTTTCAAAACAAAAGGACTTTTGACATTGAGGACTCTAAAGAGATTCTCTTACCCACACAAGTCTTAGGTCAAAAAATTAAGTATGGAGATCATCCCATGAAGGATATACACATGAAAATTAAAATGGACCTAACTTCAAAAAATGTGTTCCCCATTCCTTAGGACCTCTTATAGAGCTATTGGTCTACTGTGAAGATTGGGTTCTTGCATGAGAAAGTAGGTAGCACCATAGATTTTGTTGAATTCACCTATTCCAATATACTAGACTACCACACCCCAATAGATAGTTGTTCTATTATGAGGCCAACTATGAAGTTTAAGCTTTGATTTGAGATAGGAGATGTGATTTTAATCACATATTTTAGTGTGATTTTGAGTTTTGAGATTTATATGTTGCCTTTTATATATCATTGCTTTTTGTTTCAAATAATTTGGCTTTTAACTTTCTTGATGGCTTTTAATATTCCTCCTCCATATAGATTTTGATAACTAACATGGGTGATAAATATGATTTCATTTGATTGCTTGGGACTTGGTTTATATGAGAGAGAACCTAGAGAGCATGGTGTCTAAGAGTCTCATAAAGGCAAGTGAAATAAAAGTGATATCCTGATTTTGACCTTGTTTTATCTAATGTAGAGTAGAAAGAAAGGAAATAAAGAGGAATGAAATATGAAATAATTCGAATTACTTCAAATTCCAAAAAATATGACAAAGGGTGGAAAAATGATAGTAAATTGTGATTCCTTATCATAATAATGAGGAAAATGTAGGGAAACATGCTAACATAGTTTATTTGTATAGCTTCTTAAAAATAAGTATACATTGAAGTTGAGAACAAGGATAAAAAATTCATAACCATTTAAAAACACATTCTAGATAGGAATACTAAAAAATGTTGATTTTATGAGGAAGGTCGGGTCCTATCCATGGTCTTACAATATAACTCATTAAAGATAAACCCAAGGGGTATTGAAAGCATGTGAAAAATAAATGGGATAAGAAGAATATGGTATTTTCAAGGAAAGTTGGGTCCTATCCATGGCTTACACTACAAATCACAAAGAGAAACACAATGGGTGCCAAAAAATATTTGGAAAGTGTGAAAATAAAGAGAAGGAAATCATGAGGAAGATTAGGTCCTATCCATTATTTTACAATATAATTCATGAGAAAAAGGGAAATCAAAAGACCCAAAAGGAAGGAATAAGGTTTATGAAAGGAGAGAGTTACTATAGAGGGTGAAACCCATCTAAGTATCTTTTAAAAAGTGTTAGATAGATATCATATAGAAATGATGAAAATTAAGGGAAATATTTAGGCAAAATACTTCTTGAGGAATTACACATTGGTGGGTTCTTTGAAAATATGACCTTCATTATTTTGAAGGTGATAGGTACTTGGACCAAAAATATCTTTGACTAAATAAAGGCCCCACCATTTTTGATCATATCTACCTTCTTTGTCATGATTTTAGTCTAATTTAAGGACAAGATCACCAATGTTAAATGTATGAAATTTAACTCATTTGTTATGTTGTTTGACAATATGGGCCTTGCATTGGTGATTATGTTGCAAAGTAGAAACACAATGTTCATCAAGGAGATCAAAATAATGAAGGAAATTTTCATGTAATTATACATTGATTATGACACCATGAAGAGATATATAAAGATAATGAAGTTAAAATTCTAATAAAAGGACTCATTCAAAACCATATACTAGAGAGAACAACACTTACCCAATGGTATTGTGTATACCATTGTGATAGGCCCATAGAGTAGGGTAGAGATCAAGGTGCCAATCCATGGAGGGTTCACAAATTATATTTTGGATAATTTTATTAAGAATTTGGTTTATGGCCTTAGATTTGTAATTAAATTGCAGATGATAGGGTTTGAAAATTTGTGATTGATTTTAAATTTAATGCAAAACTATTTAACATCTTTGTTTTTGAAATTACCACCATTATTTAAAATGATAGTTAAGGGACACAAAAGTGGAAAATTATTTTATTAAGGATTAATTTGGATATGGTGGTACCATTAAAATTACAAAGGACATAGCCTAAACCCATTTTTTAAAATATTCAATGGCTATGATTATAAAGACATGCCCATCTTGAGAGCGAGGTAATTTGCCTATGAGATCTATTCCCCACATGGAGAATAGCCAAGGAGATTATATAGTTTGAAGCTCAAATGGAGGTGAATGAATTAAATTATCATGAAAATAGTAAGGAATATAGTTTTTAGAAAATTCAATGGCATCTTTTTCAATAGTGGGCAAAAAATATCCCATATGTAAGCATTTATGGTAAGTAGCATGTCTTATATAGTGGCCACCAAAAATTCCCCCATGTGCTTGTTTAAGAAGAGAAGGAACCTCATATTTCATAACATAGTGGAGCAAGGTACCTTTGAAATTATGATAATATAGGATGTTATATCTAAATACATAATTAATGGATAGTTTACGAATGTGAGTCTTTTCATAGGAATTGAGGTTGGGAGGCTAAGTTTGGTGTTTTAGAAATTGAATGATGTCTTTATACCATAGTCTTTGTCAAATGGTGATGACCTAAATGTGGAAAATAGTTCAATCTTGTGGTTGAGTATAATATAAATATTTTATTATTTGGATAAGAAAAGTGGGATTGGTAAGAACTTGGTGCGGATGAAAAATAGATGTTGAAGAAGCAAGAGAATTTTGATCTCGAAGGATAAGCTTGATGGTGAAATAAATGAAATATTTAGTGAGAGTGGTTTTGATTTGATGATAAGAAATGAGATTATTTATTTTGCATTGGTAATAACCATTGACTTGGTAGAAAATTAGATAGGAATCACCTAGTGCATGTAGGTATTGGATATCTAAATCAAGGGTGTCTCTCATGCCTAAGATTAAAGCTTTGTACTATGCCATGTTGTTAGTGACATTGAATGTTAGGAGAAAAGATAATGAGATGATTTATCCAAGAGGGATCATAAGGATACAACCTACCCCATCTCTTTTAAGGAATTTAGTTTCATCAAAATGAAGGGTCCAAGTATCCTCATGTAAATTGACATTAATATCAATAAGCTCTTTGATAACTAATTTTGGTTTAGTAGTATCAAGGAAGATAGTGGATTCACCAAGATTAATTTCTTCAAGATCATTATTGAAGTTATGGAATTAATATTTAATGGATATAACTTGCTTGAGATATTTGGTATAGATAATGTTGTCATCAAGAAGACTCTCTTAAAGGTGGTTGGTAGTGGGCATGGGAGCTATAGCAATTTGATCAGTGATGATTTTTCCTTTGATAGATTTTTGAGTAATAATTCAAAGATCAAATTCCATGAGAAGGACCATCCACCTGCCAATTCTATCTCTAAGAAAAAAGGCTTTGGAAAATAAGTGATGAAGGGGATCATAATGGATGATAACGTAAGTGGTTTGATAGAACATATAATGTTGAAGTTTTTCAATGGAAAAATATATGGTGAGGAAAAAATGTTTGACTTTTGGGTAACATTTTGCATAATTAATGAGGCCTCATATGATATAGTTAAAGGCATATTCTCTTCTAGTATCATCTTGTTGGGAAAGCATTGCCCCAACTAATATGGATGTGGAAGAGATATATAGGATCAAAGGTCAATTATTTGTATGGGAATGAAGAGTAGGTGGATGAAGCAGTGATTCTTTCATATTATCATATGATTTTTGACAAGGATCTACCCACTATATATGCGATAAGCTATTTTGGGAATGAATCATCTAATTGCCCCAAGTTTACCAAGGTAAGTGATAATGTTCAAAATGGATCGAGGGATGGGCATGTTGATGATAAAAATAATATTGGTAGGGTTAACATTGATTCCATGGAAAGAAACTAAGAATCCTAATAGTTTGATAGATGTGACACCAAAAACACATTTGTAAGGATTTAGTCTAACTTTGTATTTAAGAATGTGATCAAATATTATGGTAAGATCAAAAATATGAGTCATGTGACATTTATATTTAATGATGAGGTCATCTATGTAGGTTTCTATAATTTTGTGAATAAGATCATGAAAGATATGAGTCATGGCCCATTGATAGGTATCTCTAAAATTTTTTAGGATAAAGGGCATTTTAACATATCAAAAGGTGCTCCATTCTATGGTGAAAGTTGTCTTATGTTGGTATTTAGGGGTAATGTGAATTTGGTTATAGCTTTAAAAACCATCCATAAGAGATAAAATTTCATAATCAACTATGGAATCGACACTGGTATATATTGAAGGTAGAGGAAAATTGTTCTTATGATAATAAAGATTAAGATTACAAAAATCAATGCAAATGTGAATGACCATATTGACCTTTTTTTCAATATGGACAATATTAGAAACACATTTAGAATAATCCACTAGTTTGATAAAATTAGCATCAAAAAGTTTAGTAATTTGTTTATGGCATAAGTTAGAAACATCAAGTGGAAATTTTTGTTCCTTTTGGTGCACAGGTTTGGCATTGAGGTAAGGTCAACACTAGACATGTCCTCATGGGACTAGGAAAATATCTCATGATATTTATCAAAAAATAAGCTAAAGTTATCATGTTTGTCAAGTGTGAGTTTATGATAAAATATAATAGGTCAAGGGCATGATGTCGTACCATATTCAATGTGAGTAGTTTATTTTATAAGTATAGAATTGCAATCTTAGAAGTGATATGGTGTATTTGGTAAAGAAGAAATTAGATTAGCTTTAGGGTCGATGGTAGTAATGAAGTTATTTAAATAAGGGGATTTGTTTTTTAAGTTACTAATTTTGTGATGTTATCAGGGAAGTTGAGGTTCTTGGGAATGAAATAATTCAAGAATAGCTTCATCACTAAGCAAAGTGGGAAGATGAACATAATACTCAACATTTAATTTGAGATCAAAAATTTGATTACCATGGTAATCATATTTAGAATATATCTAACAAACATATATGTCCTTGGTATTTAATGTAATATTAGGAGTAGGAGTAGATTGATCAGATGAGATTGGTGTATCATTAGTTTTTTTTATGGTGGAAGAATAAAACGTAATGATGGGATTTATAGGTGGTAGGGAATATTTAATAATTTTTAGATATTCATAAGGTAGGATTTGTTTGACCACCCAAGGAATTTGAAGGAGCAGAGAATTAATGAGAAGTACATGACCATTGGGAGCTAATTTAAAATCTATGGAAATGTTATGACTATTCCAATCGAAAGCATGTATGTGAGCTAAGGTTTTATGATAATGTTGAGCATCCAAGTCTTGAGATTGATCTTGGACCATGATGTAATTATCATCATAATTTGGAGAAATGGTGCATGCTTAAGATTTATGGGGAGTTTTAGAAGGTGAATTTTTAAGGTCACTAAACTTATGTGGAGACATTATTAGAGGATCTTGTAATAATTTAGCCACTCCATAATAATTGCATGTGAATCCATCTTTTGGGTAAGAAAGTTCTTGAATATTGCATGCAGGGGGAAAACTAGTGATCTCATCAATGAGAGGAATAGTTTGATCATGAGGTAATAAAGAGGGAAGAAACCACTCCAAGATATAAGGAGGTATATTATCAATGTTTCAAGTATGCTCAATTCATTAGGTTCATCATTTGAATCAAAAAGAGTGACATGCAAGTCATGATTGATGTTTATGAATTTAGGTAATGGAACACTATTGATAGTAGGAATGTGATATTAAGATATTGGATCGGGAATTTAAATACTTCAAGCTTTGAGATTGACCTAATTATTACACCATTTGTTTTTATTTAGGAATTTTATGTATTGGATAATAGAACAAGTGATGGACCTCATTATATTAATCCAAGGGTGATCGAAGAGTATGTTATAAGATAGGGGTAAATCAAGGATCATAAATTTAGTTTGAATGGTATTATGTGTGATTGTTAGGGGAGCCAAATACAACCAATTGGATTTTGATTAGTTTTATAAAATCCACACTAGGTGAGGCCAATTTTCTTGAGATGATCTTTATTATATCCAAGTTATTAGATGAGCCACAAATATGTCACATTAATATCAGACCCTTCATCAACTAAAACTTTATGAATAAGGGTAGTATTAATGATTATTTTAATGAATAGGGTTTGATCATCAATGTGGAAAAGGATTACATTATTAATCTTGTCTTCTTAAATATATTCAATAGATAGTTTGGAAGGAGAAATAGATTTAATGGTATACACATTGGTAGATTGAGGCTCAATAGAGGGTGGTTCTTCATCTATAGGAGATGGATATTCAATTTATTGTAGTTGTTTAATGAGTAAATTGAAATGCTAAGGGGAGGTGTGAAATAAATCCATAATGGGAATATTTCAAGGTATGAAGTTAAGTTCTTTGATAAAGTTCCAATGTGATTTAGAATAAAAACTAGTTTGAGGTTTAGAAGATAAGGTATATTTTTAAGGAAAGGAAGATATTAGGGGATCATAAGAAAGAGGTGGTTCTTCATGGGATTCTAAAGCTAAATGATTGGCTATAGTATCTTTGATAATTTTTTATTCCAAAGATGTTTTCTTAGGTTTTTTGATAGGATATTTGTGATTTAGTTTGTGATGATAGTTAACCTTAACTATGTTAACATATTGAGAATTGTTGTAATATTGGTCATAGTCAGGATCAATAATATAAACATTCTTGGTATTTTTTGATGATTATATGTGGGAAAATATTTTTGGTTATTATAATAAGAAGCTCTAGGAGCTTGTCATTTTTGAGAAGTGGTGTTGTACTATTGATGGTAGAGTTACATCATGGCTTCATGATTAAAGGAATAACCAATCATGTAGGAGATAAAAAATTTAGTAAGCCCTCAAAAAGTTTCATGAGAATGACCAATGTCAGCATGAAACTAACAAAATTTATTAGGGTCATACCATTTAAAAGGATTATTATGATAAGTAAAGGATTTAGAGAATGATAAGAATCATTTCATTTGTTACACTATTATTAATATGGGAGAAGATGGGGGAGTGTCAAATTTAACAACTTGTGGTTTGGTTTGAGGAGTATTGTCAGTGATGAAATGGCTAAGGTAATTTTTAGAAAGGTCATTAAGTTGAAACTCTTTAACTAAAGGATTGACTAAATCCTCAATTTCTTAAATGGAATGTTGGGGAAGTTGGTTGTACCATTCCAATACATCACCAGTGAAGGTTTTAACTAGATGTTTATTTGTGGTTAAAGTATTAGTTTGGATCCACTCTTTATAAATATTACCAAATGATTTGAGAAAGAATGAAGGGTCTTTAGTTCCATCATACTTGATAGTTGGACATATATTACCAATATCAATGTAATGATAAAAGGATCTAAGGGCTCATTTTGGATATTTTGAAGCATTTTATTAGTCATGATAGTCTAAGGAATAATATTTACTAAGGAATATATAAGAGGTGGAGGAATAAAATTTGAATTAGCTTGAGGATTGAGAACCAAAGGTTGATTATCCATATTGATCAAATGATGTTGTAATTACATCATTTGAGAGGTGTTAAAATATTGAATTATGTTCATTTATTGTATTAATTGTGAAAGACATTGATTCATATCAATTTTTAGGTTGGTATTTGTAGGATAACTCCCTAAATTGGTACTATGGGAGGTTTATTGGAAGGCTAATTACCAGTGGGATTATTTGATAGACTTGTGTCAATTTCTCTCACATTATGTTGAAAATATTGAAGATGATAATTTTATTTATAGGTACAAAAGGGATCAGATCCACATACTTCATCTTGAGGTGTGATTTGAACCATGTTATAATCCATAGATGAAGGAGGGGAAGAGTTTCTACAAGATCGATGATTCTCTTGGGAGGTAAAGAAAGGGAGAAAAGAATACTCCATATAGTGTCTAAATGTATTTAAGTTGTCCAATAAGATTTTAATATGGGATTTCATGATGTCTTGAGGAAATGAAAATAATGCTAAGGAATGAGAAATAGAGAACTAAGCAATCTAGATAGAAGTTCAAATTTAGCAATTAGATACAAAGTTGACTAGGTCAATTGTGTATTGCTAAAAATGGGAGCTTAGAAGAGTACAAAGTTGACTAGATCAAATTAGTAATGTAAATAGGGAGAAACACATTTTGATAAGGATACTAGGTCAACTTAGTACTATAACTTGACTCGTAGAAAAGAGTATAGGGTTAACCAAGTCAACTTAGTACTATGAATAAAATAGAACATAATGTGATAAGGATACAAGGTTGACCAAGTCAACTTAGTGTTATAACCTGACTAGTAGAAAAGAGTACAAGATTGATTTAATACTATAGATAGAGTAAAACATAGTCTATAAGAGGTTGTGTCAAACAAAGTAATAATGTATTAAAAGTAGGGAAAATTTTTCAATGGAATTGAAGCAAGAAATGGAAGCAATCACACAAAAAATTGGATTAATGAGAATGATCAAATTAGGGCACAAAACACAAAACCTTATGCCAACACTGGCCAATGCACATTTTTACAATACAACATGTAATGACTAGAGAGCAAGAATTCAACTTAAAAAGTAAATTCTAAATAAGTGGTCATCCTAAGTGTTGTTAGATTATTAAAAAGTGTTATTTTAAGTGTGATAGGGAACTTGGGCTAAAAATAGGGAAATAAAAAGCAATCTATAGATGGTTTTAATATGTTTAAGATAAAAGGGATCTATGTTGGTAATGGTAATGGCTTGTTATTAGGGCCTACCCCATCACTTCACAATCCCACAATGATAAGGGTGTTAGGTTATTTTCCAATATATACCATTAACCACATATTTATACTTGGCCAGAAAACTAAGTTAACTTCCCCCTTGGTGATGAAATCCAAGTAGGTAGGCCTTGGGAAGACAAATGTTAAATGTGTTTTGAATATTATGTGATTTGGTGGTGTGTAAAAAAGGAGAAAAATAATTAAGCTAAATGGAAATTTGAAAAACCAGCTAATTATATTATGTGAGATACTCTAAGCATGCAAATAGCTAAAAATGAAAGTGTGAATTAATTAATAGAAAATAGTTGTTAATTCCCAAATTAATAATGGTATAGAGTCAATTCAAATGATATTGTATACAAATAATATAGAACAAATTTGATTGGGTCATCACTATTCTATGAAATCAAAAGTCTTTAAGAATAAAGTCAACAAGATTGACTTATTCTTTTAGATAGAAGACATGATACATAACTAAATCAACTAGGTCAACTTATTTTGTTATAATATTGTAGTTTTGAAGAGTGTAAACTTGTATAAAATAGAACTATAATGAATTACTAAATTTAAAGATAGAGAAAAAGAGGAACCTTGGTGGGTGGAGTATTAAAGTGCCTTGAATTCTGATTTCAAGTTTTGTAAACTAAGTTGACTGGTTCAACCTAGTTATATAAAACCTTATGTGATGAAGCAAGATAAGAAGACTAAGTTGACCTACCCAACTTAGTTTGTTGATCTAGATGCTTACTAAAATACTAAGTCAATCTACCCAACTTAGTTTGTTAACTTGGATTTTGACTAGAAGACTAAGTCAACCTACTGACTTAGTTTATTGTTATAAAATTGAAGAAGCGTAATGTGTCAAATATTATGATCTAGTATTATATATTTTATGAACACCTACATAGAAATAAAAAAGTCATTTTGATATGACTATATGTTAAACCTACGCAAAAAAATTAGAACTATACATAGTGTCATAAATATATAAAATTAATAAAATGATAGAAATGAAAGTGTGAAAGAAAAATTTCAAGGGTTAGATTCATGTTGGGTTCACCAGAACATATGTAATTAGAAATGTATTAGATATAAAAATCAATCCTAGTTCAGAGAAGATAGATCCTACTTATACTTACAATTATGGATACATTAGATAATCAGGGTCATGACCAATATGCATCCACCACTAGACTAAGCCAAGGTATCTCTAACCACAAATAATATCACTAGGGAGGGTTTCAAAGCCTCTAGTAAAGCAAAACTATGCAATAACCCTAATTAGGTCCTATGTTTTCATATTCACTATACTAATAACAAGTAAAGTAAAAAGTCTAATCTAGTGCTCACCAAATCATGTGGTACAACATGGGGTTAGTTAAAAAAAATAAACATGCATAAGAGAATACTATTTAAGCTATGTATAGGTAAAACCTAATGCATGGAGAGAGCAATATTATTAAAAACCATTACATATGTTACTTTTATCTACTAAAGAGAGGAGCAAAGTTAGTGATACTTACCTAGAAGATGAACCTATCAAGACTCAAACTCTCTTAGCCATAGGTGATTCATAAGAGGTGGTTTTGGTTTATAAGGATCAATAAGAAAGGCCAAAACATCCAATACTTCTCCACAAGACTATATTCTTCTCCAAGTAGAAACCCTAAGCTAAGGCTCCTCAAGTAGAATGGTGGAAGAGCATATTATAATGAAGTTCAAATGAATAATGAACTCATGTTATCTCTATAAGAATTGAAAACTAGGTATGTTTATATAGGAAGATCTAATCGTAAACCCTTCTAAAATTTTAGGCTAACAAGGTTGACCCAGTTGACCTAGTATTGAAATTGACAATAACTAACTAGGTTATGAACTATGTCAGCCATCACTGACTTATTTATTATCAAGGTTTTGTAAATAAAAATACAAAGTAAATTTGGTATACATAGTCATTTAAACTACCAAAAAGGGTTTTAGGTTATGGAAATGGATAATAAAGATGGTAAATGACTAGAAGAAGGTGCAATATAGGAGGCAAAACTTAGGAGAATGTTGTTAGGAGCTAGTTGGATTAATAAAAAGTGGTAAGAAGGGGCAAAAATCCCATGAATCAATAATGGTCTAACCACCACTTTCTTGGTGGACCCATTAGGTCATGAACTTAGAGAGATTCAAACATGATAGTTTCTTGAAAGATTGAAAGAATCAATAATTGATTGAGTTTAAAAATATTATGTGTATATAGATTATATCCATAACAAGAACCCCATGGTTAACTAGTGTATTATGGGAATGAATGTAGATCTTGGTGGAATATTGATCTTCATTTATTTCCTAATCATATAGGTTTCCATTGATAAATCCTAATTTTCATAGGAAAATTAGTCCTTGTCTAAGGAGGCTTGCAAGAGAATAAAAGGTAGAATCTAGTCACAATAAGATCACATAGGTAAGGGAGCTCAACTATTACATAAATGGGGATTCAAAACACATAAAACATATAAAAAATATACTCAAAATCAAAAAAATAATAAATATAAAAACTAACCCCCTTATGTTCTTCAAGCTAACTAAAAGATTATAAGTTAAAGCTAGAGACATGAATATGATAAGGGTGCACAAAGGTAGGGTCAAGGAGCCACCCCAACTTAGAATTAAAGGAGCACATGGAATTTAATTGTTAATATTAATATATTTTATAGTATTAATAGGGTATATTTAAGATTGGATCCACCATAATATAATTTTTTGTTTGTGGCATACCTCATTGGGATATGGATTTCCCTCAAAAGGGCACCACGTGGAAGAAAGAACATACATTAGAGAAAATAATATGGGTTTTGGATTGAGATCACAATATCTATGTATTAATTTATGACCTCTAGCAACACACTAGGATATCATGATTGAGAGTTCATATATAATTGGTGGTAATTTTGTTTATATTATTTTCAACACAAGAGTGTAAAACTACTTCATTTCTCCCATAGATGTGGACCATTTTAGGTTATGGTTTCTAAAATGTTAGACCATTAGGATGTTGAGATGGATTATGGGGAAAATAATTTAGATATATTTCTTGTGAGCTATTTATTTATTGATTTCAATGTGTATACTACCTCTTTTAATCTGCATGTGTTTCACATGGGCTCCTATGACATGGCTTTAGGAATAGATTTTCCTAAGGCCTAATAAGACCAAGTAGACTGGTATTTCTAGATTCAAAGTCTAGATATGATCTTCTGAGATAAACAATTCAAGGATTTTAATTCTAATTTCTATACACATTTATGTATGGGATGCAAAATTTATGTCAATCAGGTGAGAAAAATGTCTAAAATTGAAACTATTGAGATGACTCTTAATGATCATCACATATTATATATATATATATATATATATATATATATATATATATATATATATAATAGGAATACATTTATTTGATTTTTCTTAGATTAATAGTAGTTTAAAAAGGTGACAATCAAAATTTGGCATCCCTTGCCTTAGAAATAAAATTTGTTGGACCATATGAAGGGAGTGAAATTTATATCTAAGATTGATCTCAAGTATAATATCATTGGTCAAGGATTAAAAATGAAAGCATACAAAATAATAACTTCTAAACATGATATAGGCACAATTAATTCACTACGGTATAATTTTGGATAAAAATTCCAATAATAATTTTCATGAGTTTGTTGAATGTCATGTTCCAAGAGTATCTGGATAAGTTTTTGTTAAATTTAATTAATGAAATTATGATTCTATCTCTTTAAATTTAGGATCATGATGTGAATTTTCAAAAATTATTGTGATGTTTGAGGAAAGATCATTTATATGGTAGAATTACCAAGTGTACCTTGTTTTAAATTGAGATGTAGTATTTCAGCCACATCATCTTATATGAGGGTATGTTTATGGATTTTTCAAAGTAGTAACTTATTATGGAGTGGTACATAATAACGAATGATACATAGGTAATGATCTTTGTGGGATTGTCATGGTATTATTGAAATTTCATTCAATACTTATCCCATTACTTATATTCAAAGGAAAGGGAAAAAGTTCTAGTGGACTAAAAAGTGTGATAAAACCTTCTAGATTCTTATAGTGATATTATTATTGTAGTTCCTAATCTACCTAAGGATATTTTAGTGTGTAAAAAGTATTATCTGGAATATTTTTGGACCATAATCATGTAGAATAATCAAGTAGTGTCTTATGATCCACAAAATCTCAATGAAAATGAGCTAAATTACCCACCCACAACTTAGATATTTTTGTAAATTTTCACACTCTTTTATGGTGGTGAAATGTTTTGTGCATTAGAAGTTCAATTTTAAGACTAATCATTTGAGTCTACAACACATATTCTTGCAAACCAACCTCAATATATATAAACAATGTTGGATAAACTCATTTTAGAGTATTGATTTGATATCAAGTCTATAAAAAGTAAGATAAATGTGGTTATGCCCTTAGTATATAATGAATCTCATTTCCATAAATTTTAGTGAGGAATGATTTGATTATTCACACCCTTTAGTGATTCCCCAATGATATATATTAGGATGTACATAACTAATTCATGTCTCAAAAGGCCCTTGTGGTGATGTTTTCTATTTTATCCCTCAATTCAAATAGTATTATACCATAAGCGGAACATTTATGTGCCAAAATTAGAGGTTTTACAACATTTGTTCATGTTAGAAGGCCATAGATCCCCTTATTTAGAATATTTAGTATAAAAAATATATGCATGTAGATTTGTGATAATTATACCATTGGGGAAATTTTCCCCAATGTATTGATAGTTTATTTTCACAATGTCTTGAGTCTTAGTGAGTTAAGGTGGAGTATCAACATCCAACTAGAATTTAATACCCTCATTAAATTCTATAGTGGAAGTGGAACACAATTTGTATGGATTTTATTAGCTTTTACCCCACTTATACATATTGACATGATTATATCATGGTGGTGGTCAATATTTTGAGCATGGTGGAATTTTGTTTCTCCCATAAATACCTCATATAATACTAAAACTATGGTAAAAGTTTTTTTGGATGATTTTCTTAGGCTACATGGTATAAACCAAAAGATCATTTATGACTGAGATATAATGTGTACATTGAGTGTTTGGACTACATTGTAAGAGGAATTAGACATACCAGTCAAATTTAGTATGTCTTATCACATTGAGGTTAATAAGTAGATAGAGGGTAAACTATGTTTTAGAGGATATGTTATGTTTTTATGTGATGAAATATTATTTTGAGGACTACCTTTAATTGATTGAGTTTTCATGTTATAAAGTCTACCATAGTTTTATTAACATGATACATTGGAATATGTTATATGTTAGATATTACACTATGTATTTAAATTTGGACCAAATTGAGGACTAAGTTATGATTGTAATTTCATTTTTTAAGATATATAATGATAGGTGGTTCAATTTCAAAAATGCCATTTGGATGCTTAGGTTTTTTGAAATAATTCCATCAATGCTGATAGGTTGAACTAACACTTCTCCAAAGGTGATAATGTATTATTTAAAGTGAAACCATGCAAAAAACCTATTTATTATGGATAATTATCTAATATCACACCACATTTTTTGGTGCCTTTGAGAATTTGGAGAGGATTGATCTAGTTTCCTACCACTAATTTTTCCACATAGCCTATAATAAGAATCATGTATTCCATATGTTTTTTTTAACAATTAAATTGTAGTGTAGATTATTATCATATATTGGATTGGATGGATTTTTAGGTGGATGAACATGGTAAATTTAAATTATTTCTCATTTTCATTTTGACTCATTGGAGGTTGGGCCCATGGGTTAAGAGATGGAGTAGGTTAGATTTTATTAGGATAGATATGATGAGATAATAGTTACATGGGAGGATTCTATAAAATTACAAGATAAGTATCCCCTCCTATTTATTTAATTTTATAAGGAATTATATTTCAAGGGGAGGGGAATATGAGGTAAAAAAATTCACTCTTTCTAGTATCTTAAAAATTGTTGTCTAATACACTAATTTTATTGTATTTGAGATTGGGGTGTATAAAAAATTTAGTCATTTTTATTTAATTATGATGGAACATGTTTTATTATTATTTTATACACATTAATTTCACCACCCTAATTATATCATCAATGCATACTAACTAACTCAAACTAACACTCCCATTTTAATTGATTAATTACATCATGTTAGTTAAATAACCCCATTTAATCCCACTACATCAATCAATTATTAATTATTGAATTAATTCATAATTAATTTCATGCACACATAATTAATAAAATTAATTCAATCAAAATTTATCATCACCCATATCAATCTACATGTTGTCACCCCATCTGACCTCTTTTAAAAACTCAATCCTCTCCACTCATCAATCCATGAAATCAGTTAACACCTTGATTTATGATAACACACCAATAAAAGAAAGTGAATCAATTAAATAAAAAAATAATCAAACTAGTTTTAAATCAAATTAAACAATGCAAGCATTAGATCAAGTAAGTTAATGTCACCATATAAACTCAAAGTTTCCAACTAAATAAATTGTATCTCAGTTGTTTATCCTCCCATCCAAAAGTCTATAAATTTATCCTTAGTCCTTCATTATCACATCTAACATTTTAAAAATGTATATGAAAAATATAGAATTTTTTATTATCTTTACAATTATTCCTCATAGGTACATGCCATTGGAAGCTTGCACTATCATTTGAGCAATTATAATCCATCAAATCAAGAGAAAATCCATTTAACAAGGGATATATTCACTTGTTTAGTGAAACTATTGTTTCTCTCTTTCCTTTCTCAATGTGAGGTTGCATTTGATTTAGAGTAGGAACTAGTTTTCTATCATTTCTTTCAAGCTCTAAATTACAACGTGTACATTTTTTTGTATACGTAGTGGGGCCTCCTTTGTCTAATTATATTTGTAGGGTTTTAATATGTCCAATGATTTTTTATTATTATAAAGGGCTTAATTCATTTTTAGATCATTTTTTATAACATTTTGACCTTTTTTTATAATTTTTATATCTTTTCACATCAAACCTCTATTTTTCTATGTAATAACATTTATGTTATGGATATTAATGTTTATACACTATAGAGTGGAATTTCACTCGATAGTGTAATTTTTTACTTATGTGTGTGTTTTTATAGGTTTTGAAATTTGTGAAATAGATAGTGACATTTATGGACTCTAGAGTAGTGTTTCTACTCATTTTGTGGCATTTATGCAATCTAGAGTGGATTTTGTACACTTGTGGTGTTTGTGATTTTTATGTGAAATTTGAGCTTATTTTGTGATTTTTATATAATCTAAAGTGGTATTTTATCACTTTTGGTAGTTCTACACTCTATAGTGGTCTTTTTTCCATTAGTGGACTTTTTGCATCAAGTTATGGCATTTTTATTTTTGAAGCACATTTTTCAAGTTTACTCATTTCATATCTCTAATTTTATAACATGAATGATTAATATTTTATATTTTTCATCTTACTAACCCTTTTCATAGTAAATTCTGTATGATGATTAAATTAACATATAAAATTACTAACACTTTTTTATGTAGTTACATTGAAAGAAGACTTGGAAAGTAAACACATATTAATAAATTAACCCTTTAGTTTCTATTTTTATTACTTGTTTGTGTATGATGTAACCCATGTATACTCTTCTCTTACACCATAGAGAAATTATGATAATAAAAAATGGTTTAGATCACTTTTTTATCCCTATTTCAAGTTGTGTATGTTATTTTATTACATCATAAGCTAATGTTAGAAACCAAAAATAGTTTGAAATTTTTGTTTTTATTTATTAGGTTATGGTGATTTAGATTTTATCATCAAACACTAGCCAAAGTTTATGCTCTGGTATAATATAAATATTCCTTAGAGCATTTTTTCATTATTGGATAAGTGGTAATTTAGTTTTACCTAGTTTTCATGAAGTGAGTTGGTTAACCACCAATACCCAATCCTTAGACAACATCCTTGTGTCATAAATTTAGGGCTCATTTACCACATGGTAGATTGAGGAATCCTCTAAAGAATTTATAAACGTGTATTAAGATCCATCTAACCACAATCATTTAATGATTCTAGGAAAACATCATTCCTTAAGATTACCCACATCATACCGTCAAGATACATTTTTGGGCCACTATATAGTTTTCCACCTACATGACTAGCATAGGATGATATTATGGGTGTGTTACTACTTTCCACTTTGTGTAAAAATAGTCTAAAATCAAATATAAAATAAATAAAATGACACATAAAACAAGATACCAATATAGACAAAACTAAAATACCAATGACCTTTTTAATTCAAATCCAATCATGATTGGTGGAACTTTCAACCAAGACTAAACTCATGATGATGATAATGATAAAATTTATAAATAGAGTGAATATATTGATGATACCATCAATTTTTTTTTAAATATAACATGGTAGACACCAAGTATATCAATTCATATTTGAAAAGAAATATGACATATTTGTCAAATTTATAGAAACATGAGCCAACTTCTAGTGGAATTTGATCCTAAAAACCTATATAATATTATAAAATGAAATGATAAAATTAATTGAAACAAATAATATACTAATTATAGTGATATTATTAACCAAAACAAAGCATATCTATAATCCACTAGTTAAAACCCCAATCCAAATGTTTATTATGTCAATATTGGCAAAGGAAAACCAATTTTAACACAACAAAATATTCAAGAATAAAATAAAAAAATGTTTGACCAATTTCAAAAACTAAGTCGACAACTTGAAAACTTAGCCTCCAGTATAAGTCCTTCAATATCAAAAACTTACAAACATAATCAACAATCCATTAATTAACAATCCAATATGAATTAAAACCCTAAATTTATCCTACCCAAATCATTTCCATTCAAGGGTGCATCATTTTTCCAAGAATGATAAGTTATGAAGGATAATTTCTAATGAATATAGGAATGAATCCATAATCAAAACAAAATAAACAAATTTGAGTCATTGTGTATATATCCCTTTGATATATAAATGATACAAGTACCCTTTACCCTTTAATGTGAACCACCCAAGTTTGAAAAATACAAGGAAAGGGTGATCCAAGAGATCATGTTAAATACTTATTAATGTCTTCCCAAGATGTTGCATGGATTGATGATTACCTAATTAGATTATTAGTTTGTAGTCTAGGGGAAAATTCTTATATGGTTTCTAAGGTATCCATCACAAACTTTGTAAATCTATACAAAAACTTGGTCAAACACTTCTCTTACAACATCGAATATGAACTTACAATGATACACTTATGTAACACCGAACAAAGGAATGGAGAAAGATTCTCTTCATTCTTACAAAGATGGTGAAGCTTAGATTGTATATTCCTTTGCTTAAACCTAGAGAAATAGTTGATCAATACATTCATTTCAATCCTTAATCAATAAATGACATTTTATCTACAAGTTCAATGTGTTATTACCTTTGATGAAATAATTGAAAAAAAGAGTTTAGATAAAGAAATACCTTGTCACTAAAGTATTGATGAAACATTTACATAAGGATAGTCACAATCAAATATAATTAAAAAAACCTAAATTATTTAGTGAAAATAAAAATGTTGTTGGTTATGGATTTATTGATTCAAAACACATTTAAGAATTCCAAATTATTTCCAACATTACCATTCCTAAGGGGAGCCTAAATATGAAATAAAAATAAGGCATTATGATCTTTTAATGGAATCATAAGAATTTATATTTCATTGAATTATCATTGTAAACAAGATTATTTTACAATAAATCAAGCCCTTTGATGAAATAAAATTAAAAAATAAATGATAAAAAGAGAATAAATACTACAAGTTTCAAAAAAGTAAAAGCAAATTCAACCAATCAATTCATAAAACTAAAAAATTACATTCAATATCTGAAGATAGAGGACATATTGAAACCAAAGTAAGTGCATCCACATAATATAATAAAAAATTATGTATATATAAATACTCCTTTCTAAAACATGATCAAATTCATCCACAACCAAATAATGGTCAAAACACCCAAAATAATAATGTAAAATATAAAAAAATCCACCCATTCATATGATGTAGTTTTTAATCACTTTGAACATGAAAAAAATCATCTCATAACCATTAAATTTAAAATCCATGTATTATGTTGTCATAATTAGGTATAATAAAATCACTATAAAATTCCTCCTCTACTTACCCTTGAATGAAAATAATATATTATTGAATAGTTAGATAAAAATCCTACCCAAATATTTATTCTATATATTATAAAAACATATTTTATTCATAAAGACACCTTATAAAAGGTCCTCCAAGAGTTAATATTCCCCAATGACATTATATTTATTGTTTATAATCACTCATTGGGATCTTGTCTTCAATTCATTAAATAATCTTTGACCAATATGACATGATTATCGTTGGCACATAAAATAATCTCCCCTTGTATATTGAGGCCTTCATCACAAAACATAAATTTAAAATTGTTGATTTAGGTAATGGATTAAGTTTGAATATCTTGACCTTGACATTAATTAAACATATATCTTTCTCTGAAGTAACATTCGATCCAAACACCATCACCATCAAAGCATATGATAATGATGAAATGGAATTAGTATGAGCTATATATATTATTATCATTGTTGGATCTATTGTGTAATAAACCTTCATCCACATCATTTATCTTAACCTACCTTAAAACATCCTTCTTGGTTGACCATGGATTAATTCTATGCAATCCATCCCATCCACCTTCCATTAGTGAATCAAATTTATGTATTCCATCATGGAATGACTATCCATAGTGATCCTCAAACTCTTTAATATTGAAATTTTTTGGAGGGGCACTATCTTCAAGCCAATCATTATCCCATCACTGAAAATTCCTCTAAAATACATGGATCCACATTAATATAATTGACAAAGATGTCATCCTTCATACATAAAGATAACCCTCTATCTACATCAAAAATGTAAGTTCTAAATCCCATTTCAAGATCCTTGACAAAGACTATGGATAATACAAAATCTAAGATGATTTTCATGTGGGTAAATTTACATTTATACCTAAAACCATGATAGGCCCAACATTAACATGAATATATAATTGATCTCTTATCAGTTTGGTATTACTAATTTTTTCAAATCAAGTTTTCTTGACATGTTAAAATTTAAATCTCTAATGAATCCCATCTATATGATGATCATGGTATATTGTTTCAAAATTAATGACTATCCTATAGAAATAAAGATATTTAAAATCATGAATTACAAAGTAAAATCACTAAACCTTCATTAATATGGGATCTAAGAACGTGTACATGGTCATGCAAAACAACAATATTATGACATTAAATAAAACCCCCTAGTAATAAATACGAGGATTTTAGTGACACTTCCATGGTATCTAAGGAAGATTATTATGACATTAAATAAACTTCCTTTCATATCCTATATGAATATATTACTACCACCAATATTTTTAATGATACTAATTTATTTCCCATTAACCTTAACCTCTAATACCCTAAAATTATTGACTAAGACTAATAATATAACATACCAATTGATTTATTTCAAAATAATGAAGCTATCATATAATTCAAGTAACTTTTATATGAAATCCTTATAGTGGATCGCAAAAAGGGTTTTAAAATAAACTTGGATAGGTAAACATATTTTGGGGATAAGAAAGAGTTCATTTATCTAAATAAATATAAAAATTAAAAGAAAAGAACTAAAAATATAAAAATCCCCAAAGAAAACCTCTTTGAGGAACTATTAGATTAAAAAAGAATCAAAGTTTAGAGAATAAATATGAGTTTATTGGTAAAAATTAGGCATTAATAGATGGGGAATTTAACCTTCCCCATGTGATATCATAGTCACAAGATAGCTCTACATTTATTGTTGAAGAAACTATTTATGTCAACATTGAAACATAAGAGAATCCTAAGATCATTAAACTTATATATACTCTCAAAACTAAATAATAGGAAACTTGTGTAGCACTCCTAATATCATTAAATATTTTTTATACATCTTTGCTTCGTCATATGTTTTTATATATATTATATCTCATCCCTAAAAAATTTAGAATTAGGTTTCCTTTTACTATAAACATCATTGTGTATGAATCATTCATCTAATGCCTCAAACTAACAATACAATGGAAAATTCATCACTTGTCTATCTATGATGACTCTAAAATAATCATCAAATAAGTAAATGATGATTATGAGGCCAAAGTTGATGAAATCATCCCTTATAAAATAATGGTTGAAAACTTAAAGTAATACTTTATGCACATAAAATTTGAATAAGTCCCTTATGCAAGTAATAATTTTGTTCCCATGGATACCATTGGTGCTCTCATTGAGATGTAAAATAATACCCAAAAATGTCACTTTTAAGTTGAATAACTAATGATCCCAACATATGATATCCCATAATCTAAAATGGTGTGTGAGATTATTGCTCTAATTCCCTTTAGTATCATGAATTTTACATTTACCTCCATGACCACATCTTCCCTAATGATCTTTCACATAAGCAAATAAAATACATATCACTTACCCCCCCTATATCATATGAGCCATGATGATACCTTGTTAATATGTTTAAATTTAGAAGAATCCAGCTTAGAAATCAAGGATGGTTATGATGAAATATATGGATTTCACACTACTATCATGGTCCCAGTAGAGAAACTACTCACAATTGGATAGTAATAGCCTACCATGGAAAAATATGCATGTCAATATGTCAAAATATTTTTATATACTTTCACAAGAACATAGACATCATCTATGCACCATCCCAAACATTGTGTCTAATCAAAAATTGATGGCCCTTATCTACTTTGGTTATATCTCATTGGGATATAAATCCATCTTCTTCTAATGGACACAAAAAATCATCACATCCAATGAGTAGTTTACCAAATGGGTAGAAGCCATCCCCCTCAAATATGTAACTATAAAATAAATATCTGACTTCATCCTAAATCACCTCATTTTCCATTATAGTATCCCTTTAGCCATCATTATTGACAAAGGTAAGTCCTTTAAAAATAAAGAAGTTAAATTCCTTTGTGACCAATTCCATATCAAACATAAGTGGTACATGACCTATTATCCCTAAGGTAATGGTAAATTTCAAGCATCTAAAAAAACTCTCAACAAAATCTTCTAGAATATTATTAATGACATTGGTCATGTTTGACATCTTCAACTCTATATTTCCTTATGGGCTTACCATACCAATATATAAACACACCCATAGGGGTAACACATTATTACTTTATCTTTTTAATTGAATCCATCTTACCCATTGAGATAAAGATACCCTCTTTATTCATATCCCTATAAGATCTAATAAATGATGATGAATATATAGTTACATGGATTATGATTTATAACTTCTTCACAAAAAATGGCTCAATTTACTAGATAATTTGAAAGCATATTAAAATAGGTTATGAATTAGCTACAACAAATTTATCAAATCTAAAGAGTTTTAAATATATTATCTTATTCTAAAATAAAATAAAATAAAACACAAATAAATACAATGAAAATAAAGGCAAGTTTGGGCCCAATTGTTTAGGTCCCAATGTCATCATCACCAATTTTGGGTTAGGATCATACAAGATGGACATGACAGATGGATAATAGATTTATGAGCCCATGAATATCATGCATCTCAAGTGCATTTATACTTGAAGGATATGGTATTGCTATAAAAAATAAAAAAATAAATAAAAATACAATTTTTTCAAAAAGTAATAAAATTTTATTAAAAAATAAAAAAGACAAAAACATCATCCAAAGGTTAAAACATTTTTTTATGTCACCTTGGGCGAGTACCATGATGAAAAATAGTTTCTGGTGTCATGTGTAAATTTGTTATCTATAAGTTCCCTACACTTGGGGACATGACTACTCCATTCAAACCTTGATATCCTAAACCATCCTTGTAAATGTATGATCATGACTATCCTTCTTGATTTTGACCTTGATAAGGACATGGAGGAAGTCTTGAGACATGTTTTCAAAAATCAAGGTATATCAAATATTTTTCAAAGTACACTATAGTGCAATGCCAAAATATCACTTATTTATTATGAAACATGGTCCTTGGAGATCTCATATAAAATTACTCAACCATTGAATCCAAGACCACCTCCATCCCCAATGTGATAAATAATTTTCCCTTTTGTTTTATCCTCACTGTTAGTCAAAAATCCAAAATAAATGAAAGAATCGGTAGGTTCAAAACCCAAAAAATCATGTCTTATTTGTAATCCTATTAAAATACTTGTTCAAATTTAAAAAAATAATTGTAGCTTTATTAGGATATATCCTTCCTAATACAATCCCACTCACATACATTATTGATTAGGAAAAATCAAATCTATCATTATGAACGATAAAAAATTAGGTTTTTAACTTGATAAGGGATAATATGATTTTTAGTTTGTCTATGTTGTTATTAATTATTTGTTATTGTTAACTTTACCTATTTTTTATTTATTGTGTATATATCAGTCTCACTACATATTATAATAATGTCATCATGGTTATCCATATCATGGTTCATCCTATCATATGTTATATTAAATATTAGGCTACTCAAACATTTTGAATCCAATGCAAGATTAACACATTAATCATCACATCATCACCATACATAAACATTAATCCATAAAAATTAATTCTCACTAAATATTTAACCATTTTAGGAAATAAGGGTAAAAGAGAATATCCTAATCAACTAAGGAAAATATTATTCTAAAATCAAGCCAATTAAATAATTTAGACTCAAAATATATTCTAATACAACGTTAAATTATGTAAATATGTTAAATATATAAATTGACATGAAAATAAGTAATTTGGTTTATTAAATATGAATAAGTAATTATAATTAGATTATTTATTAATGCACAAGCAAATTTGGGAAGTGAAGGTGAATAAATAGTCACAATTATACTCAACTATGATTTGTCAAATTCTATAAATCAAATCTCTATCATCCAGGACACTATTATCAAAATATGAAATTAGAATCAATGATTATATAAAAAAATAATGATTTTATCCTATATGGAATACAAGTATTTTTATAAAAAATTTACTTGTACCTTATAGGGTTCATTATCACCTTCCATATTATTTGTTTAGAACATGTGCATAGGTTCTAAATATCATTATGTAGCTCAAAACCTTAGGTCCTCCAATTATATCATGCCACCTTGAAAAATAGGGGTTAGTTGGTTCAAGTAAAGTTGAATTGTAATTAAATACCTCTTTGTTAGTGATCATTTCATACATTGTCAATACTATGAAGAGGGCCTTAGAATAATATATTTATCCCCATTATGTGGGATTATGTGTGAATAATTATGAAATATGATATATGTGAGTGCATGCCGTGATCTAGATTATAAATTAAAAAATAATACTAACATGTTCCTCTTTAAATGATTCATACATATAAGAATAATAATCCTATGAATAATATGTGAATAAGAATAGGTAAGTTTGACAAGATTTAGATATGTTTTTTTCTTGTTATGTGATAGATGTGTGTTTAATTTATACTTCATGATAATGTATGGACTTTGAATTGTATTTAAACAACACCTTTGAAATTATCACATAGGAGTTTTAATTTAGGTAAATAATCCAACCCATACATGTTTAAAGATATGTAAATTTGATAATTTTTAGGCTTAAAACACTAGCATCATACCTAGGACATTAGTGTCGATGTGTAGTATCCTAAAGGATAGAGAATTATAAAAGATTTGTAACTAAAAGTGTAAGATATATATATATATATATATATATATATATATATATATATAAATTTTGAAGAGTAATTTTAAATATAGGTGATATGGGTAATTATAATATTAGAGTTAGACTATAGAATAAGCATTTAGGCATAATAATATGGTAAACATGATCCTTTTGGCATCAGGGAGTTAGAGGAAAAGAAATGCATATCATGGTGTGTACAACACATCTTAATTTGAATTGAGACCTATTTAATTTTTATTATTATGTATTACCTAAAACTCAGAGCATGTTATAATTAAATTAGTGCATATAATCTAAAAATTGAAATAATTGACATGATTTAAATAAAATAAAGCAAGGAAGGAGTACACTTCTGTATTGATGAAAACATATTTAGCCTTAATAGTTTAATTTGGTAATGATTATTAATTACTAAATAATTAGAGTGAGGTTTTAAAATGAACCTTTGGATATGTGAAGAGGATAATTGGAGGGTGATCCTACCCCAATCTAGTGTTGTGCCAAGATCATGAAGAATACTGAATCTAAATCACACAATGTAAGTGAAGACATAATCTATCCAATATAGTCAATATTTCCTAGGATAAATGGTGTTACTATATTAAATTTTAAAAGGGGAGCAGTTTCAAAGACATTTAAGGCATTGAATCTCAATCACTCTACTTAAGGGAGCCAACTACTATAAATTGATAAATCTCAATCGATACATCTTGGTAAGGTCAGTACATAAATGTGTATATAATTTGAATATGTATATGTATTTTGGTGCATCTTTATGGAATATGAATGTATAATGTGCTGGATATTTGTCATGGCGATGTCATGGAAGTGTCCTAGTGAGTGGATGAAGTTATTTGATAGCCTAAGTGATAATGATAAAATGTGCAATGTGCAATGTGCTTGTCCTAGTGTGCTTGAAGTTGGATTGGTTGATCTTTGGTTTTGGCATTATTAGAGATGTTTAGGGATGAGTATGGTGATTTTATAATGTGAAATGGGTTATATAAATGGCAAAGGATTATTGGAGAGGTTGTGTGCATAAATGAAAGTCATTTGATAGTCCATAGTTTTCATCTAGAGAGTTTAGGTCTAATGGCAAAAAATCTGAGTAGGTAGTTTACTGACATCACCATTTCCATGTATGGATGAGTTAGGGTAGTTGGTGATATGGTTGTGATCACATTATTACCTAGTTTTTATGTGTAAATTCTCAAGTCCAGTGATGAATTTTAGTAAAATATATGCAAGTGCAAAGTTGGGATCTCAAGCATATTGACAATATTTTCCCATACTTAGCCAAATTTTCAATGTGGTAAGAAAAATTGAGTAGGCATTCTGATGGTGGCATATATTACACATTTGGATGTTTCAGGAGAAGGTGATCATATGGGTTTGTTTAATTTTGTAGCTAGTTTATTTTTTCTAACTTTTAGGTAAAGAATTGAAGTGCAATAAAAGATATACATGTTCAAAGTTGGCCTTCTAAATAAGTTTTTGACATAGTTGGCTTTATGGTAGAAAAATTTGAGTGAGAATTTTAATGTCATTATATATCACATGTGTGAGGGTTAAAAGATAATTTTGTGACATGGTTATATTATACTATGTTATGGTATCATATGGTCCAAATTTTAGATCATGTGTCTAAGTGCAACAAAAGATATGAAGGTGCAAAGTTGACCTTATAGATAGATTATAAAGGTTCCCATATTTAGTCAAATTTTAACAAGGTAATGTTCAAGAAACATCAATGGAAAGAATTTACTCCAAGATGTTAGGATGATATTATATGGTGCCAAGTTTTCAATGGTTAATGTTGAGTAAAGTTAAATATCAAGCTTATTTTAAGGATTAATGGTTTATGGGAGTTCCTACATCTAGATCTATAATGCATAGTAAGTCAAATAGGTTCAAGTGTTCAATGATTAAAATGAGTAAATATTGAGTTTTATAAAAAAAGGATTAATAAAGTGTGTTCATTCCAAGATGTATGGTAGTAGTGAGATGATGATAAGTGTTTAATGTCAAGTAGAGATAAAGACTGAGCTATGTATAGGAGATCGATGGAGCACATTAAGTCAAATAGTTAAAATGAAGATCCAATAATGAGCACCAAAAGGTAATGTTTGAGTTCCTTACAATTAGTTCTATATTTCATGATTTATCTAAGTAGATAGGACATGAGATGTGAGCAAAGTGACTAAGTTTTAATTATGAGTGCTTGCATTTGAATATTTGAATTTAATTAAGGAAAAAATTAGTGCTCTATATTTTGGCCATATATTTTGATATATGTAGAATTTTCTCATGGTGTAAAAATTGAATTTTTATGAGACTCCAAGGTGCATCTAAAAATATAAATTTTAAGGTCAGAATGTATGTGTGTGTATGTGTGTGTGTGTGTGTGTGTGTGTGTGTATATATACACACACACACACACACACACACACACACACACACACACACACACACACACACACTATATGTGGCTGTGTTCTGCAAGTAACCTGAGAAGGGTAATTGAGCTCATTCTAATGTTTAATTATTAATTAGATATTGGATAATGTTTTAGACACCATGAAGATCATATATATGAATTATGAATGTTTTACTAATTATATGCAGTATGAGCAATAGTTTAGAAGATGACTATGTGCATAAAATGTTATTTGAGCCAATTATGCTTATGTAGAAGGTGTTAGTTGTTGGAACTTAAGGGGGACCTATAGATCATATGGCATGGGTCCATATGTTGGAAAGTGTTCATTATTTCTTATTTTTCTTAGAGAAGTGTCAAAAAGATGAATGGGTATCCATAGGACCTAAAAGTGACTTAAGCCTATTTAAAAGAGACTTGTGCTTAAGTGTGACCCATGTTAGAATCCTTAAGGGTGAAGGCATGTATTGTGGATGACAAGGAAATATTGTGATCTTGATAATAATGATAGATCTATAAATAGTGAAACTGAATGTTTTTAGTTTGTAGACTTGTGCAAGGTATGCATGTGATAATTATGGAGTGAAGGAGAGGTAGAGTGCCCAATTTTTGAGTTAATGAGTAGAGTAGATTGAGGATTATGTGTATGACTAGTAGGTCATATTTCTAATGTCTAAATAGTGCTCTTGTAGTTTGAGGATATGTGAAGAGGTCTGAGTGTGCATATGAGGATAATTTGAGTGAAGAAGGAGAGAAATTGTGGCATGCCTATGTGAGAGGCCTATATGAGATAGAGAAAGAGAGAGTTTTTACAAGGGTTAGATAATTAGAGATCCATCATCAAGTGTTGAATACATCAGTTATATTGTAGAGGTGTTTAAAGGAGGGTCTATAAGACTTGATCTTCCTTAGGGGTAGTTACTCCTTGTGAAATAGGTGTTTCACTAAAGGCCTTTGGTCAGGATGATATGATCAAGGTTTTTTGGTCTAAAGGAGTTGACCACTCTATTTTTTATAATTTCCTATAGAACAAGTAGTCCATTATGTTTTAGGATTGAGAGTGGGTTTTATTCCCCATGAGGGTTTCCCATAGGAACTATGTGTTGTATGTTTGATCTTGTGTATGCTTTGAATAAATGAGCTCTCTTGTTAATGTTATTGATCAAGTTGATATATGTTGATTGTTTAATAGTTTGAAAGGATTGGAATTGGAATCAAAATATTTGGGATCATTGATTCACCCCATCTTCTCATTGATTATACCTCTAACAATTGGTATCAGATCAGGTCCTTTGGTAAAGGTTTGATAACTTAAAGGTGATATAAGGTACAATATGGATAGTCATCAAGGAGGTTTCTCTACTGAGTAGTCACTGATGTTTAATGGATCTAATTATGCTTTTTGGAGTACAAGGATGAGGACATACATCATGTCCCTAGGGTTTGAAATTTTTTAATCTATTATGGAAGGTTATATTGTACCCATTATTTATCCATCCAATGTTGTGTATAACAAATTGTTTGAGAGAAATTCCAAGGAAATGAATGCTATCAATTTTTATCTTTCAGAGACTGAATACACCAAGGTAATCCATTTTAAATCTTATAAAGAGATATGAGACAAAATGTTGATAATTTATGAAGGAGATTAAAAGGTCAATCTTTCTAAGTTGTAGACTTATAAAATAAAATTTAAAAGTCTCAATATGAAGGAAGAAGATACTGTGGCATATTTTATGTAGAGAGTTGATGAGATTGTGAACATCATCAGAGGTATTAGAGAGAAACTTGAAGAAGATACTATACTTTGAAAGGTATTAAGGTCCCTATCCATCAATTTTTATCCTAAATTATATGTTGTAGAATAAATTCATGATCTTAATCAACTGAAGTTGGATGAACTGCATGTCATTCTTATTGCCTATGAGATGAGGAAGAATGATGATATAACACCAAAGAAGGAATCAACTTTCAAGAGTAAAATGAATCCAAAGAAGAAATTCCAAGGTAATAAAACAAAAGAGGATAATATTTATGATATATATGAGGATGAACTAATTTATTTTATTTCAAGGAAATTGAGAATAGGTTTAATAAATTATAAAGTTAAACTACCCCTCAAATGTTTCAATTGTGGTGAGAAAGTAATTTTTTCTGATAAATTTCCTCATAAGTACAATAAGGATGATGATGAAGAGCATGATAAAGGTCATCATGATGGAAAAATATCATTTAGGTTTGATAAAAGAAAAAAGGGATTTGGATGTTTTGATAACAAGAAGTACTTCAAGGACAAAAAGAGTCTCTACACCAAAGAAGATTGTAGCTCATCAGATGAGAGTGAAGATAGTGTCTTAGAGTAAGATAATGAACATGATGGTCATATTGAAGATATATCCCTTTTCATGGCTAAGGAATACATTTTCTCACATCAAAAGGAGCCTACGTGGAGTGATTTAGATGATGATGAAGATAAGGTGGACTATAAGACTAAATTGATGAATGCTCTTGAATAATTGAAGATTGAAAATAAGATCAATAATAAGATGATATCTAAACTCAAGGAATATGAGGAGAAATTTAGTGTGTATGAGGTAAAATTGAATGAAGACACCAAAGAGTATGAAGATATGGTCAAGCATCTTAGTTGTCAATTGGAAATCCTATCTACAAGCCTGAAAGCTAAAGAAGATGAATGTTCAAGGTACGTAATTGAAAACTAATCATTAAGATCTAAGTTAGATAAGATATCTAGTAAGGTGAAGTTATTTGTGATATTTTAAAAGGGATTAGGTTACTAGACAATATTCTTAATGATTAAAATCATGCAAGTGATAAAATAGTCTTGGATATAAATATGCACTAGAGAATGCAACTCACGACAAGATGAAAACTAATGTGAACATTGACAATCATACTTTGAAGACAAATCATCAAATAAGAAATACATGTCTTAGAAAAATGAAGAAAAATCAGAGTAGACAACCAAATTTCATGAGGTATGCAAATTTCAATGGTTACTACTATACTTGTAATTAGTTTGGGAATAAAACTAGAGAATGTAAGATACCTATTAGAAATGAATTTACATGGAAATATGATGGGAGGCATTAGTCAAAAGGTGTGATCAAGGTTGAATGCTTCAACTATCATGATGTACGACACTTTATAAAATATTTTACATTTAAGACAAGCTGAGTCTCCATCAAGGAGTATGGTTTGCTACATCTATGAACAAAAATGTCACATTGCTAGATTCTACAAGCAAAGGCCTACAAGAAAAAATAGGTTTTATCAGGATCTTATAGTGTAAGATAGAAAGAAAGTGAAATCATGGACACAAAAGGTGGTAAATAGGAATTATGATGAGTCTATAGGTCAAAGTCGGTATGGATCCAAGTGAAAATCCTAATATTTTAAAGCAAAATTCATATAGAGAACATCAATTATGAGTACTTAGTGATGAGGTTCCAAGCTGTAAGGAAAATTCTACAGATGAAAAGGTATGTCATGAATCTATGTTGTCTCCATGTATTGTCAATCCAATCTTAGAAAAGAAGGGGAATGTTTTAATAGATGAGCATGTTAATTATGTTAAGCCTTATAATAAGAATAAGAACTACAAGCATCAAATTACGAAGGAGGAGATGGAATATGAGTTGTGGGTAACTCCTAATTTCACATTATTCTAAGACATTGTGAAAGAGGGTGTCTCTACCTATGCTTCTTAGGAGACATATTTATTATGGAGAAGCAAGTTTGTGTTCTCAAGATATTAATTACAATCTATATAGATACTTATCTTGATCTTATAAGGTCATTAGTTAAGGGGGAACAACCGTTTCATGTGTTTCCTCTAGAGGTTTGTGAAGGAGCTATAAGATAGGGTCAGAATAGGTGGTTCTAGGTGGCTTAACGAGATTTATGGAATGTAAAGAAGATTTTAGTGCTAAAAAGTATCTATGCACTTATTTTTTATTTTTTATAGGTGTTTTTGTGGTATAAAGGTATGTTAAAGTCAAATTGGATATTTTTGTTTGCTCTCAAGTTTCCCAGTTTGTGCTTAAGAGCATGCAAGTTCTAAAATGGGTTATAGGATGTATGGATTCCCAAAGATGTGGAAGCTCAAATCTTAGTCCAAAAGTGTGTGATAGCTATCTCTAGGTGTATAATAAAATTTAGAGTTGGACATTGATCATAAGGATGTATGTTGATTCTATTTGTTTTAAGATTCTAGGGTTTTGGGCTCTACTAGAAAAATGGTTTGCCTTATGATTTGAAGTCCACAGATTATTAATAATTTTAAAGGGACAAATGGGATGTTAAATAAAGATTCAAAGAGTTTTTAAGGTTTTTGGTTCCTAATTTATTCGAATTTTTGTCAAGTTGAAGGCCTGATTAACAAGTTGATTTGTGAATGAAATATGTTGTAGAGATTGATCTAGGTGTTGAAAATTTAAATGCTTAAAATGGAATATGAGAGTGATATATATATATATATATATATATATATATATATATATATATATATATATATATATGAAGTTTCAAGTATTGAATATTTTTATATTGAAATTTTTGGGCTTTATAAGTTTCATGTAGGGCTATAAGGAGTCTAGACAACCCTAGTCCTGAAGATGTGCTTTTTGTTTAGTTTCTCCAAAAAGAGAAAGGACTGAGTGTTTCAATGTGAGTTCTCAAGTTATTTTAGATCATGTTTTAGGTTTTGTGAGTGACATGAAGTATTGTTTTCAGTCCTTATGATATCTTGATATAGAATTATAGTAAGCCTATATGGTGGTTCTTCATGGTATATGGAGATATGAAGATGCTCAAGTTATTCAATTAATCATAGATCTTATGAGGACTCCCTCTCATATGTTTCTTTAATATTTTAATTATATTATAGTGCATGGTTAATAATTACAAGGTGTTATGAAAAAATTTAGGGGGAGCTAACTAAGGTAGCTTGAATGACGTGAGGAGCTTTGCATGATGTAAGGGAAAACATATATGAAATGACTCAATCACATTGAATATGTGGTGATATCTACTAAAATTGATATTTTAATAAAGTTGGCATGATGACTTCATCAAACCTAGTAATATTTATATTTTCTTTCTTCATTGATTGTAATGCTTGATTGAAATGAGTATTCACATGGAGCAAGAGGAAGGTGTTAAGGTAAGAAGAGGCAGGTTCAAGGTAAAGGGGAGTTTGTATCATATTTTTAGGTGGTAATTTCATATTTATTCTATTTTTAAGTCTTTAGGATTAGTTTTTTCCCACTTTTTCATTGTGTCAAAGGGGGAGAAAGTTCCTATTGTGAGAGTTCTTGAAGAGAGAGATGGTGAGCTAAATGATGTTTGTTGACATCAATGACAAAGAGGGATATTTTTAAAGATTTTTCATGGTGATGTCATAGAGGTGTCTTGGTGAGTGGATGAAGTTATTTGATAGCTTAAGTGATAAGACAAAGTGTGCAATGTGTTTTTCTTAGTGTGCTTAAAGTTGGCTTGGTTGATCTTCAATTTTGGCATGATTAAAGATGTTTAGGGATGAGTATGGTGATTTTGTAACGTGAAATGGGCCCTATCAATGGAAAATTATTATTTGAGATCTTGTGTCCATAAGTGGAATTCATTTGGTATTCCATATTTTTCATCTAAATAGTTTGGGTCTAGTGGCACAAAATTTGAGTAGGAAATTTGTTAACATCACCATTACCACATATGGATAAGTCAGGGATATTTTTTAATATGGTTGTGATCACATTATTCCATAGTTTCTATGTGAAAGTTATCATTTCTAGAGATGAAGTGAGACAAAATATATACATGTGCAAATTTGGGCTCTCAGGTCTTTTGACAATATTTTCCTATAGCCGAATTTGCAATGTGGGAAGAAAAGTTGAGTAGGAATTTTAATGGTGGCATATATTGCATGTGTGGATGTTTCAATATAAGGTGATAATATGGGTTTTTTTATTTTTGTACCTATTTGATTTTTTATAAATTTTATGTCAATAACTGGAGCTAACAAAAGATATGCATGTTCAAACTTGGCCTTCTAGACAAGTTTTTGACATAGTTAGCTCTGTGGTAGAAAAATATGTGTGAGAATTTTAATGTAATTATAACTCACATATGTGAAGATTAAAAGATCATTTTTTAACATGGTTTTATTCTCATATATGAGGAGATCATATGGTCCAAATTTTAGATCATGCATCTAAGCATAACAAAAGATATCAAGGTGCAAAGTTGACCTTACAAACATATTGTAAAGGTTCCCATAGTCAAATTTGCACAAGGTAAAGTTTGAGAAACATTGATGGAGAAAATTTACTCCAATATGTTAGGATTATATTATATGGTTCAAGTGTTATATGCTTAATTTTGAGTAGAGATAAAGATTGAGCTTATTCCAAGGATCAATAGTTCATGGGAGTTCATACATCTAGATCTATGGTGTGAAATAAGTCAAATAAGTGTTTAATGATTAAAATGAGTAAAGATAAAGTTCCTTAAAAAAGGATAAATGGATAATGTTCATTATAATATGTCTATAAGTATCAATATGAGGATAAGTGTTTAATGTTTAACATCAAGTAGAGATAAAAACCAAGCTATGTACAAGAGATCGACGAAGTGCATTAAGTCAAATAGTCAAAATGAAGATCCAAAAATGAGCACTAAAATGTGAAGGCTAATTTATTTAAAATTATATTGATTGTGTGTGATTTATATAAGTAGTGAAGACATGATATGTGAGCAAAGTGACCAAGGTTTAACTATGACCATTTGCATTTGAATATAGGAATTTAACAAAGGAAAAAACTAGTGCTCTTTATTTTGGCCATATCTTTTGATCTATGCAAAATTTTCTCATGGTGTAATAAGATAACTTTTAGAGGACTCAAATTAACATAAATAAATATTATTTTTAATGTATTAATGTATATACAAACAAATATATTGAGATCCAAACTTGACTATGTGTTTGACTATATTCTATAAGTAACTTGAGATGGGTAATTGAGCTCATTCTAATGGTGTTTTGATGTTTAATGATTAATTAAATATTTGAGAATGTTTTAGAAACCACGAGGATAATCTATGTGTATTATGAAGGTTTAACCAATCATATGTAATATGAACAAAGGCTTATAATATGACTATGTGTATAGAATGTTATTTGAGAAAATTGTGCTTAAGCAGAAGGGTACTATATTGGTTGTTATCACTTAAGGGGGACATATAGATCATATGGAATGGGTCCATATGTTGGAAAATGTTTCTATTTTTTTTATTTTTCTTTAACAAGTGTCAAAAAGCTGAATGGGTCTCTATAAGACCTAAAAGTGACTTAGGTATATTTATAGGAGACTTGTGCTTAAGTATGACCCATGTTAGGTGCCTTAAGGGTGAAGGAATGTATTGTGGCTAACAAGGGAATATTATGATCTTGATAATCATGATACCTCTATAATTGGTAAAAGTAAATGTGTTGGTCTCTAGAGTTGTGAGAATACTTGTTCAAGGTGTGCATGTGAGAATTATGGAGCAAAGGAGAGGTAGAGTGCCCAATAGATGAGTTAATAAGTAGAGTAGATTGAGGACTATGTGTATGACCTATAGGTCTGATTTATGATGTCCAAATAATTCTCTTGTAGTTATATGATATGTGAAGAGGTCTAAGTGTGCATATGAGGATAGTTTGAGTGAATAAGGAGAGAGATTATGGCATGACTATGTAAGAGTACTATATGTGTGTGTGTGTGTGTGAGAGAGAGAGAGAGAGAGAGAGAGAGAGAGAGAGAGAGAGAGAGAGAGAGAGAGAGAGAGAGAGAGAGAGAGAGAGAGAGAGAGAGAGAGAGAGAGAGAGAGAGAGAGAGAGAGAGAGAGAGAGAGAGAGAGAGAGAGAGAGTTTATGTAGGGGTTAGATAATTAGAGATCCATCATCAGGTGTTGATTGCATCAATTATATGTTGGAGGTATTCAAAGGAGGGTCTAAAGGACTTGATATTCATTAGGTGTAGTTGTTCCTTATGAATAGGTGTTTCAATAAAGGCCTTTGGTCAGGAGGATATGATCAAGGTTTTATGGTCTAAAAGAGTTGACCAGTATCTTGTTTGTAATTTATTATAAGACAAGTAGTCCATTGTGTTATAGGCTTGAGAGTAGGTTTTATTCCCCATGAGGGTTTCCCACTGGAACAATGTGTTTTATGTTTGGTATTGTGTATGCATTGAATTAATAATCTCTCTTGTTAATGTTATTTGATCAAGTTGATATATGTTGATTTTTAAATAGTTAGAATAGATTAAAATTGGAATAAAAATATCTAGGCTCACTGATTCACCACACTTTCTCAATGATTGTATCTTTTAACATAATGTGTTCAACATAAAGTATATATCAAAATGTAACCTTTTATCTATATTATGTGTATAATATCTATCACAAATCTGAAAAAATATATCCCAAATATGTGAAAATAAATGTCAAATATACAAAATTCAATGCCAAGTATATATATTTTAAATCATGTAAATTGTATCAGATTCTACCACTTTGTCCAATTGTATGTGTATGTGGACTCAAGTGTATTTGATATTCCCCATTTTTGAGGTGTGTATAATGATATCTTATATTCACCTTATCTCAAAATAATAAGATAACCATTATATATATGTATTAATCATGTCTTAAAGAATCATAGAGTGGTATCATATATAAGTAAATGTGTTAGTGAATCTCTAGTAGTATCTAAACATAATAATCCTTAAGATGCATGATCTAGATTATGGTAATGTCTATAAGTAATAATGATAGGCTCAACAAATAATTAAACACACACACATACACAAGATCACTCAATGTCACAGAAAATGAGGTATAAGTATACCACAAATAATGGGCATCCTCAAATGCCACACACTTAAAGGGTAGGATATGTTCAATTTTTCACACACTAAATAAAAAAATGCATGGAACTTGGACCAAAAATAAGGAACATATTCAAATGTTCCATAGTCCACACAAGATTAAAAAAATAAGAAAGTACACTTAAGCAATCTATATGATAAGATGAATAATTTAAATTAAAAAACTAGAATAAGCATGCCATACTAATCCTTTCATGCATGTGTTTATAAAATTTATTATAGTATAACATATAAAATATAATATAGATGATGTAATTATGAGTTTAATATTGTTTAAGTATTAATATATAAACTCAAAATGATAATATAAGATGATCATTAAATAATATAACCTATATCAATTATGATAAATAGAAGTGGATGTGCCCAATGTAGTGCATCGCATGGGTAGAGGAAATGTCTAACATATGTAGTGCAAGTATCTTGGATCTAGTGAATGCATGTATCACACTCAAGTACCTTTGAAATATATGTGTTTATATAACATAAATGATATGATGTATACTAACATAAATTAAACAACATATGAAAAAACTAATAAACATGTGAAATTCTAAATATTTTTTGTATTTTTATTTATTTGAATGCTTTTTCTGTTTTATTATTTTCATTTTCATTTTTTTTTTATCATTTTTGAATGTTTGGAATGATAATTATATACAATGATCCCATCTAAGGGATTATCATAGGGTGATCTAGGCATAGGATGGTATACAACAAACTAGTCTTAGTGCCTAGGATCATGTATATGAGCCAAATATATATCTAAACAATCTATAATACTCTAAATATGTCACATTGGACTTTATGGTCCTAAATAAGTAATGTTTTTTACAACTTATTACTAATTTATTTAAAGATTATTCATTATAACTATAATCTTAGGTATTATTACCCTATTTGAAAAAATGTTGATATGTTCTCAATAGTGAGCTCAGTCATGTGGGTGTATATGGGGAATCTATGGAGTCAACTATGTATCTCTGATATAATGACCTATCAAGTGTCAGTCACCTAGGAAATATGATTACCTTTTTGTGCACCCTTTCACTCATAATTAACCTTAATAGTTTGTATGATTATTTATCCTAGAATAATCTTCTCTTATTGTAATATATGTTCATATTAAATTCCTATAATTATGATTACCTTATTTGCATGACTATACTTGAGAAATATATGCACTATATAGGGTACTACATAAATCTTATGAATCCAAGGTTATCAAGATAACATAGTAAATACTTTTGTATGTGGTATAACTATATTTTTTTTGTCACGTTTTGAACCAAATTGTAAAGGTAAATCAATCTCACCAAAAAACTCTTGTGATTTACCGATAAATACTTTGATTATCTTGGTTAAAGGGTATAAATCATTATGTGTATATCTTAAATGTGTAAATAATGTCATGGTACAAACATTATCACTATAACCATTATCAACCATAAAACTACATATATATTGATGATGAATATATGATCTAATAAAAAAGGAATGAATAACTAAGTCACCATACATAATTTTAGTCATCAAATGTAATATAATTCCTCTAAACCATATGAGTTATCTCACATGTAAGTGTGCCAATAATCCCATCTAATGGGTGTCCATAATGTGGTGGAAGAATATTTTCATTATACCATTTTCACTTTTGGTTCTTTATTATAATGATATTATAATGGATTATTGAATATATTTTGGTTTTGGTGGTCACCATGTTATGATCTTTAATCCTTTATAAAATCATCAAATATGAATTTTCACAATCAATGAGGTCTTTTATCCTTTTATTCAACTTGAGACATATATAAGTAGAACTACAACATAGAAGATAGTCAAAATAAGAATTTGTGTCCTATCTTTTTGGGAGATGTCAACTCATATAAACCTTTAAGGGAGAAGGGAAAGATATGAGATGAAACTCCATTAGATTTTTAAGGAGAGAAGCTAAAGACTCAAGTAATCATGTAAATTATATATTAGGTGAATTATATAACATCATATGATTATGCTATTTTGAAAATATATTCACTATTGTTTTTAAGATTCTATAGGTTTTATTGTATATATTATTTTGATATAAAACTTGATATTAGATGTAGTTAGTGTGTTGGATACACAAATAAGTATTTTCAATGAAATGAGTTTCATTTATCTATCTCAAATAATATGGAATAAGTCATAAAAATATTTAAATTTATCAAATATAATATAATCATGTAGTGGAGAAATTAATTTTTTCTTGAATTTATCTTGAAGATCTTTATTTTCCTTTGGATTTGTCATTTTGGCCAATATTGTCTTGTACTTCAAAACACATCCATTGATGGAATCATTGGTTTCTTGATTAATATTTCAAATTCAAGCATGTGACATTTTTTTAGTAATGTTGATATATAAATATGATAAAAATTTATTCATTTAGGTTTGAATTCTTTCACTTATTGTATTGGTGCATCATAGAACCATCTTAAACAATAGTATTTTAAGATTCTTGGAAATAATTTGGTCAAAATCTTATCATTGGAAGAATAATCAAGACATAATATATAAAAATTTTAGAGATGTTATTTAGGATCACCCTTCCCATCATAAAGTGTGAACTTGGTATTATAAAACCAGTTAAAAAAGGGTGTAAAGATATATTAGGTGTAAGAGGATTATGTAATACATACTATGAATCAATAACATGATTATATTTTAAAGAATTTTTCTTAATATTAGTAACCTTAGCTTTCAAATTTTGAATAAAATAGAAAAGAGTTTGCATAGTAGACACAGTGGGATGGATATTTTGTATATGAGAAGTGACCAAAGTGGATGCAAACACTACTTGTGGTTATGTAGACATCAAAACTAGTAATTGAGTTGAAGTATTGATTGTTCAAGTGAAGGATGTAGTAATATTTGTTTGATCGTTGGGGAACAATAGATTATAGACGTATCATATACCCACACTAGATGTAAGTGTTAATGGTATAATTGAGGATAAGGATAGTGGAAGTGATTTTTCATAGGTATATCAAGTATCCCTAATATTTATATCAATAGAGAGCAATGGATGTTCACTGACACTTTTGGCATTTTTAGTTTCTAATATAGTATTGAGTATATTCTAGAGATATTTAATATTTTCATGAATATAATCTCAAAACATTACAATATATTTAAATTGATCTTGATATAGTTTCTCATGTTCATTTTCCTCATGTGTTTCATTGCATTCATGATCATATTCATTATTTATGAGATGTTTTTTAGTATTGTGTTCATTGTCATTATTGTCACTCTAATTATTGGTAGAATTTGATAGGGTGTTTGCTTGAGACATTTCAGGTGGTATAACATGAATTAAATATGATAAATATGTACACCACATATTATATCAATATGCCTAGGTTAAATATATATTAATAAAATTAAGATATGAATAATTAATATAATCTAAAAATCTAGAAGGATGAAAACCATAGAGAAAGTTAGAGTTTGCATGAGAAGACTCTGAGATCAGGTTCACAAAATGTTTAATTCTTTTTATAAATAAGGGTAAAAGAGAATAGCCTAATAAACTAAGTAAAATACTATTATAAAAATAGGAAAATTAAATAATTTAGATACATAATATATTATGATACAATGATGAATTATGGAAATATTCTAAATATAGAAATTATAACGAGAAATAATAATTTGATTTCTTAAACATGAATAAGAAATGGAACTTATCTTATTAAATAATTAAAAATAATATATGGGAAGTGAAGGTATACAAATATTAAATATTATTCTTATGGAACTCAATTCTCTATCAGCATGGATACTACCATTAAAATAGGGAAACTAACACCAATTCTTATATTTGAAAATTGATTATTATTTCATGATTTTCTAGATTATGGAACTCAATTCTCTATTTTTGGACACTACCATTAAAATCATGCTTCTTGATAAGTTGATAGTAGAATAACAAGAGAAATCTATTTTTGGAAGATAGGTATCAGATGGTATTATCATTTCACATGAAAATATTCACTCAGTTGTCAACTCTTCCAGATAGGGAATGTTCATTAAACATGACATGAACAAAGCTTATGATAGGTTTTCATGGCTTTTTCTCAACAAATCCCTAAGAAAGTTTGGGTTCAATCAGTTGGTAAGGAATATAATCACTTTATATATCTCCTCCCCAATTTATTTAGTCATTATTAATGGGATTACCAAAGTTTTTTTTCTAGTAGGTAAAGGTATCCATTAAGGAGATCCCCTATCTCCCTACCTATTCATTTTGATGGCTAAAACATTGAGTAGAATCATTGAAACTGCTAGTTCTTCTAGAATTATAAAGGGAATTAAAGTGTCCCCTAACACTAGACCTATAACCCATCAAAAATTTATGGATCACACTCTGATGATGGGAAAAGCCTTTATTTTAGAACTGAAATGTTTCAAGAAATGTTTAAAAATCTATGAGATAGTGTCGGGTTAATGTGTCAACTTCCTTAAAGGTTCTTAATTTTTCATCAATACCTAGAAACTTTATAGGGGAAGATATCCAAGATCCTTGAGTGTGTAATAAATAATCCTCCTTATTCCTATCTATGAATCCCTCTATTTGAAGGCAATATGAAATCAAATTTTTAGAACCCACTTATTGATAGGATTTAGAAGAAATTAGTTAGATGGAAAGGGAACCTTCTCTCCCAAGCTAGTAAATTGAAATTACTTAAAATTTCCCTATAGAGTATCCCAATTTATTCTATATTTATTTTCTATTCTTGATAAAGTGGTGGACCAATTAGAGAAATTGCAGAAGAAACTCTTCTAGGGGGGACAATCGACAGATTTAGATTTCCCCTTAGCTATTAGGAAAAATCTTGTTTGCCTAAATGGAAAGGGGGTTTGGGCCTTAGGAGGTTAAATTCTATGAACAAAGGTATATTAGATAAAAAATAATGGAGGATGATAAAGGAATATAACCAATGAACAAATATTATTAAATCCAAGTATTTAAATTTCAGGGAGGATTTTTGTTTTCTTGTTAAAGGACCTATCAATGGGTTAGCCTTTTGGAAAGCCTTGAGTAAAGGAAAGGTTTCCTTAAGAGAGGTCTAAAATTAAATATAGGTAGAAGTAATATGGTGTATTTTTGGGATGATCTATGGATTAATAAGTTTCCACTTGGATCCTCTCTATAAGTAGTAAGACTAAGAGGTCACTTTAAGGAGGAAATAGGTCACAAAGTGTGTGATTACTTTTAGGAGGTTGAAGGTAGTAAAAGGTGGAATATCCTACATAAATAATATTTGAGCCAAAAAGAAACTCTTTTCCTCCAATATTTAAATAACCAACTTTAGAATACTCATGTCAACATATTTCCCAAAGAGGATGACTTTATATCGATGGCCAATCCCAATGGTCTATTCTCTGTTAAATTTGACTATCAATCTTTATGGGACCAAGAAGATTTGGATGAAAATTGGAATATATTGTGGATAAAAAATTTGAATCCCAAAATTAATATTTTCTATTGGTTGGTTTCCCAAAATAAAATCCTAATGGTGGACAGCTTAATGAAAAGGGTATTCTTAATTCCTAGCACGTGTGTTCTTTGCAAAGAGGTTGAATCTTCTAAACATATATTCCTTATATATCCCTTCACTACTTCCATTTTTTAATTTTTTTCCATTTATTTAATTATTCTTGGATTTTTATAGAATCCATGTGGGATTTTATCTACAAATGGGAGGCACCTTTGGATTACGTCCCCCTTGAAATTCTTGTGGGACTTAGTTCTCCCTCATATATTTTGGGGAATCTAAAAATCCAAAAATTTGGACATCTTTCATAATTTGAATCCCAACCCCATTACCACTTTTAAGAGGATAATGGAATTCATCAAGGAGAAATGATTAAATTTTAATTCTTCTTTTGGTGACTCCCTTTGTCTTCACTTTTCTCATATATTCCTTTCACTAAATTTAGTGATCACTATTCAAACTCAAAAGCAAACTATTGATAGAACAAAGATAAAGTGGATTTTCCCTCTACCTTTATGGTACAAGCTAAACATTCATGAAGTAACGAAAGGGAATCCTGACCTTGTAGGGAGTGGCAGTGTTATCTAAGATTATAATGGTAACCTTTTGGAAGAATATTCAGTCCCTTTAGGGATTTAAACTAACCATTTGGAAAAATCTATGATAGTTTGGTGGGGGATTGAGATTGTAATTAAGATGGGGTTGAAAAACCTAAAGATGGAAGGATATTCATTGAATATTATTAACTATATGAAGGAAACCTCCCAATATTCTTGGATGATTTCCAACATAATATAAGATTCCAAATCTCTTCTAACATCATTCAAAGGTTTGACTATTGGTCATGTCTACAGGGAAGGAAATAAGAGTTATAACAAGATGGAAAACTTAAGGGTCACACATGGTCCCTCAGATATTATCAAGATGATGTGGACTTCCCCAAGAATGTCATGTATATCATTCATTATGATAAAGTTAATTCTAATGTATGATTTAATGATTATCATTATTGATAAATATAAATAGCATGAGAATAGTTGCATTATTAAGTGTATCAAAATCATGACCTATTCACACCTCAAGGCTATACACAAGTGGAAATACTTGTGTTTAATAGCTATTATTATATGTAAAAGTCTAATTAAGGGATTTCTATACTTGATAGCTATTTTTCCTACTCATAGAAGTCATAGAGAAGACAAAAATCTCAAAATAGGTGGTGATTGTGATAGGGTCAAACCCATTTCATACGTAGAGGTCAAATAAAATCACTATATGTGGAAAAAATGGTGAAGGGAGGTTTTTAAAACTTCATGAAAAGGATAGTTGGTCATGACATGACAATTTCTTATGACTTTTCCAGAGCATGGATGGAGAGGGAAGTCAAAATGAATGGTTTAAAAATCATAGTAATAGAGGAAATCATCAGTAAAGTCACAAGTATGTATTTTAATGGTGTTAAAGATTTTAAAGATAAGAAAAGGAAAGAGGAGATTTTTAGCATTTTTAACATCTTTAAAAATAAAAAATGTAAGTCTTCCAACCAAAAAGGGTTTCTCTGGGTCAACCTACCAATAAAATGGTCTGATGTCTACTTATAGGTCATAAAATATATAACCCTTGAGGGAAAGCATATTGTTATTTTTTCCATCATTTCCTCTTACTTAATCACTTCAAAAGCCATCCCATTAGTATACCGTTCTTCCTAATGAAGTCCCTTAAAGTTTTTATTAATAATTTCAAGAGTAACCCTTCAACTAACATAATACATTAGTCTCTTATTATATTAATTATCAAAAATGGGGAACCTCTATAGATGAAAGCACTATCTAAGGCTAACCATATCCAAAATTACCAAGAATATTCTTGATAAGGCTAACAAGGATTTTTAAAAACCTGTAGAAGGGAAGACAAAAGGGATTGGTGAAGAAAATACTTTGGGGGACTTCCATCTTGAAGACAACTAGAAGGGTATCCCTGTGTATGTTAAACCTATTTATAATATGGGTCACTTAGCTTTTAACTTTAATCTAATTGATGAAACATAATAATCCTTGAAAAATATTCAAATTAAGGTGGATATTTAGAGTTTTTTGAGCTTTTAAATTTTTAAAGAATTTGACAAAATGAAGGTATTGATATCACCTAGGGATTTTTCCATAGGGAAAGGTGAAAACTAGAACAAGGAAGAAAATAATGTGGGTCAGTCCCCACATGTCAAAAATAATAGTCAAAGAAAAGGAGGAAAATTATAAATGAGAGATATAGGCCAGGGAAAGGTGGAAACCAAATTTGTATGGCTTAAGAGGAAGAAGGAAGTCATAGAACCCTTACACAATATCAATAATCACACTAAAAGAATGGAAAAACATAATTAAAATATTGATAATAGAAAAGTGATGCTCTACTTAGAGTCTAAGGACTCGTATCATTAATTACCTAGTATCTAGTTACTTTCTATCTTTTTATAGATTTTTTAGTGTCGATTTGATTGTGGTTTATGGTCATTACTAGTTTCTTGAGTCTTAGTACTTTTTTTTGGTTTTTGTATTGTTGATTATTATTTTCTATCTTTTAGACACTGTTATGTAATGGGAAGGGGACCCTTAACCCATATATTTACCCTATCTAATAAATAAGTTAATTTAAACCTTTCATCCTCCCATTAAAAAATATACAATTCACCCTTTATCCTTCATTATCTCATTTGACATTTTGAATATATCTAAAAAAATATGAAAATATCTATCTTTATAACCAAAAATCATTCTAAATAGGTACATGTTGGAATATTTCACAGTCATTTGATCAAATACAATCCATTAAATCCCAATAAAATCCATTTAACAAGGGGTATAATCACTTTTTAAGTGCATGTATTGTTTCTCTCTTTTTTGGATCAATTTAAGGTTGTGTTTGATTTAAATTAGGAACTATTTTTCTATTTTTGATTTAAATCTCTAAATTAAATGTATGTAATGATTATGATGTATATGTTTTATTGTGATTATATAAATTATTATGATGTACATGCTTGATTATGATTATGGAATTTATTATGATGTAAATGCTTTGCTTATGCTTAAGGTGATTTTTTATGTACATGATTTTAATATGGTTATGATCTTATTATTATATATTACCTATATGTAGGTCCTAATGTGCTAGCATATTTATTTTATAATTATATATGAATCATAAATATGGTTAATTAATTTGTTTTATTATGACATATATGTGATGACTCTATTTCAATTATGAGTATCTCACTTATATTTATGTACTTTCACTTAGACATTAATAAAAATGCATTGAGTATGTTAGAACATGTTTTTTGAAAAAAAACTAATATGGTCGATAAGGGGTACCATGTTTAACAAATAACCACCACCTCTTTTCTAGATGATGTATGTGATATTTAGTTCACTTTACCTAGTTTTTTATATCCTTGTGAGCATATGTATATGGACCATTTTATACCCATTTAGACACCCCTATGTAAATATGATTTCCCATGTGAAATGTATACTCACCCTATTTTATAGGAAATTCAAATAAAATTTATGTTAGAATTAGAAATTTCACTAAACCCACCTTCCCTATCTTTTTGTGTGCCAAAGTTTGGTACCTTGAAGTGTATGCAAAAATATATGTTTCTTAGCTTTTTTAGCTTCCGTAGGTTGAGATTATCTAGGAATTACTTAATTAAAAGTTATAAAAAGTCAAACTAAGGGTGTGGGTACATGTCCATACATTATTAGATGTTATGTGAAATAACCCTTACACTTATTTCTAAATATAACTTTCTTGTTCATTCTCACTTTTGAAATTTTAGGAAAGTGGAGGAAACGAGTAGAGGAATAAGAAAAGAAATAAGAGGAAAGAGTAGAATGAAATAGGAGCATAAGTCGGTTACATTACATTTATTTATTTCTATTTTTTATTTAAATGGATGTCTATAAATGATTTTAATCCCCTATGTGCATGTTATTTTTTTAATGATTTGGGGATGAATTATGCTTATAAATTTTTTATTATATTTATTAGGGATGTTATTCATGTGATAGTACAGATTGTGTGGCTATAATATATCTTTGTTGAAGTTAAAATATTATTTTTATATTCCTTTATTCCATATTCCATTTTTTAGCCTATATGTATGATGGGGGAAGGATGTGGTAACCTATAAAGAGCTTGGGGCCTATGGTAGTATGATTTTTAGCACACCTATTAGTTGGAGATAGAGCTTAGAAATTAGTGTTAGGATGATTCCATAATGTGTTTATAAAGTATTAGAATGGAAATAAATAGTAAATTTACACCTTAATAATATAATGTAATTTATTAACACAAATAAATGTAGGCATGAGATTAACTACACTAAAACTTAATGTTAATTTTAAATAGTTTAGATAACATTCAACACGTTTATAAAAATATGTAGACCATTATGTGAGATTAGAGTATACAAAAACAAATATATATCATATATTAATAGAGTAAAAAATATTTTATACTAAACCTTCTGGTGTATCCACACACTTCTAGATAATAAATCCCATTGAATTTATCTCATGAAAACCTACCGAATGGGCTAGTGTAAATGAACTTGTGTGGTAGATAATGATGAGATAAAACTATAGATCAAGGAACCAATATGAAAAGTTCATATTTGACCCAAAACCTCTCATTATGGTAGCCTAATCATGTTAGCCTAAAATAAGGATGTGACATGGTGACTATATTTACTACATGGACATTATAAGGCCATGGTCAAGAATAAGTATCCTATTCCTTGTGTTGATGACATCCTATACCAAATCAAGGGATAAAAGTTATTAAAAAATATTGATATGAATTATAATCATTTTTATTTACACATATAAGACATAATTTAAGAAGAAATAAGGTATTTTTCAATGGTTAATCATTCCCTTATAGTTAACCATGACACATGAAACATTTATACAGATGATGAATGATTTCTTAAGAGAATTCAATGATTCTTTTATGATTGATTAGTTTTATGACATTCTCATTTTTTATTAAGACATGGTAGAAGTTCCTACAATAGGTTTTATATTTTCTTGACACCCTATGTAATGATAATATGTATGAAAACATGGATAAGTGATATTTTGATGTATAAAGTGCAAGGTATTTTTTAAGGAACGATAATCTTTTTTAAGTGTAGATTTGTAGGCAAATATTTTTATATTGAAAAATATAGAACTTAAGTATAGTAGGTAAAATAAATTATAAAAAAATAAAAAATAAATAAAAAAATACTAATATATGTATATTTTGGTTAATTTAACAACTTTATGGACTTTTTATGAAAAAATTGGCGAATATCTTTCCAAAAATTTATTCACTAAAAAATCTAAAATTTTGAACTTTTTTCCAAAAATAGCCAATTAGAGAGAAATATCCATTAAAAAATACCTAGTAGAGTGTCTAATATCTAATATACATCATAAATAAGGATGGTGTACAAATTTACGCAAAGAATAAATAGATCATCAAAAACTAGCCTGCCCTAATAACACTTAAATAACTAAGAATATTATTGGGGTTAGATAATGTTTTATATTATTTTATGTTAAAATTATCTCAATGGAATGAAAAATAAAAGTTTTTGACCAAATTATAAAGTCAAATCAATCTCACCAAAAACCTCTTATGATTTCTATTAAATACTTTGACTGTCTTGTTCGAAGGATATAAATCATTATGTGTATATCTCAAATGTGTGATTAATGTCATGGGCCAAAAATTATATTATAACCATTATCAACCATAACACTACATATAGAGTGATGATAAATATATGCTATAATAAATAAGGAATGAATATCTGAGTCATCATCCACAATTTTAGTCATCAAATGAAATAAAATGCCATTAAACCATATGAGTTATCTCACATGTAAGTGTGTCAATAATCCCATCTAATTGGTGCCCATAATATGGTGGAGGAATATGTGAATTATACAATTTTCACTTTTTGTTCTTTCTTAGAATGATCTTGTAATGGATTATTGAATATATTTTGGTTTTGGTGGTTACCATATTGTGATCTTGAATCCTTTAGAAAATCATCAAATGCAATTTTTCACAATCAATGAGGTCTTGTATGTTTTTATTTAAATTGAGACATATATAAGTATAATGCCAAAACATTTATGATAATCACAATAAGCATTTTAATCCTATATTTTTTGGAGATGCCAACTCATATAAACCTCTAATGGAGGAGGGAGAGATATGATATGGCACTCCACTATATTTATAAGGAGTAAAGTTGGAGACTGAGGTAGTCATGTAAATTATATATTAGATTAATTGGATAGCATCATATTATTAAGATACTTTTACACCATATTCACTATTTTTTTAATTCATTATTAGCTTCTGGAGGTTTTACCTTATATCTTAGTTTGATATAAAACTCGGTATTGGATGTAGTTGGTGTGTTGTCTATACAATTACATTTTTTTAATGAAATGAGTTTCACTTATATGACTTATACAACATGTCAGAAGTCATACAAATATTTAAATTTCTTAAATACAATAGAATCATGTAGTGAGGTAAGAAATTTTTTCCTAAATTTATCTTGAAGTTCTTCATTTTCCATTGGATTTGTCATTTTGGCCAACATTATCTGGTACCTCAAAACCCATTCATAAATGGAATCATCAGTTCTTGATTAATATTTGAAATTTATGCATTTGACATTTTTAAATTAATGTTGATATAAAAATATAATATAAAATTATTCATTTAGGTTTTAATGCTTTCACTTATTATATTGGTAGATCATAGAACCATCTTAAATAAAAGTGTTTTAGGATTCTTGGAAATAATTTGGTAAAAATATTATCATTATAAACATAATCAAGACATGTTGGATATTTTTTGGGATCACCCTTACCATCATAATGTGTGAACTTTGTGATATAAAACTAGTTAAGAAAGGGTGCAAAGATATATCAGGATCAAGAGGATTATGTAATATATCTTGTGAATCAATAACATGATTAGATTTTAAAGCGTTTTCTCAATATTAGTAACCTTGTATTTAAAATTTTGAAATACAAAGAGAAGAGTTTGCACAATAGACCCACTGGGATGGATAAATATTTGAGAAGTGATCAAAGGGGATGCAAGCACTACTTATGCATATGTAGGCATAAAAATTAGTAATTGAGTTAAATTATTGATTTTTCCCATGAAGTATGTAGTAATAATTGTTTGATCTTTAGGTAACATTAAATTAAAGACATATTATGTGCCCTCACTATATTTATATATTAATTATTTAATTGAGGATAAGGATAATGTAAGTGATTGTTAATAAGCACATATATTATCCCTAATATTTAAATCAATAGAGAGCAATGGATTTTCACTAACACTTATGGCATTTTTAGTTTCCAATATAGTATTGAGGATATTATATAAATCTTTAATATTTTCATGAATATGGTCTCAAAAAATTATAAAAGATTTAAATTTCTCTTGATATACTTTCTCATGTTTATTATTTTCATGTGTTTTATTTCCTTCATGATCATATTAATTATTTATGATATGTTTTTTAGTATTGTGTTCATTGTCATTAAACACACTCTAATTATTGGTAGAATTTGATAGGGTATTAACTTGAGACATTTTAGGTGGTATAATATGAATTAAGTATGATATATATATGCACCACATATTATATAAATATTCCTAGGTTACATATAGATTAATAAAATCAAGATATGAATAATTATTATAATAAGAAAATTTAGAAGGATGAAAACCCTAGAGCAAGTTAGAGTTTGCATGAGAAGACTCAGAGGTCAGGTTCACCAAATGTTTAACTATTTTTGGAAATTAGGATAAAATATAATATCCTAATAAACTAAGGAAAATACTATTCTAAAATTAGGCAATTGAAATAATTTAGATTCACAATATATTTTTATACAATGATGAATTATGAAAATATTGTGAATATAGAAATTACAATGAAAAATAATAATTTGATTTGTTAAACACAAATAATAAATGGTACTTAGCTTATTGAATTATTCAAAATAATATTTGGGAAGTGAAGGTATAAAAATAGTCAGGATTATTCTTAGCTATGATTTTTAAGATTATGGAACTTAGTTCGCTATCAACATGGACACTACCATTGAAATAGGAAAACTAGAATGAATAATTCTATTTGAAAATTGATTATTATGTCATGTAAATATATAAGTCATTTTTTGTAAACTCCATATATACCTATTATGGTTTATTATTACCTTAAAAATTATTTATTTGTGTCATTCACATAGGGTTTTGATATTAATGTGTAACTCAAAACCCTAGGTCCTCCAGTTAGGGAATGCCACCTTGAAAAACAAGGGTTAGTGGGATGAAGTAAAGTTGAGTTAAACTCAAATACCCCTATACTATTGATCACTACATCCATAACTATTACATTACTGAGGGTCTTAGACTGATGTAGTTCTCCCCCTTATATGGGATTATGTGTGAATAATTGTGTAATATTTTATATGTTAGTACATGTAGTGCTATAGATCATAACTTGAAAAATACTAATCATCAGTTATTATTTGAATACTTCACACCTATAAGAATAATTTTCCTATGATTGATATGGAAATAGGGAAGAATAGGGAAGTTTTTCAATCTTAATAATGCATTTTTTATTTGTATATGATAGATTGTGATTGATTTGTACATGATGATAATGATTGGTATTTGAATTATATTAATATCATACATTTTTAAATTATATCATGAGAGGTTTAATCAAAACAAATATGCCAAACCATACATGCCAAAATATTTTTAATTTTGATAATTTGTAGGGTTTAGAATTTAGGATCTGACCTAGGACACTTTTGTCTTAGTTTGGATAGTAGTGTCATAAAGGATAGAGAATTTGTGAAGATATGTAATTAAAATTGTAAGATATATATTAGGTTTAAATAATACTTAAAATTACCTATGATTTGGGTAATCATAATATCATAATCAAACTAGAGAATAATTTAGGCATAGTAAGATGGAAAATGTGATCATTATTGTAGTGTGGAGGCCATGAACTAAAGGGTTGAACCATGAGTGATATTTTCTAGGTTTAAAAGACTATTTTATCTTATAAAATTTAAATTTAGTATCTATACTAACTATCCATAAATAATATTAATTATTTAGTCTAGTTTCCTACCCTCACCCCTCTATTTTATCCCCAATTCTTCCATTTGATCCCTCTTATCATTTTGATATCCCATACATGTATTTCATCCCTAAATACCCTTTTAAGGTTGCATCTCACTATCCACCGTTACACAAGGGTTATCCTTATGTTCCCATATTTGTTTCCTACATTCTTTGAAAAGCCACTACTTTTTTTAGTCATAATGCCCTATCAAAGAGGTGAAAATGTATACACCTTAATTATGACACCCTAATTATATCATCAATGAATCCAAACTAACTCACACTAACACTTCCACATTAATCAATTAATTACACCATGTTACTTAATTAACCACATTTAATCCCACTACATCACTCCATTAATAATCATTAATGAATTAATTAATTACTAACTAATTATATGCACTCATAATATAAATAAGTACAATCACCCATGTAAAAATCCATGTCATCACTAGATGTTGATTCATCATCAAAAATAAATCCTATCCATTAATAAATCCATGGAATTATTTAACTTCTTGCTTTATTCTTGCACATCCAAAAAAGTAAATAAATGAAATAAATCAAGTAAATAAAAAACAACCAAATTAGTTGTAAATCAAATAAAATCATGAAAGACCTAGATAAAGTGAGTTAATATCACCATAAAAACTCAAATTTTCCAACTAAATCAATTTAATCTCAACTATTCAAACTCCCATTGAAAAATAGACAAATTCACCCTTTATCCTTAATTATCACATTTGACATTGAAAAGATAAATGAAATGTAATACGCTTATGTAGGATGCATATATAAGTGTATATGAATAGTAAAGAACACAAATAACACAACATAGATATTTAAGATGGAAAAACCTCAAAGAGGTGACAAACCCACAAGATGATAAGTATTCAAATATGAGAAACTAATCCAACCCCAATGTAATTACTCTCGATCTCACTTCTTCTCGGTGCTTTCATGAAACTCACAAATTGAATATGATCAAATAATTTTATATTCATGATATGATTTTGTAATAGGGTAAAAACCTTATTTATAGTGAAATATTAAGGGAGGTGACTGTTGAGAAAATAACAAGTCCATTTATCCTGATAGAAACCAATTAATTAATATTTGGTAAATATTAAATAACTATAATATGATTATTTATTTACTCAATACTTATACCTTAAGTTAATAAATAATTTATTATTTAATAATTATCAAGGCTGAGGGATATAAATACCCACTTAAGATTAATTATTTTAACACTCCCCCTTAATATTAAGTGGGGATTAATGTAATAGTCACCTTTAGAAAGGAATTATACCAGTACATAATTGAAGGATTTAAGAACATTTATCATGCCAAACATCACCTTTTTAAACAAAAGGAATTATAATCCATAAATTAATAGAAAGTAAGTTTAAGATAGCATGATTTTGAGACTACATCTCACAGTTTCTCTTGAATAATCATCTAAGCATATTTGGATGATTTTATAACATAAGGACCTCCATTAAAAATTATAGTTTTTAATGTATTGGGGTACAAAAGTAAAAATTTAATAGAAATTTTACTCAAATCAAATAATTTCCATAGAAAGTTTACAATGATTTACAATGAGAATAAGTATAGAGAAAGACAAGAAATGCATGGCCATTATGAAGTGGAATTTTCATGCACACTCCCCCTCAATGATAACTTTGAGAGGCCCAACATTGCATGAAACTAATAAAACTTGGTAGCACCAAGTGGTTTTATGAATATATCTACCACTTGTTCATTCATAGGAAAAAATTTAGATTAATATCATGATTGAGGATGTTCTCTTAGATAAAATGCACATGAAATTTAATGTGTTTAGTTATTTGATGTTGCACTAGTTTTTTTGCCAAATATATACAACTTTGGTTATCATAATGAAGGATGATACTATGAGAAACATCCAAATTAAGTTCTCCAAATATCCTTTTCAACTACATGGATTTTTTAGTATCTTCCATAGCACTTTTATTCTCATCTTCTGTATAAGAGAGAGATATATTAGGTTATTTCTTTCTAATCCAAGTGATAACACCTATACCAAAATTAAACACATATCCAAAAGTAAGTTTGTGATTTAAAGTATCACCAACATGGTTATCATAACAATAACCATATAAATTAGCATTATAAATTGATGAATAAAATAAATCATAGTTTACAGTTCATTTGATATAACAAAGAATACATTTAGCTTATTTCCAATGATTAAAATAAGGATCTTACATAAATCTATAAGCAACACTAATAGTATATGAAATATATAGCCTAATAATGGTTAGATAAATCAAAATTCCAATAATTTGCCTATACAAAGTAGGGTTAGCTTTTTTACATGTAGCTTTAGGATCAAGTTTAACACCAACTTCAATAGGATTAGTGGTAGATTTACAATCAAGCATGTTAAAATTAACAAGAAGATTATATACATACTAAGATTATGATATAATAATTGAATTTTTATCTTAAAATATAGCCATTTTTAAAAAAATGATGTAGAATACCTAAATTAGTCATTTAAGATATTTGACTTAGTTTATCATTATATTTATGAATTAAATTAGTTAGATTGCCAGTAATCAACAAATCATCAACATATAATAAAATTAGAATCAAATGACCATTTTTAAATTTAACACAAAGATCAATATTTGAATAGTAGTTATAAAAATCCAATTCTTTGAAAAAAGAAGTAATTCTAGAATACAAAGATCGAGGATCTTATTTTAAACCATACAAAGGTTTTTTTAACTTGCATACATAATATTTTGTATTCGGATCAGTGAAACCTTTAGGCTGAGTCATATAGATTTATTCTTCTAAATTGTCATTTATAAATGCATTATTAACATCCATTTGGTGGATAAACTAACCATTTTTGGATACAAGAGTAATAATAAGTCTAACAATACTCATTTTTTCTACAAGAGCAAAATTTTCAATATAGTCAATCTTCATTTTTTAAGTAAACCTGTGAGCAAATAATCTAGATTTAAAATTGTGAATTTTACCAATTGAATTATATTTGATCTTATAAATCCACCTAAAACTGTGAAAATGCCTTTTAGGTGGAAGAAGGATAAGATCCTAAGTTTGATTTTTAATTAAAGAAATATATTTTTCTTGCATAACATTATTCCATCTATCATCTTGAGTGGCTTCCTCAAAGGATTGAGGTTAAAATTCATACATAGTCATTAAATCATGATATTAATGTTGAATTATAGTTAATTTATTAAGATTATCAACATTAGAAGAATGAATTAGGGATTATACCCATATAGGTCTTTTAGATTGAACATGAAACTCAAGGGGTTTATCATATTGTAAGTTATCCATAACTGATCAACTTCCTCAAAGTCATTTATTTCATCATAAGGAAAAACATGAGAGCTAGGTTCATTAACATAATAACATTGAGGAGGATCCATAGAGGGCTCATAAAAGGATTTGTCAAGAATAAGAACATTCTTTTTCTTAATAATCTATAATTTAGATTGATCATACACTCTTAAACCTTTTATCTTACTTTGTTATCCTAAAAAAATACAAGAATAGGAAGTGGTATTGAGCTTCTTCATCTTAACTTTAGGGACAAAGATAGAAGTAAGACTACCAAAAAATGTGAGATAAGTCACACTAGGTTTCTTTTTAGTCCACATTTCTAAAGGGGTAAAAAGATGTCGGGCTTTGGTAGGGACTTTATTTAGAATATGAACAATAGTGTCATGGATTCAACCCATAATAATTTAGGAATAGGGTTTTTTTTAGTGTCAAATCTTCATTAATCTACACATATTCCATTTTTGAAGTCAACATTTGGCAATTTTTGTGGAGAGGCTGATAGGGTGGGATTGCCTAAATTTTTAGGGTTAAGGTTAATATTTAGGAGAGGTTCACCTACATTTGAATATAAATTTACTCATATAAATTTAGTTCAATAGTACCTTAAAATCCAATCTTGATGATTTCACCATATATAGTTAGGTGTATGTCGATAGTTTGCATAATAAACTAATTATATGCACTATGTAAACTATGTCAATAAAATTTAAAAAAAGCTTGACTGTACCAGTTGGAACTAACAACCTATAAATAGATGATAGTAAGATGTGGACATACACCTAAAGACTCTAGATGGGCACCTATGGGATGTCCACTGATGGATGTCTGTAGCTTGCTAATATATGCATATGTGTTATTGACAGATGCCCATAAACCCATCAGATACAAATGAATGCCCATAACTTGTTAACATCCAATGACATATTATAGGTGTTAATTGGTAGGTATCCCATGTATGACTTCATGGCCCAAGTTGAAGGTGGGCACCCATGGGTTACTAGTGGATGCCCACTACCTACTGGCAAACAACTACAATCTATTGATGGATGCATGCATTATACTGGTAGACACACACATTCACCCAGTGGTTGCCCATAAGTTGTTAGTGGATATCTATATTAATGAATGTTTTCAATCTATCAATAGATGCCTGTGGCCTCCCAACATCTATTATCAGATAGCCATGCATGTGAATAATTATGGGTAAATCACGGATGTAAACCACATCATATATAATGCCTAAAAATGTCATCTATAAATAGATATTCATGGTTTTAAGAATAGAAATAGAAAATTAAAATTACTTGGTACTATTAAACTAGATTTGAATTATAAACATAAAATAAAAACATAGGGATCGATGCCAATTATCTCATAATTAATATCAATTATATATTCAATGTCAATCATATGAGGAATCATCATCGATCTTGAGAGTGGGGAAATAAAGCTCATGATAGAGCCTAAAGATGGGATTTAATGGATTCTATATGGTTTAATGACTAATTAATGATTATCTAAATAGATTAAGGATAATAAATAGAAAGTAAATAGACAATACAAGAATCAAAATACATTAAAACAAATAATATACTTACCTTTGACACACTTCCCATGTTGTAGGGAATTATCACATTGACATGGATGTGCTTAACCTTTAATTGAGTGAGGATGGATTGAGATGGGTAGGGCATTCTTTTGCAAGTGTTATAGGGTAATTTCTTTAGCATTCTAGTGTATAAATTTAGGATCCATTTTCTTGAGGATGGTGTGAGTTTCAATCAACTTCAATCTTAACAAGATAGAGGATAATCATGGGGATCAGTGTTGATCCAGTCTAAGTTTACCATGTTTGTTCAAATAAATCTAATTCATGAGGTTAAACTTAGTTTAGTTTTTTTGAAATGGGGTTTGGCTAGTGAAAGGTTGTTAAGAGGTTAAAACAACTTACTTCTAATAAATTTGGGGAGATTTGACTAGAGTTAAGGAGGGTTAATTGTTTTCCTAGGTAAAAAGTAATTAGTAATATTAATTACATGATGTATGATGGTAAATTGTACAACTATATTAACTATGGAAAAAATAGATGGGGAAGTGTTAAAACATATTTATTCATAATATAATTGTGTAAATTCATAGTTTTTACACACACACCTAGAATTTCATCATACAAAATTTCACAAAAAATACAATGTTGATGTAATGATCTCTACTAAAATATTCACAGACTTAGTACTCCCCATCTTGCTAGTTGTTTTCATTTTTTGTCCATTAAAAATCTCATTTTTTTTCATTTTTTAGTTTTTATCCCTTTGATTTTAAAAACTTTTGAATAGTTGCAAAACCAGTATAATGGTTTATGTAGCCCTCATGATGATTACATAACCACCATAATAGTTATGTAAACCATGTTAGTTATTCTTATAAACACCTTAATGGCTTTTTAAAAACTCATTTACAAATAGTGGTGGTTATCTTACCATTGAATTTTTTTTTAAAAACTAATCACTAAGACTTCATTTTTCATGTATTTTGTGTTTTGATTATTTTCTCTTGAGTTCAGCTTCCTAATTTCCTAGTACACATTTATTATTCATTATGCAAATCAACCATCTCTAAGTTAACTTAAAAAACATCTTATTCAAGATTTAGTTAATTCCAAATCATAACTTATTATACTTAAAACTATCTCATTTTTTGTTAAATTTTAGATCTAAAAATTTCATTATTTATTATAGCTTACAACTTTTCATAAATCCACAGTTAGCCTTCTATTGTTTTTAATAATTTATCCTCAATTTTTAGTAATATTCTGGTCATTTACATAAGTTAGATAAGGGAGCTCATTAGTTTTCAACTAATAATTTATTTTAATGATCAACCAACCAAAAATCAAATTTTTGATTCTTTCATAATTTTTTTGTGATTTCATTTCTTTTGTATTTCCTCTTGTTGGAAAGTTTCAAGCTCACCATATAGTAACATATCAAGGAATTAACCACATGAGGATTCAACCTTTTCATCAACTACTTCTACTTCACATTATCTAATATTTGTCTAGGTTAAAGGTTTAATTTTATTTTTTATTTAGTTAATTAGATACTATTTATTATTTATTATAATATTTTTCATTTTAAAATACTTATAAAATTGTAAAAAATAATGTTTCTTCTTTGTCTTTATCACATTAGAAAATTATTTTCATCATCTTAGTTATATTCACACATTATAAATTGTAAAAACAATAGTATTTACATTATATCTAGGGTAGATATGTGAATCTTAAAATTAAATAAAACAAAAAAAATCCATTTGATTTTTATTTATTATTTCACACATTCACATTCACAAACAACACCAAGCTTACATACATAAAAAATAAGAAAAATAAAATAAAATTTACATATAAAAGTAGATTTATTAATTATATAGTACATAAATTTAATTAAATATATAAATAATAATTTTATATTTAAATAAATTTAATTAAATATCATTATAGTTGCATATAAATCTCACAAAATAAGTGAAACCCCCCAAAACTTACATACTAGCTTTCACACACAGAGTAAATCTTGAAAACTTAGATGTTGCATTTGCATAAATAAAATATTAATTTTAGATCTTATTTCACACTTTAATAGTCTATATTTTTATTGGCATTAAGTTTTAATTTCATTTTCATTCACAATATAAAAATAAAAACATATATTTAGTGCATATAGGTGAAAGTGTGCATTCATAAAATCAAGAAAAATGTTAAGAACTAGAAGATGAATTGTAAGTTAAATTTTTAGTTTTAAATCATATTGAGTAATTAAAATGTCAATAAAATATTAAAAAATAAAAATATATTTCATTTCATTTATTTACAATAATTTTAGCTCAAAAAATAACATTGTTTTCTTTCCAATTGTAAATCCTTGTCAAAACTCAAAATAAGTCCAAATAAGAAACCTTGTCAAAATAAGCATAAGTAAAAACATTGCTAAAACATAATAATAAACCTTAAAAACATAAATTACACACATAAATACTCAAATCAGATAAGAAAACAAACTTGAACCTCTAAATAATGTTAACTCATTCTTGGATGACACTTATAGAATAAGCCAATCTCCATAGATTAGGGACATTTTTTAGAGTTCTTGCTCTTGTACACACAAAAAAAATCATTGTGACATTAAATAAACACTTAAATTATTTTTGTTCCAATACTATACAAAACATTATCATCTAATAAATTAATGATATTTATGAATAAAATTATCCCTAATAGTGATAACCATTCACATATTTGCATGTCAAACCCAAAACCTTTAAACCTAAACCTCTTCCATTCCCTTATTTATCCTCAGGTATATCATCATCATATATCATTTATTAATGGATTAAAATGCCTAGTTTTAGACAATATGAGAGAGCTAACCAAATCCTAAGGGTATTTTAACCTAATTTATCTTAGTTTCCCAAACTTAGTGTTGACCAAAAACTCTAATACCTTATCCTCATCCATTATGAGGGTTCTTAGAACTCCATACATTCCTAATTAACCAATTTTAATGATTCTTATAATGAATATGATCTATTTTTATATCATCATGAGTACCATTTTCCACATGTCACTAAAAACCTTTCTCTTCTACCTCATCCTAACCAAATATCTCTTCTAGTCCTTCCCATTCAAATTCCTCAACTACATCAGCTAACCAACCAAACCCATAGAACACTCATCTCATTTCCTTTCCATATTGTATCTAATCCAAAAATTATTAATTTTAGTAAATTAAAGCTTATGTGTTTACTTTGACATGTACAAAAAATAGTGAACTCGATGTGTAAGGCTTCTCATTTTGTATAATCCTATTTTCTCTTATTTCGTACACCTTTCTGCTCTCTTCCATTTATTCTATGGGTGTGTATACACCCATAAAATATGCTTGGAAAACATTTTAAGATTAATTTAGACATTAAAACCTTGAAACTTATATAATATTCCATTAAATTCTAGGTGAATCATCCTCCTTTATTTGCAATAATAACTCCGCTAAACACATGGAAAATCAATTTAAAAATTATTCTACCTCTATATTAAAAATCAAGTCTAGGGTAGTAAGCCAAGAACTATGGTATACTTTAAAATTTATAGAAACTACCATGACTCTAATAAAATAATCCTAACTATATGACATGGGATCTAACCTCAAAATATAAATATACCCCAAATCCATTTTCAAAGTTGAGATATTGAAAGAATGACAAAGTTTGACCAATATGCTAAAAGAATACATCTTCTATAGGATGAGATCAATAGGTTTTAGTTACCCCCACATTCCTCTAATACTAATAAAAAAATTATATGTAACCCATTATGACTTTCCTAAGTCATCTAACACCAGCAAATTCATTATGGGTTACCCATCCTTTTCTCTTGAGTCTCCCATAAGGGAGGCTCCCAATAATAATGCTAACACTTCACTAAATGAGATCATCAACACATTAGTGGAATAAATTCAAGTCATTTAACACAACAAAGCCTCTCTAAACAAAATAATGACCTATAACCTTATGAACCAAGGTCATTATTACTCTATTCCCATTCTAATGGTGACTTATCAACCATCATAATACCAACCTAATCTAGCCACCAATAAATTTATACCAGGCCAAAACCCCATGGACATCCTTAAGCATAGACTTAAAAACATCACACATCAGATATCCCTCCTTATTATCAACCTAATACTCAAGATCTTATATGGGGATCTATGATCTTTATTATACCCTCCTCTAGACAATGTAGAAACTAACACACTACCACCCATTACTCCTCTTAGCTATGATTCAACCAACGTAACTACCACATATGCTCCACCATTGCAAGTGCAAACTGGTGATCATTATTCCCAATATTTACCACCTTGATATCATATGTTATCCATGTATACTCATATATACAAGTACTTTCTAGCATACTAATATTTATATTCTCAATACATGCCTCTTCTTTCAATTAGTTTTTTACCTACTCCCTACCCAAACCCTCTCCCTCACACTCACCCTAGCAAACCTTTAACATATTTTCATGCCATTAGGACCTATGTCAAATAATTTAAATAACACCTTGACTAAAACATATGAGGGATAATCTTACCATTCTCCCTACCTAAAATACACAAGTATAAGGGGGAGGGATATCCCAATGCACATGTGAAATCATATGAAACACCCATAAGATGGATTCTACCTTGGGATGGGATAGTTTCTAAGATATTCCTAAAGAATCTTAAGGCAAATATGCTAGATTTTTATTACCACATCCATAAATAATCCATCCATTCCTTTTGATAGCTCATGGTTGAGTTTTTAAAGACGTTTGACATGAAAAAATTGCTTAAAATTTTCATTAGGAAGTTCTTGAATATCAAACAAGAACACAATGAATTGGCCACCCATTTTATTACAATATTGAGAAAAGTATTATAATATTTTTATAATGACCCACATATGGACCAAAGAGAGTTTTGAAATATATTTTTACACTCTCTCAACATCTAAACAAAGGAATATGCTCAAAATTTCCCTTACAAATCATTTGTAGAATTACTTGAAAGAACCCTTAGAATAGATCAATATGATATTTATAGTGGTTATATAATTTATGGATCTTATGGGAGAATAGTCACTCCTCACCAAAGTAATAAGGGTTTAAAAATGAAACCAAAAAAAAAACCAACAATCAAGGTCCAATGGATATAAACTGATAAATAATTCCACTATAGATGGTGTGATATATCATATGAAATATACAAAAATTGTAGATAAAAAGTCAACCCAAGAACAATATCAATAACTAGAATTTGTGTGTGAGTAAAAAAATATCCACCCATGGTTCATGAAATGGATTTAAACTATCCTCCACCTCAAGATAATTAATTCCATAACTAATTTCCATATCACTTCTAAAATTTTGACCAAAACCCATAGTTCCAGAACTAATGCATTTATCATAATATCAACCAAAAAAAAATTTATAAATAAATAAAACCCAAGGCCTATTTATTAGGATCCCAATGCATATTATATTTTCCATAGATTAATAAATCATGATACCCTTGCCTGCATGGAATATAAATTTTTTATCCAAATATTCCTTGAGGACCAACAACAAACTTATGTAGACATTTTCATAGGGAATGGTAATGCAAATCCCTAAACTTCATCAATATGTCTAATGGAATATCAAATTTCTAATTTTCACATATACCAAAACTCATTTCCTAGCCACTAATAACACAACATCCAATACCAACTAAAAGATGTCCCAGATAACCAACTTTTGCAAACTAAAACCCATTATGCCAAATCTTCCACCTCTACACCTAGAAACCTTGATGTGGGGGATCCCTAATTATGAACTCAAGGGAAAAATATAATGTTAGGTGTTTTAAAAATATAAATATATGAGTATGAAAACATCATCACTCATACCAAGGTATTACAACTAATAACTACCATTTCTAAAAATATTTTTGAGACTGATATCCAAACCATTCCCATACCCATGGGAAACTATGATTTAGTTTATGATCTTACAAAAATGTTTCCCATATATTATTTATGGAATTTCTAAAAAAATCTCATAACCATAGGTTAGATTTATTGCATGCCTTAGGATTGGGGAATATAGCTAGCATCATGCCTACACTTTAAGCCTAAAATTAACCACATTAACTTAGATATATATATATATATATATATATATATACATATATGAAAAAGTTGAGAGATTTTGACTACATTTTTGACCTTATAAGTCTTCCCCCAATTAACTAATATGCCCAAGAAGAGATATCTAACCTTATATATAAAACAAAAAATTGAAGAGATCAAGGGTTGATGATGGGGTGGATGTAAATATAGTCCCCTTTTAATTACTCAAAAATATTGTATATGGAGTAACTAATTACTAAAAATATAGAAACACCATAGGATGCTATGACAGACTTAAGTACACCATGATTTGGACCATTGTACAAATTATCAATTTCGGCCCCAAGACCATGTTAATAGAGTTATATGTGATTGATAGAGATACAAATTATAACATGATCTAGGAAGACCTTGGATACATATAATGAAGGAAATTAGTTCTACATTATTTCAAGAAATCATTTTTTACACCTAGGAAATATTTTTATTATTCAATGTGATCTAAAGGATTTTTCTGCTCTCAAAGCCAATATTAATAAAATAATACATATCCAAATCAATTATCAACTACCTAGTAGTGGTATAGTGAATCATCCTCCTTGGAAAGAAGAAAAATATCCCATGAAAACAAAAAAATGTATCTTGAAATCAATTTATTAAATCTCCAAAGCATCACCAAGTGAAAAAAATTAGAAAAAGGGGGTTAGAACAATGGATAATATGAGTGGATAAAATATTGATATAATGTCATCCATCTCAACTATGTTTATGACTAAGATTAATAGAATTCTAGAAATGGATAATCCCATCACACTTGTTTTTGAATTGAGAGGAGTAAGAACCTATATCCTTATAAAATATAAAGAAATATAAACCTAATAATAGTAAACTAACATACTTGAAATTTATATGGTCAAGATTTTAGAAAGCCAAGAGGCAATCGCTTATCTACATAATGATTCTTCCTCTATGAATGATCAATGGAAACTCCACTATGATGGAGAAGAATGACATTTTAAATCAAGGGTATGAGTTAGAATTATTGAAAAAACATGTTTTATAGGTATAAAAAACCAAATATTAACATATTCAGCTCTACAAAAACATTGAACATGAGATTTCTAAGGTATTATATTTCATTTCGATTAAGGCCATTCCTAGAGAAATTTATCAACTTTCCTATTACATGGTTGCCTCCTCTTCTTAATTTTTCCTCACACAGTGATAACCGAATATTAATTTGTATATTTTGTAAGGTTTTGATCCCTTGTTCAAAAGGTATAACATTATTAAACCATTGCTCATATCAAAATGGATGTTGATCTAATTGTTAAATTTATATAAAATAAGGAGGAAATATGTCCTTGTGAGCTTATGACAACCTCCCCTCCCACCATAAAAGGGAATTTGACCTCACATATTACCCATTATCTACCCTTAGATAATAATATTACAATTCATATTGTAATATCAAGGACTAAAATTCAATGGATAAGGAACATGAAATTTTTGAGGTGGATGATGAAGTTCCTAAACTTCCTCCTACCCTAAAATAACTTGATGAAGATAATGATTTTCTAATAAAGGATACCATATATATTAACATAAGGACTAAATAACATCCTAAGGTCCTCAAACTTGGGTCTTCACTCTCCCTCTAGGAAGTGGAAGGACATAATAATTTATTCATTGAGTTTTCTAAATCCTTTTCATTTTCTTACGTGGACATGGTGAAGATCCAACCTAAGGTACTTGTGCAAAACTTAATCACCACAGCTAACAAAAAACCTATCAAATATAATCTTAGGCCAATCAAACCTAAGTTTTTTTTATTGTTAAATAATATTTTATCAATATTTTGAAAGTATTTTTCATAAATTTCATAGAATACTCCAACTAGATTCCCAATATCATCCTCATTCAGAATAAGAATAAGAAAATAAGGATATAAATATACTTATGTGATATCAATAAGGTATTTCATAAGGATTATTTCCATCTAGCCTCCATGGATGTAATTATGGATGTGATGAAAGGTAATGAGTTTTCCTTAAAAATGATGGGGAAATGTATCAGAGGGATATGACCCATATCTTCCATAACATCATTCACAATATAATAGATGTTTATGTTAATTATCTTCTTGTAAAGAAAATAGGAGAGATAACCACTTTGGGTCCTAAATACTATCCTCATGCTCATTATTGATTATGGTGTTATGTTCAATCCCTAAAAATGTGTGTTTGGAGTTACAAGTGGAAAACTCATACATTAAATAATATCCAAGCATGTAAATGATATTAATAGTGTTAAAATTTATACAATTTTAGATACAACTCCCTTAACTAATGAATCATGAATCACATCATTCATAGGGAAGTTTTGGGTGATTTATAGATTTTTACCTTACCTTACTATGTGGTCTATCTCATTAACCACTTTATAGAAAATGAGATTTGTTTGACTTGAAAAATGGAATGAAAATATGTATTCAAGGAATTATAACACTTACTCATGGCTTTACCAATACTTATTTCACCCAAATATGACAATACCATCATACTTTACTTAATGGAATATTTAAACCTAGGAGGATGATGTTGGTAATGAATGATCCATCTATTTTATTAGCCACACTCTCATTGATTATGATATTTATTACACACAATAAAAAAATGAGTAATTGGATATTATGTTTTAAACTTAGCAATCGAGGCATTATATGCTCAATCAAGAAATGAGGATCATGGTAAGATCCTAGGCCTTACGAATATTATTGACATAACTAGAACTCTAATGGAAGGATAGTTATTTCATTACACTTTTGAGCAAATTTTAAGTAATTTACTTCAACTAAAATTCCATCAATGGATAAGTCATTCCTAATTTGTTGATAGATTCCCATTTAGAACTTGGATATATCATTGATATCAATTTCCCTGATGAATAAGTCTATTACATAGATAAATCTACAACTATTTCTTCCCCATGGTATGCTAAAATTATAAAATACATAGTTAATTATAACTATTATAAAGGTTAAAACCCATAGCAAAGATGGTCCCTTTTCATCATTGTGGCTAAGTATGTCATCCTTGATGAGTTTCACTATTGAAAATGTTTTGACAACATACTTATTAGATGTGTTAATCAATAGGAGTCATATAAGGTAAATTTTTTATATCATAATGATGTTTATGGTGGATACTTTGATGGCTATGAAACTTCTCAAAAAATCCATATGAAAATATACTTATAGCATACTTTTGAAAAATATGCCATTAAATATGTGAGAAAATAAAAGAAGTGTTATCACTTCTACCACAAAATTCATCTTATTTAGAGGGAACTTATGAAACAACCCCAAATATGTTTTTTTGAAGTCTCATATTAAAGTATGCAATGGATACATAATGGACCCAGACCTTACTTACTAAAGCCAATGATACACACTTAGTGTATCTACGTACACACAATCAGATCACAATAAGGCACAACATGGAAACTAAGGAAACATTGTCTCGAATGGAAATTAGGCATAATAATCAACATTATAAACACCCATATCAATCTAGTCTCAAAAAGTGCATACAGATTAAGCTAAGTCTCATGAGCGTACAATATGGAATGATATAGTGGAATCCAATCCTTGAATCATTATAATTGATTCTAAATTGGAAAATAGCCAATATGATAGACTAAAAATGATGGTAAGGGGAATAAAAGCACCCCAATTATATGTCAACCCACACACACACACACATGTATAAAATCCTAAACATTAAATACCTTATCAATAAATGTTTAATGTAGAAAAGGCATACTAGCCCAAGGAATCTACATACACACCTTAGCAATCTAACCAACCCTATAATCAGGAATTTATTGTGTATGATTAAATGCTTACAACATTAACCTATTATTTTATATAAGGAATTTTTTAATGATTTGTATTACTTCATGGTACATCACTATAATTATTTCTAGAAATGAAAGAGTAACATGCTTCGCTTATGCATAAATATCTATTGTCTAAGCATGTAAGAATGCCAAATGAGCTGATTTGCCAAAGCATACAAATGTCAAGGTTTACATAAGTTTGGATACACTCATCAATACATAATAATAACCATTTATACTTATTGAGTTAATCTATCTAACTATAGGTAAGGTTAATATTTATATCCATCATACAAAAATGATATCCACATAGACATTTGTAGTCAATTCATTTATATAATCATATAAACAAGGAAAAGTATGAATAAAATTCTATTTACTTTGAATTTGTATGAATATAATATTTTACTTATCTATCTATAACTAACATTTTGTTCTAAATTTATAATGCACATTCACCCACAATACCATATATGAGTTGGAATACCCAAGGAGTCTTTATACTCCACACATAGTTTGGAACCCAACTACAAGTAGTTATATAATCATGGGTTAGATCAAGAGAAGTTCCAATGAATATAATAAGGGAATGAGTGTAATCATATGTATACAAAAACAATAATTAGCTAGTTATCATTACATACCATCCAATTTATGATTACAATTTACTAGCAATTTTAGCCAAAATACTCAAGCATGTCAAGACACCCAATTACATAGAATCTATTTCTTACACAATATTTAGATAAAATTTTTCATGATGATTCAAATTAAGGAAAAACACACACACACACACACACACACACACACACACACACACACACACACACACACACACACACACACACACACACACACACACACACACACACACACACACACACACACACACACACACACAGATATATATATATATATATATATATATATATATATATATATATATATATATATATATATACACACACACACATAAGTTTTATAAGACAAAATAATAAAATCA
>JARHVA010003184.1:1772500-1775000 GCA_037957365.1 Torreya grandis
ATCATAGATGAACAAGCATGGAAAAATAAAGGCTTAAAGTATATGTTAATATATTTTACCTATTAAAACTCATCCAATTTCTCAAAACTAATTTGCTTCCCCAAGAACTAGTGCCAGCATCTAGCCTAGCCCATAGTCAGTACTTATAACCACCAAGTGGATCCATAAATAGTATTTAATCTAATAATTGATCAAAATGATAAAATAATAATGAATTGTAATCAAGTATCAAATATGTAAAATAACTCATACATCATCAGATGTAGAATTATAAATAGGATAAATGCATCAACCTTATTTTAGCTAGATTATATTATCAGATTTTGATTGTATTATCAGTACTATACACATGCTTTATGTCAACATGAAACCCAATATCAGAACATTAGAACACTAATGCAGTCCATATATGAAATAAGTGTAGCAATCAACCATACACATGATAAATCAATCATCTAAGAAATCATGTTAGGGTACACAAAAGTAGGATCATAACATCTTCCCCCTCTTAGAGAGAAGTCATCATAGTGACTAAATCAACAACTGAGAGATTAGTTATCCTTGGGGACTCAATCACTCTCTATACAAATATTCCATCTACTCAATCATAATATTAACTAAGAAATAATTAATTTTCATAATAATAAGGTTAAAGAATGTACTACACCTTTGAGGTAGAATATGATTTATATTTCTATCATAATTCTTAATTACAACCATGTAATTTCTTAATCCAAGTCATAATAAAAGTCACAACAATACAATCGACACTATGTTAATACAAGTCATACAATAATAACATTCAAACACATACCTCAATGCATGGTATTATTCTAGGTTCATGATGTACATGTTATTTATTAACAACCTAAAATAGATAATTACAACCTTTGTAAAGGTCTAACAACTCTAAATCAGCTCTATTTTAGTAACAATACCAATGGTATACCACCATTTATCATAGTTATAAGAAAACTATAAAATTCAATCACCTAAATAGGCATGACTAACTTGGAAAAACAACAATGCCAACCATGGAAAAGAAATTTCCCATCTCAATAGAGGTTAACAAAAGCCTCCATTGCCTACTAGGCCCACCTCTTTCATCTAAAATCTTGTAAAAGATAGGAATTTTTTTACCCAATTTTGATTATTAAAATTGAAAAAAATTTGCTAAAAAGCCAACACTAGCTAGACATCCCTCTTAACAAGAGGAGAACATATCACAAAAAATGTAAATTTTATGATCATAGTTACAAATTGTACAATCACATCAGAATTTTAAACATACTCTAAACTTGAAATAGTGTTTGTATTGACACACATTATGCCTTATACACTATTTAACCAACATTCATCATAGAATGCTACCATCGGATAGTAACCCATTTTAAATGGTTACATCTAAATCAAAAAAATACCATTCATGGGTTAATGTAATATCCTACACTATCCACACTAAATAATTGGAGAAGCCAACCCATGCCATACATGTTACCCTAAAGGTTTACCACATGCTCTCCAAACACTTGTGAGTTCCCATGATGGTTATAGGAATCACATTTCCACCATCACACTACACTTACCTCATGGTAGTAAATAGAAAAGAAAAATAAATGGGTACCTAAAAATAACAAAATATACCTGATCAAGACTTACAATGTTCATTTTGAACACAAACCAACATACTATCTAGTTATACATAAAATAATACAAAAATATGTTCATACCAAAATATATAAACAATAGGTATATTGAGTATTACCTCAATCACAACATGTCTACATGCACATGCTAGCACATGCATGCATTTCAACAAGTGGCCCCTTGCTTAATTACATCAATATCCTTAATGTAGAACCAATTGGTGTTTTATAGGGATTAAACAAAGAGATCCCACATAGGTTGTTTCAAAATAGCCTTTGAGAGGTGGATAAAGAGCACTAACTCATAATGTGACCATTATACAAGAGGATCCCATGACTAATATGTGGTTTGCATGGTGCACACCCTAAATGAATCAAGCAACTACCTCATGAAAATGGGTGGATTAGATTTTTATCCTATTATAGACTCCACTCTTTAGCCTATACCTAATCTATCCATTATAAAAATAACGTCTCTTTACCCTCATTTTCATACTTGTGTCGATGTTCATAGATAGAATAATGATGTGGGATAACAACATACATCATAACATTATACCTTGATAGCTTAACAAGGGATCCAACTTTCAAACAAAATTATAATCCACAAGTGATTGAATTCATAATCTATAATTTAATGGCTCAAGGTCACACATATATATTTATACATAACATAACTAGAACACTAGGATAGCTAACTGGATAGCATAAATTTCACACATTTTATGTGGTTAAAAACTTCCACATCTCACAAGTTAGATAATAAATAACATAACAATATACATAAATGAAGGATCAATGTAAGATAAATTCATAATTAGGTATAGGTAACTATCCCAAGGTATTTTCCAGGT
>JARHVA010003184.1:1780000-1865000 GCA_037957365.1 Torreya grandis
TAAAAGTTCCCAGTAGGTATTCAAAACATCAAAATGATATAAATGCCAAAGACCCAATAGGATATTTAGGGGATCATCATGAGGTCTCATGACCTCATATGATCCCTAGATATAATAATCAAGTCCATAAGAGAAAAAGGGGTTATAGGACATTTAACAAGTTTTAAATAAAATTGAAAAACACTTATAATAAGATAATAGTATCAACATAGTTTCACCCTTTTCCAAAATTTGACAATACAACAAGTATACAATAATTCCACCATAAAATGGAACCAAAATAGGGTAATATAAATAATGCATGAGGAGATTTTGTCCAAAAATAGATTATGTAATTTAGCCATTTCAGCTTATGTAAGAGGATGTGAATGATTTGATATAAAAAGGAAGGTTCAGACAATGTCTCACATGTAAGTATATGTATATAAATGTACCTCATAATCATAAAAATCAAAGGTTCCCTATAAGGGTTTCATCCAAGGGATGTATAATGTCCTCATAATTATTTCCATAACTTCAATATGAGTCCAAAATGTTTTACCAAGTGAAAAGCATAATTAAATATGAAAGCAATGTTATTCTACCCATAATATTGAATAATAACTCTAAAAGGTTCTTCCCAAAAATGGGAATCAAATATATATAATGACCTCAAATAAAGTTTACCTTTCTAATGATTGTTTCATCATATGGATTTAATTACACAAAAAATATAAGAGCAAAGATAATAAAGACAAAAGATAACAAATAATGGTCAAGTTGCTTTTTGGTCTAAATCCCCAAATCAAGTACCCACTTATGTGGCTAGTCAAGATGAAGGCTAGCAGCCATCTTGATATACACATGTGAAACAAAGTGTGTGTGTGTGTGTGTGTGTGTGTGTGTGTGTGTGTGTGTGTGTGTGTGTGTGTGTGTGTGTGTGTGTGTGTGTGTGTGTGTGTGTGTGTGTGTGTGTGTGTGTGTGTGTGTGTGTGTGTGTGTGTGTGTGTGTGTGTGTGTGTGTGTGTGTGTGTGTGTGTGTGTGTGTGTATCTCAATTATAGTGATCTAAGTTTCATGAGACCAAGGCATAAGGGTTCCCAAAGCTATAATTATTTATTTAAAATTATAAGGTGTGCAACATCACCTGATATAATTTATGGCATTCCTCATTGGTAGGGTCAACACCTCATTTATCACTCAACCAAATATAATGCATCAATAGGGTTTAAGTTTACTAGGTCATGGCTTATGCATAAATAAATTGATTCACACAACCATTATCAATGATGCTTTCTAGGTCAAATTTATAATAAAACTAATATGGGTAAGAACCAATAAAATGTAGTGGCAAATTTATATTGCCAGATCATGGCATTCACAGAATAATAAGAGGAAGGAAGGAATTATTCATTATTCATTCTAGGAAAATTTAACCAATTATCAACTAGATTGACCTACTTGGTCTATTTCAAAGAAAGGAATAAACTCATTATACCAACAATCAATTCTACCATTATTCTTGTCTTCTATTACATTTTTCTTTTCCCATCATTGTATTCTCTTTCCTACTATATTATCTTTTTTATTGCATTTCCCTTGCTTTGCACTTCACTGCTTATCTCTCTATCTTGCCTCTTTTCTCCTTGCTACGTATTCTCTTCCTCTCCACTCTCCAGTATCCCCCTTACACCTCCTAACACTACCATGTATTTTTTATACCCTGTCTGATAACTTACATATTTCATTTCTCTCTATCCCTCCATCCTTTTTTTATCCTCCCCTATTTTTTACTCCCCTCTTCATTACTCCCTCCTTTCTATACCTTCTCCACCAAATCTTGCTATATCCCATACTCTACCATACACATCTCATCCCTTTCTTTCTTAGTATTTCCCCCATGCATTCCACTTTCTCCCATATTCATCCTCCTCTACCAACCACTCTGTCTCCTCTACTTAATTATGCCTCTTCTCTTCTCTACCCATGCCAACATGGCTCTAATTAATAATTGATCTCACTTGGATACAAACACACACACACACACACACAAATCCATTAAAGTATATAAATATAATTATATCTATATATAAATCCACTTGAATACATACATACATACATACATATATATATATATATATATATATATATATATACATATATTTGTATGTATGTATGTAACATACATACATACATACATACATATATATATATATATATTTGTATGTATGTATGTAACATACATACATACATACATACATATATATATATATAATTATATATTCGCGTGTGTGTATGTATATATGAATATATTTACATATATTCAAAATATATTTTCATATTGATATATATTCATATTATATCTATATTCATTAACTAGTTCCAAAATTATATTTCTAAATAGAAATCTATCTAATAATTATATATATAAACTATAATTAGGAATATATATATATATATATATCGAATATATCTAAACAATATCAATAGAACTCATTATGGCAGACATCAGAATAATGAGTGTCACCACTCAAACCATCCACTCACATTCTCAAATTAAACTAAGATAACCTCAAATATGAGTTTCCACATTATAGAGGCTTTAAACTCTAGAAATAACTCAAGCTCAAAAACAAAGGAGAGCATTATGATATATCAAGGGATAAACAAAGGCAACAAACACCAAAGACTAATATGGTAAAATAGGACACTTACACAATCAAATAGTAGAATGATAAACAAAAGGCCCAAATAGGATATGAACACCACCATGTCACAACTCGATAATATTCGGAGATAGAATTTCCATATATGTATGAAAAACAAAACCAATTCCCACATAATACTAGAAAGGATTACATAATCATAAATGAACAATCATGGTGGACTAAAGTCTTAAAGTCTATGTTAATACATTTTACTTGTTGAAACTCATTCAATTATTTAGAACTAATATGCTATCACAAGATCCACTATCAAAATCCAACCTAGGCCATAGTCAGTACCTGCAACCACCAAGTGGATCCATCAGTAGTATCTAGTCCAAAAATTGATATAAATGATAAAATAGTGATGAACTATAATCAAGTATCAAATATGTCAAATAAATTGTACATCATCAATCTAAAATCATATATCATAACATCATGATATGATAATACACTCTAGCTAAAACAAGGAAGTACAATAGTATCCATTATACACATGTTATATGTCAACATGAAACCCAATATAATAGCATCAGAACACTAATGTAGTCTAGATATGCAAAAAATGTATCAATCAGCCATATGCATGTTAAATCAATCATCTAAGAAATCAGGTCAGGGTACCTAAAAGCTTGATTATGACAACTTCATCCTATTATCATCCCATGACCTTATCTACTTTGGAGTTGTATTTAGTTGGTAAAGTCTCTCCTAATTCTTTTGATAGCCATCACTTCATTATTATGGCTATCTAATACTTTACCAAGTGGGTGGAAAAGATGTTTTTGAAAACTATTAGTTTATTTGTGATTGCAAAATTCATATTTCAAAAAATCATTTATAGGTTTGAGATTACATAGGTCATTATCATACACAATGGGTCTCCTTGAAAAAATTTATAGGTGCATGAGTTATGTAATAAATTGTCTATCATATAGCCTCTTTTTACTACCAATAGTCCAAAATTCAAATTGAGGCCTGAAAAAAATTAAATTCAATCCTTTTAAAAACAATGAAGGATTAAAAAGAGAGATCAAAACCTATAGATCTATTACACATTGTGGGTTTATATGACAACTATTAATATGACCATGCTAGAAACCCTATACTTTATTGTCATTAGATTTGGAGGAATTATACATCTTGAGGTATAAATTCCTATCCTTCAAACTTCTCTTCAGGGTCTCCTCGATCATGAAGAGTATAAAAACAAATTACTATCTATTTTGGAAAACCAAGATGAGCATTGAATTGTAGCCATATAAAATCAAATTGTTTAGATGGGTTGCATATGCCTAAAATACAACAAAAATACCCATGAATGCCCAATTCAATTAGGATATCTTGTCTTGAGACTTGATAATAGAATATTTAATTATAAGGGTGAAGGTTATAAATTTAGGCCTAATTGGTTAGGTCCATATTTTTTGAAGGTTTAAGAATAAGATGATGAATAAGGATTAGGTTAACCTCCCATTTATTAATATATTTTGACATATAGCTTTCTACTTTCACTATGTCATATATCCCATATCTCATGTATTTCCTTTACTATAAAATAGAAGTCATTTTTCATGTAAATAGAGTAACTTGATCATTTAAATAAAAAACAACCATTTGTGGATAATTTTTATGGATTATATAACACCTCAATCTTGTACACTATAAAAACTTAGACCTTGGTTATTCCTCTCAGTTATAAACTTTTCCCACTTTCTTAAGTCTCACATTTGATCTATCTTATGCCCCTAGACTATTTCTTAGTCTGACCAGTCTCATGTTAATGACCTATACCTTATATCTTTCCCATAATTCCTAAAACCTATTTATCTTTAACCTCTATAAGTTCTAAGTTTGTACCTACTTTCCTATTCTATAGACACTATAATCTAGGAAAGATACCTGCATCAACATAAGTGTCATAATTTGACACAAGTGTCTAATGCCCTAAATTCATCTAATTTTCAAATAAAACATATCCTAATGGTAATACTAAGTGATCTAATGTGATATAATTCTCTAAAGGGATTTATATAAATACAAGATCAACCCTCATTCATTCCTCACTTAAAAACATCTTACCTACTCACTAGAAAACTTACCAAGGGCATTCAATCAAGCACTCAAATGAGAAAATCTTTACTATTTTTTCCTATTTTCATATCACTCATAGGGATACACACAAACATATATTTTGATTATTGAACGAATATCCCAAGAGATATATTTTCCAAGTTACAAGCTAGGTCACTATTGTACTTACTTTTCACATATTGCATGATTCACACACAAGCCAACACATAAAGGAGAACTAGATCAATCTAAGGCCATATTTGGAGTATTAGATATATAGGAAACACTTATTGATAGAGGTTTATTTGGGTCAAATTAACACCATGTTCATATTAACCTATTTTCCTCAAGGTTACTATGAAGATGAAGAACTAGGGTTTTACAATTTCATGAGGAGTGACAATACATGACCTAGATATTAATGCACTAAAATAAAGGCAATGATAAACCCATAAGCATATAGGTGGTCACATATTTTTCCATTATTTATTTTGTATAAGACACCGACATGATGTTTAAACACTAGCATCAATTTAACCATCCCATGTTGACACTAGTGTCTAAGGCTGTAGATGCAATTAATCAAGAATATGATGACTATTCCAAACTCATATTCTAGTTTTATTTATGCCTATTCTAGATCTATACATACATTATCATCAAAACCAACTAAGGACATCTATTCTTTGTCATTTCCATATGTAACATAGATATACATATTATTTTTAGCCTATCTCAATTTAATGAATTTAACATATGTTTATATTCAAGTTTAGAATATAATTGGCTTGATTTAGAGATGGTTATCATCCTTGTTCCCTAGATTATCTCTACCCTTTTAACCCTAGATACCCCAATCTAGATACATTTTAGGGATAAATACATTCATTCTAATCAAGTACTTATTATTTTTGGAATGTCATATGAGCATCTTCTTGAAAAATAGAAATTTATATCTAGGAAACTAACTATCCAACCTAATAAGGTTAATATACCAAAAAAGGGTAAGAAATAGGCAACCCATTTACTAGGTGGTTATTACTTGAGATACCATTACATTAGAGACATATAATATATTCTATAGAATCCTCATCTACTGTCTATGATGTTTGAATATCTAGATCACTTACACATGTTCCTATTATTTTTATTCCAAAAATACCACAAATCACTCAATGATGGGTTCTACGAACCCCTACTCATATTACTCCTACCATTTTTCCAAGACCACATAGTCCTATTTTACATACATAGAGGCATAAAAAATACTATAGTTATAGATATTTCACCTATACATGCTCCCTAATAATGTCACCCACTTATTACATAGGTTCACAGTGGGGAGATACATATGACCATTCTTTTGATGGGATCATAGGGTAGTCTTTCCTTTTCACATTCCAAAATACCAAAAAAATAAAACATGGGATCATAGGATAGTCTTTCCTTTTTAGCATAAAACATGTTATATTCATTCCTATCCATCTATGTGTTAGTTCCATGTTGATGGATGGCATATAAATTACTTCTAAATACACATGTGTGTCATGTTTCTATTCAAGTATGATACATGCATACACAAATACATGATGTATTCCTATTTTATATTTTAGGTCTTTCCTCTACTCATGTGATGGGTACATTGGTAGAATCCATCTCTGTGATCATGATACTTCCGAGTTATATCATTATAAGCTCACCTTTCACTATTATGTTTAAGCTTATATGTAATTACACATGCCTTTATCCATGATTATATATTTCATAGGGTAATAGATATGATATGCACTTGAAATTTTTTCTAACACATCTGATCCATATTATTATATGATATGTTTATGTTGGTTTCTTATGTTTTCCTTTATGTAATTCCTTGAGTGCCTTGCCTTGCTATTTTCTTGTTTGAGCATTTGAATACACTCCTCTATTTTTATCCCTTGTGGTTATGTGTGGTTTTTTTACATTTGAAAATGTCATTACTTATTATATGTAAATTTTAATATGTCATGTTTGATTTTATGTACATTTGACTAAGTCATGTCCCTTTAATTATGTAGCATCTGAACATGCCCCTTATTCATAGTTTATTAGGACCATAATGTTTTGACTTGATTTTAATTGCTCTTGTATACATGTTTGATTTTTTTTTTGAGATTGTATTATTAATATCTATAAATTTACATTATATTTATAATGAATCTTAGGTATTCATGTGATCACATTGTTCTATGTGATTCAATATTGCATTTACCTAGACATGTTATTGTATATGCTACATGGTTTTATTTATAGATTTTATAGTTTTATTAACCTTTTAAGGTGAGGTAACTAATGGTTTATATTCTTCCCTAACCTAAAGGGGGTGGGTGTTAATTACGTAATTTTATATATGCATGGATTCCACACTATTATAGTTTATAAATTTAGTGGGGGCATTATTTAGAAGCATGTTCTCCACAAATTAACAGTTATATATTTAGTGGGGGCATGATTTGAAAGCATGTTATGCACACTCATTCAAGTTTTGTTACTTATATAATTTTTTATATTTAGTGGAGGCATGTCATATAGAAATAGATTCCACACATTCATAGTTTAAGATTTACTAGGGACATGCTTTGGAAGCATGTTCTCCACACTTATGTAGTATTCAACATATCCAAATTATGATGGGGGCTTGTTTTGGAAAAATTTCCCCTATAATTGTACTTATTTAAGTTTTCATATTTATCCATATATAATTTGGGCATGATTTATAAGCATGTTATCCACACATAGTTTTTGAGTTGGCCAAAAAACATAGTTATATAATTTAGATTCATAGTTGTGGCATAATTATATACACTGGTACCATTCTTATACATAGTTTCAACATGAGATATATATAAGGTGAATATGCTATGTTATATGAATATAGTATTGAAAAATCCAAATTATTTTTATATTTCAAAACATTCTCAGCTACTATTATCACCCTTTAAATTGTAATTTATATAACGTATTGAGCCAATCTATTGTAGTGGTTGGTTCACTTTTGATATGATTGAGGTGATTAAATAACTCAATATTAATAATTTTTTAGGTTGGACTTGATTTTATCATACAACCTTACCAGTTGAATTGTATGAGTCAACTTTGTTTTCTCATACTCACTAGGTTATAAGTATCATTGGGTTGCATGGTTGGGTTAATCTCAAGTAATGGTGGAAACTCATATTTTATCTAAGTTTTGGGGAAATGTCCTTTTGATCTCTCTTTCTCTCTATCTCTTTGGATATATTCACTTTCCATATTTGTGTGTGTGTGTGTGTGTGTGTGTGTGTGTGTGTGTGTGTGTGTGTGTGTGTGTGTGTGTGTGTGTGTGTGTGTGTGTGTGTGTGTGTGTGTGTGTGTGTTCCCTAATCTCAATTTCATAACCTTAAAGTGATTTATCTTTTCAAATAAACTTGTCAATAGGCAAGGTAGTTACATCCATACATAGTTTTACTCATAAAACTTACTCTTTAAATTTAAATATTTTAAATACTTTTAATTCTAAATTATATACATTGATTATGTACTATAACATGCTCTTCATTAAAATTCATTCACTAGAATATCACTCAAGTTGGGATCATGCAAAGACAAGGTGTGTTATACACACCCAAGTATGCATTCATTTCCTTTAAACTAGTAATTTCATTACTAGATTAAAGGGGGGAAATGTAGATGATATTTATGGATTATATAGCACCTCAATATTATACACTTAGAAAACTCAAACCTTGGGTTTTTTTCTGATTTTTAGACCTTTCCTACTTTCTAAATTCTCACATCTACTCTATCTTATACCCTTTGGCCTATCTCTTAGTCTAAATAGTCTTATATTTATGACCCAAACCTTATATCTTTCTCAAAATTCATAAAACCTAATTATCTTCCACCTTTGTAAGTTTTGATTATGTACCCACTTTTTTCTCCTATACACTAACATCTAAGAAAAACACTTGCATTGATGTAGGTTTCCTACTCCAAATCAAGTGTAATGCCATAAAGTCATCTAGTTTGTAAATGAAATGTATCATAATGGTTGACCTAACTAATATAATGTGAGATACTTATCCAAAGGGTTTGATATAAATACAAAAACAAACCTCATTAATTCCTCACCTAGAAACATATTTCCTACTCCCTAGGCAACTTGTAAAAAGAATTCAATCAAGCACTCAATTGAGAAAAACTTCCCTATTTTATCATATTTTCATATTAGTCACAAGGACAACATCAAAATAGGTCTAAAGTATTGAAGGAGTAACCCAAGAGATATATTTTCCAAGTTACAAGCTAGGTCATTATTTTAATTTCTTTTCACATATTGCATTATTCACACACAAGCCAACATGTAGGGGAGATCTACATTAGTTTGAGGCCCTATTTGGAGTATTTCTATGTAAGTAGTTCTCATTGAGATATGGGTATTTAGGGTCATTTTGACACCATGTGCCCACTAACTCATTTTTTCTGAGGTCACTATGAAGATGAATACCTAGGGTTTCTCAATTTCATGAGGAATGATAGTCCATGATTATGATTTGAATGCACTAGAATGAAGGAAAAGACAAACTTAAAAGCATTTAGTTGGTTTCATATTTTTATAGTAGGTATTCTATATAAGGCACATGTGTTAGGTTTAGACAATATTGTTGACACAACCATCCTAGGTTGATGTTCATGTTTGAGGCTCTAGAGACAAAATAAAATCTAATGATTGTTCCAAAATCATCTTCTAGTCTACTTAGTACATGTTTTAGATCTATAACTACATTATCATTAGAAATAACTAAGTACATTATTTCTTTGTCATTTTCATATCTAGCATAATTGTACTTATTATTTTTATCCTATCTCAGTTTAATGAATTCAACATATGTTTATATCTGAGTTTAACATCTAATTGGACTACTTTAGAGATAGTCATCATTCTTGTGCCCTAGGATATCTTTACCCCCTTTAACCCTAGATAACCCAATTTAGATACATTTTAGGGTTAAACAATCATTAACACATTTGTAGTTTTATAACTATATTTCACATTTCAAATTATATCCATATCTACATAATTATTAAAATAAAATATACATAACATTTCATCACATTTATATCCATCTAGGGTGCATAAACTAAGAATTATACATAACATTAAAATATAATATAAGATACTATAACATCATCACACACAAATGGGCCTATATATTTTAAAATTTACATGCATCAATGTCTCAAAAAAATATAATCCATAGAGTTCAAGTTTATTTCATAATAAAAATAAATCCCAAAAAGATATACACAATATAATCCTAGATCACCTAGAGTAGAAGATTAACATCTCCAAGGTAGAAGAATCACATCTCTAGAGTAGCAATTTTGTGTAAACATGAGAGTTATTTAGCTAACCAATGGTTTTGATAATATAGAGTGACATTTTGTGAAAATTTTATGGTGGGTTGGATTTTTCACTTAGGGGGTTGTTGGTTATTATAGCCATTTTTATTCATATCTATGTTAATCCTGTTTGAAGCTCTTTGTTTATCCAACTCTTTCTTTTAGGGAGCTTGCTTGATATATGTTATCAAGTTTTTTTGGATGGATATTTTGGAGGGTGGGTTTATTCCTCCATGACATGTTTTTAATTAGTGGAAATATTGATCTATTGGGGATATATAGTTTATACCATGGGGATGACATGATGACTCGTTAAGTATTTTTTAGTATCTTATTTGGGTTTTGTAAGCCTAAGTCCAAATCTCGGTTGCTCTTAGGATTTTTACCTTTTGTATATTTTTATTGAATTTTATATCACTTAAAAATCCACCATTTTTTAGATTATTTCAAACTGGTAGCTTAAGGGTTAGTTATTCTAGATCAAGTTGAGATAACATTTGGTTTTTAAGGATTGTTTACCTTATTTTTAGTGATAGTTGATTTTTTCTGTAAGGATGGATATTATTTCTAAAGGAAACAACTTGTTTTACCTTGTGTTGTTGGTGATTATCTTTTCTATACCTCAAGGCATTGTAAATCTATATATTTAAGAGAGGTTGTTCCAATATGGTATTTATGATTAACTATTTATGAGGGAAAGTGATTACAAAGTATTGATTTTTTAAGATGATTCCCATGTATATTTAGGTTGTGTTGAAGTCAACATACCCCCATTTATAAAAAAGGAGACCCATGTGTCAAATTATGTAAATATGTACCTTAAAATTGAAGATTGACTTAATAAAAGTGTCATTAGCATGTTTTCACATCATTTTTATTTAAATATCATCCACACAATGGTCTCAAAAACTTACTTATTCATGGTTATGATTTTCCCTTATCTAAAATGCTAACATTGGATATCTGTGTTTCAGGTTACAGGTTTAATGGAACTCACCTGGGAATGAACATGCTTAAGGTTTTTGTGCTTGAATGTTTAATTGATATTTTAATAGCATTGGTATATAATTGATTAATATTTTGAAACCCTAGCCCAACATTCTACCTAGAACTTTTAAGTTCAAATTTGAATATGGTGGAAGATTTTTATGTGGGAACCCAAATTAATAATGCTTTGGGCTTAGTCTAATTTTTTATCCTAAGGCTTGGTCATATTTTTAAACACAACCAAACTTTAGTATAACATCCATGCTTAATCCCTTTTTATTTCTTGATTCCCCCTTTTAGTATTTATATTATTCACAAGGTCCTTTTGTTATATGTTTCTACCTTTTGGACATATCTTTTTATGCTTTTCCTTCAGAACTTTATCCTGAAAGAATTACCCTTTGAAGTTTATGTTTTGGATCCTTTGTCCAATTACTTTTGGGATTTTAGTCAAGAATTATTTTGGGACTTATGAAATTGGTTTATTCCTTTAGAATTATCTATATTGGGATAATTTTTTTGGACATTTCATCTGAAACAATTTCCTTGCAGATTATTCTATCAGGCATTTTCTCAGACAAAATTTCCCTTCGACCTCTTTACACTTGCCCTTCAGAATATTTATTTTAGACATATTATTTTGAAGTGACCCTTTTGTATTTTTGTTTTGGATATTTTGTTTGACATAAAAGTCATAAAAAAATTACCCACAACAAATTGTTTGTAACTCTTTTGAAAGTGACCTTTGCCTTAACCAAATTATCCTTTGAACTTTTTGTGAAGGGCACATACCCTTCAAGTTATTTTAAATGATCTTTTAGATTTTTTTGAATATCTCCTTTGGGATTTTTTAAGGGGCACCTTATCTTTAGACTTACCCTTTGGGATTTTTGAAATGATCCTTTTCCATCCTCATTTATTCTTTAGATTATTGAAAGTACCCTTCAAGATTTGTGTAAAGTACCCTTTGAAAGTTTTTAAATGGACATTTTCCTTTCAAGATTACCCTTAGAGATTTTTTGAAATGGTATTTTTCCCTACCAAACTACCTTTAATCCTTTTGAAAGTTCCCTTTCCCCCATGAGAAGTTCCCTTCGAGACTTTTGTCTTGAGAATATACCCTACCAAGTGTTTGTGTTATGATCATTTTAATATTTTAGCCAAAGAATTTGGATTGAAGTTTTATTTTTTCAAAGTGAAATAATAACATTAATCTAAGGTTTTATCTTAAATTCTTATTATTCTCATGCCCTAACTTAAATATTTCCTATTATCTATAGGAATTGATCTCACTCAGATTAATAGACATATTTTTAAGATGATCATGGCTTCACCCCCTTCTAATGTCTCTAAAACTTGTGGCTTGTGGTACAGGATCAATGAAATAAAATTTTGGACTAATTATGTTTAATTTCTAAAGATAAAATTTATTTATCATTAAGTCAAGATTAATTGGATTCATGTTTAATTTATGCCTAATGTATTAACCTAAGTCCCTTTTTGAATTGAATTCAAACTTGCACAAGGATAATTATCATACCATGAACTTAGTTTAATTTTTATCCTAAGGTTTGGTCATGTTTTCCAACACAACCAAACATTAAGCTAAAAATCCTAGCTTAGCCTAAATAATTCATGGTCCCTTTATTATAAATCTTAGCCTAAATACTTATCCTAAGGTTTATCATATTTATAATTTCAATGAAAACCTTAGGCTATGAATTTAGACTACGTCATTTTTTATTTGTAGTGTCCTTTTTATTATGTTCCTAACCCTAGTCTAAAATATTTATTTTGAGTCCTTTTAAATTCATGGGGTCCCATATATTATGTTCAAAACTTATCTTAATTTTTTTTCCTAAGTTTTGAGCTTAACTTTCATTCTTCTATGCAAGATCAATGGTCCAAATTTAATTAGAGAATCATTCAGATGGATTGAAATTGATGATAAAATCCATGGTCCCAGTTTAAACAGTAAACACTTATCAAGATCAATGACCCATGTTTAAGTAGAGGATCCTAATTGAATGCAGCATATACAATCAAAGTTTCAATAAAGCCCCTGAGATAATGAGAAGGTGACAAGTGTCACTATTACAACCAAAGAATAATGAATATCTAATGATAGTTTATCCCATGAATCATGATAAAATGACTCGCATTCATTTAGATGGAATAGATCTAACAAAATGAGTTAAATGTTGAGAAGTCAAGCAACAATCCTCAGATTAAAACCCAAGAATTTTTAGATGATTAAAGGTACACATTATAATGTACACATATGATCAAATGAATCAATATAAAAGAGGACTTTTCAATTTAAATTTGGAACAAACATAGTATTGACACATGTCATAACCATGTAAAATATAGTATAGGTAACCAATGGTATTTAAATTTTAGGATCGAGACCAATGAGAGGTGTTGATTCATGCAAATCAATCATATGGTGCAAGATGAAGGGAAGATTTTAAAAGGCAATGGTCATGTTTTTAAACATTGATGAGTAAACTATCATGAAAGAACCATAAGGATGCCATGCAGGTGTAAGAATAATGCCACATAAGAAGATAAGAAATAAGAACTAAAGATCTTGGACCCATGAAAGGTAAAACCCAAATGTTGACATTATTTAATCACTATGAAATCTTTAGGTAAGCCCCAATTTGACCTTGTATTTTCCCTAATCAAGTACAAAGAGTTGAATTATCACCTATATGAAGATGATTCATTCCATAATTAACTAATGGGTCTTAAAGTAAGTGAAACAAGAATGTTATTTTCATAGCCATATTATGAAATAGGATATTCTTTTTTATAGACATTTACAATTTATGAGAACACATTATATATAGGTTAATTGATTAAAAGGGAAAGATCATTTGTTCTAGAATTTAATAGAAAGGATGGTTGTCCCATACACATTTTCACATGTAAATTGATATGACTGACCAACAAGCTTCCTTGCATCTTATAAAAGGAGCATTTTAATTTTTAGAAAAATTGGGGGGGATTTATTAGAACCAAATTCATTTTTATACTTTGAGAAATTAATATAAGAAAATAATTCTACAAAGATTGTCTAGTATTTACTTGTGTGAAGTGTTATATGGTTTCTCTCTCAGTTGTCTAGTTTCACTTTCAAATTTTAATGGTTCCTATTGATTTTGTAAGTGTATCTTGAATACAGAGTTTCTAATTTGTGCTTATTCTAGATTATTTGAAGTTTCTTAGGCTTATTTCATTTCTTGCACTTCTTTTTTCATTTGGGCTAATGTTGTTTTCTTGTAAAAGTGAATTCGGTTCCTATTTTCATCATTTCATACCTTCCTTTGAAACTTGCCTAATGTATGTTATGACTTGGGCTTAAGATATTTCATTTAATAGATTGGTTAAATGTATGTTTAGACTATATTCAAACTTTTTCATAATGTTTGTAATAAAGACCAACAACATCTCTCTTCTACCCTACCCTTATTTTTACCCTTTTTTTAACCTGATTACCTTAGTTTAATTATCATTATGAATATCCATCTTAGATTAATTATTATATTATTTCTTGATCATAATTCATCATTCTTAGCATAACATGCTACATATTTTACATGAATATTTTATTTGACCATGGTGGCTCCCAATGACCACTTAATATAAATATTGTGAAAGAGTCATTTGTTCTGCCTCTATTTCACCAATAGATAATAGGATTATTACAACCTATAATGCATGCACTAATTTCCTAGAATTATAAAATGAGAAGTATTTATAAACACTTTGGGCACATGTGGTACACATTTAGGCATCAACAGGTTGTAATTTTATTTTAGGGTGGACCTTCTTGTATAAATGATAATTTCAAACTTGTAGATGTTAGGAGGAAGTTCCATTGATAGTTTGTTCTATTATATCTCAACCACTATAGAGTGGACCTATTTCATGGGCGTGTTGATAGTTTTTTGAATTATTTGTGAGGTCACAACCATAGTCCCCATTAAGGTTGAAGGATGAGTCACTCATGTTTTTAACTTGTTATTTTTTGCATTGATTTAGTTTAGTTTTAGCTAGTGTTTATTTGATGCTTTACTAAGTTACTTGTATGCCATATTTAAATTATAAATGGGATTTTTTATAAATATTTTTGTATTTTTTTTCATTTTTAGATATCTTATTAAAACCCTTTCTAGTTTTTGGATCTAGTCAAGATGTTATTTTTAACTAGTTTGAATTTGTGTTGTAACTCATATCTCTAGTTTGAGTTAGGTTTGTTGACAACTTATTGATTATTATATTTCATTCTAATTCAAGTTTACAATCATTGTTATATATATTTTAGATTCATTGTATATATTATTCTCACTAAATGAGCTCATTTTACCTATTTTGCTATGTCTTTTCTTTGTTTTATATCTTTTAGTGCAGTTTCCATGATAATTTATTGTGAGTTAATGTTTCACTAGTCAAGTATGCTTACCTTATTTTTTATTTCTTAGAATCATTCCTTATCTTTTGAAATACTTTATCAGGTTAGGGGACATCTATCATCAAAACCCTCACTTTTAGTTAATATCTCTAGTTTCAAAAGAGTTTACCGTTATCCAAATAAAATAGTCCTATATCACCTTGGATGTTGAACTCCTCTAGATGTTGAGTGACTATGAATCCTACTCCTCTTCATATTATAAGGGAATTATTTAGAGTGAAAATGGACGTGATTCATACTCTTGTGTCATCTACTTATCATGCCCACCATGGAGTCTATCCCTCACAATTTTTATCAATTAGATGAAACTTTGTCACCTCTCATACTAATTATGTCACTAAGAGTCTTCATATCAAATTGTAGAGTTCTAACTCTAGCCTATAAAATGATGTTCGCTTCCCTCTATATGATAAAATCCCATGAATAATGGTAAGAAAAGGAAAATACATTATTTTTCTAGCCAAAACCCATAATAAGACCCACACTAGTCTTTAGCCAATATCTTGGAAGCCTAATACTCATGTAAAATAGGTTCATGAGGGTAAATTTTATTACGCATCTCCTCTTTATGATTATATCTATAAAAAACAATTCAATTAGACATAAGATCTATTGTATTATAAATAATCCAAAATTGGGTGAACTATAAAATAATGTGATAAAGGAATTGAAAACAAAATAACACATTGTCTTACATACATCCCCCTCCTACTAGTTGGGTTCTAATTACTTATTAAATCTAATTTATACTTTTTAATCTATTTCCAATGGATCATATCCAATAAGATATTGGTCGTATCCTCCATCTCCATGGTCACCTTATGATCTAGCAACTACTTTTTAATGTTGATGGTATATATGTGGTGGTGGTTACTATGGTGGCTATTATGGTTGATGTAGTTATTTATATATACCTAATGGTTTTATAACTTTTAAAACACCCACTCCTCATGATAAATATTACTATCCAACCTATTCTCCTCATCATCTCTATCTCCTCTCACCCACCACAATGATGGGATACCATGGTGTTAGAGGCCTCAACCCCACTATCCAAAGCTATGCATCTCTAAAATCTCACTAGTACTTCTAGACTACCTAGGGAATGGATATATATTCCATGTAATTTATCCCATACTATTAGTTAACCCTATAAAATAGGGTGAACTTATAACTCTAACCTATTCTCTTGAACTTATTGTGCACTCTTGTAGGCCATAAGAGTGACCATATAATATATCCATTATTTGATTACCCTTGATATGGAATGGCTACTAGATATGCCACTATAAAATTACACATATCTTGTGGTGTGTTCATAAATATATCCATGATGACCCATATAGAGGCCTTTAAGGACGTAGTATCTTTGATTTACACCCATTTTTGGTAGTGTATCAATTGATAATATACCCAACACATGATAAAAGTTGGATGTATGATTAAAATCCCCTCCAAATAATAAATATTATAAATATCCATATAATTACAAGATAATATCATAATCCCAAACATAACTTCACATTCATCTCCTATATGATCTAAACTATGGATTCTAGGTATTTTTTTCATTCCCCATGTATCCCACTAGCCAAAAGATGAGGAACTCTATGATCACTACCCACTCAACCCATAATAGTATCAACCCTTACTTATAACCCATTTCATGTGTGTCTATGTCCCAAAATAATTTTTCTAAACTTGTGGCCTCACCTCTATAGGCATCCTATCTTAGAGCCACTACCTTACATGTAGCCAATAGTCCTAGGATCCTATACACATATGCAAGAGTGATAGTTAAGTTTATTTAGGATTGTAGAAATATAAATATGTTATAATCAATATTATAGTTTGTGAAAAATATAAAAATTATTTTTCTCATTAGGTAAATGATCCCCACCTGTGAAATACTAAGAATCCCATATATGTCCAAAGTTACCAACTCATTAGTTGCCAAAAGTGACAAAACCCTTGGAAGTTACTATTATTCCCTGGTCATAATATAATGTATGTAAACACCTTTAAAAAATGAGGATTAATATCTTGAATCCATCTTATAGCTTCAAAAATTGACCAAACACAAAATTATCCTTGGTGAGACCATCGCTTAATGAAGGTGGTAATTATGCAACCACCTCAATAGTTCTATAACCACTCCAATAAGATGATGGATACAAAAATTCCATGATGGTTACCTAAAATCTATTTTCAAAGGCATAATTGAAAGCATAAAAATGCTAAAAGTCTTACCACACCACCAATAGTTTAGTTAGCCAATACTGCTTGTTGGTGAGACTCTTCATTGAAGTATATATAATAAAAATGAAATTATGGAAGCTTACAATCATAATTTAACATCATAAATACACATACATATTTCAAGACATTTACTTTAATTTACATCATTCTAAAATAATATATATAAATTTACAAACATGAGGAAATGTTATGTCTCTTGATATTTTTTATTGTATTTAGTATTAACAATGAATAATAGGGAAATAAACATGACTTGAGAATATATTATGATATGTGCACATGTATTCAATAATTATTAATTAATAAAAAGTATGTTCTTCATAATTATCTATATTACACATTTTTGGTATTCTATTTAGTAATGTTTTACATAAGAAATTTGTTATATTAATATAATAAGGATACTTCTCTTATGACATCAATATAATCTTAAATATTGAACTATGAACTCATGACATAGTGTAGAGTACATTCCAACATTTTGTGTATAAGCATATAGTTTAGATAATTTATGTCAATGAAAAAGTATAAAATAGATATTTGGAAGCTATCAATAAGGGAGATATAACATTAGTGGGAGATAAGAATACAATAATTTATTTAAAAATAATAAAAGAGAACCAAAACTAATATACATCAGGTTGGGAAAAAATTATATTGACATCATAATGAGAAAATTTGGTTCAATTTTGTCGATATATTTTGGTCTTATATTTTAACATTCAAAAATAGAAAAATGGTTAAAGGTTATAAATTAAAGACCCTATTCAGTGGAGGAAGGAGAAACTAAAAAATCTAGAGGAAGTGGACAAATAATAGATAGAATTAGTAGACTATTAGTTTTAAACCACATTTAAATAATTTATAATTCCTTATAAAATAAATTATAATTATTAAAATATCCAAGAGGAATATTCATTGAAAATTTTCCAACACTAATTCACATACTATTGATTGAAGGTGGCTTGATAAGTAGTGGTTCCTATATGGGACAAACACCTAAGGGATGCCAAAAGGTAAAAGGAGGGGAGGGGGGGGGGGGGGAGGAGGGGGGGGGTACAAATAGATATGAATATTTAAAAATAAATAGGCTATGGTTTGGGGTATAAGTTAAAAAAATAAAAATGAAATAAATTAACAAAATATTAGAGCAAGGATTAGTGTTGAGAAGGAAATTATATGGGATAAGATAAATTAGAGAGATAATGGAAGAAAGAATTAAAACCAAGTGAAAATATATAAATATTATAATAACTAAAGAGGAATAAAAATAGGATATTGAAAAAGTAAAGAGAAGAGAGTAGAAAAAATAACAAAACTAGGTAGGACATATAAATAAGTAGTAATTGTAAAGGTGAAAAACTATGTGATATTAGTAGAATAAAAGAAAAGATTAGAAGAGAGTATGGGAAAATGAATATTATAAAGAGAGAAGAGAATGGGATAATTAAGTTTGAAAAGAGAGAATTCAAAATTTGCATTACGTGAAGTTATCTTAGAAAGAAGTGAAGGAGAATCCAAATAAAAATACATTATAGAACAATCTAAAATAACATATAATATGGAATTCATATTTACAACACCTAAATCAATGGTAAGAATGGAAATAACCTTTGAATTAGATATAAAATGGATGCAAGAGGCACATACTACACACACAAACTTAGTTGAACAAACAAATAAATTAATAAATTCATTATAATCTATGTTAAAAATGTTAGATAGAAAACACATGGGGAAATATTTGGAAGTGGAAGGCTAAAGAGAACCTTTACCAAGAATAAGAATAATTAGTTGAATAAAATAAGAGAAAGTAGAAAGCATATAAATTAGCTAATAATAAAGTATTGAGATAAAATATAAGCAATATAAGGAGAAGGAAGAAATATAGAAGGAAAATAAGTAGTTTTGGAGAGATCAATTAAAAAGATAGTAGAAGACTCTATTAAACAAAATAAGTTGGAAAAATGGATAGGATAATAAGAGAGTATAATAGAGGTAATATAAAATAAATATTAGTTAAAACTAATAAATATAAAAAAGATGAAGAAAATGAAAATAAGATGTGATGTGATGACCCTAGTGAATCAATTTTTTAAGGATATGAACCCATTGAACCAACTATCGTCCCCTATGATGCTTCAAAATTTTAGTGAGACACCACCTAAATAAGGTTTATATATAGAATAAGAATTAATATATAGATATATAAAACACTAACTTGAGAATTTGATAAGGGGGATAGTAATATATTTTGAAGTGTTAGTAAAAACTTACTTTGTGATAGAATTTATGTGAGATAAAGGAAGAAATAAAGTTGTTAAAAAAAGTAGCAGTAGTGAGAAAAATAAAAAGAGAAGAAATAAAATAAATGAAAAAATAATAAACAAAGGAATACAAATATCGCATCAGTAAGTGAAAGGATAAAATTAAATTAAGGTAAAATGGTTCAAAACACTAAATTACCCATCTTTAGTAAAGATACAAAAGACATGGATACACATCTATTTACATTAGACACATACTAGAGGATTCATAATATTATAGACAATCAAGTTAAATGATTTTATTTTGTGGGAACATTAAAATATGATACTTTTAAATGTCTATATAAATCAGTCCTACTTATATTAAGACCTGAGATGGTATCAAAGATGAATTTAAAAGTGATTTATACTATCCAAAAACCACCACATAAAGTGCCATTACTGATAGAATTAATTCAAGGAGATAAAAAACTAATAAAAGAATTATATGAAAGATTTAAAGAAGTAGTAAGGAATTTTATATAACCTTTAATAGAAAAACATAAAATTCAATAGTTTATATCTTGCTTATTTCCACATCTAAGAACAACTATTGATGGAAAATAATTTTGGATGTCTGTTGAAACATTAGAAATGGCAGATTGAATAGAAGCACAAGAATGGAGGAGATATAAGAATATAATGATATAAAAACAAGTTTGAGAAAATGGAGTAAGAAATTTCATAACTCAGATTGAGATAAGAAATACAAATTAAAATAAAAATATCAAATAACTCATCCTCAAGTCTAGAAACATGGGCCATTTTTTGGTGTACAATGTGTTATTAGGAAGGACACATTAAAATAGAGTGCCACAATGTTGAAAAGGTTATAAATATGGAATTAATTTAAGTGAAAGTTATAGGTATTAAACAACAAATTCAAAAACCCATTTAAATGATATATTATGGAGTAAAATTTTCATGTTATATGACAAACCAACTAAGATATTTTATGATGTGAAAAATATTCAAACACTACCCAAAAAAATTCCTTGGATTAGAGGCCTAAGAGGACATAAAAGACATGCAAATGAGAGCATCCATGGTTACATGAAAAATAAAATTACCCACTTCCCCATTGGTAACATTAAATCTAGATCCTGCAAAACATGTATAGACACCCTACTAACCACCTATGGCACCACAAAATATAACTGGCCATCTAGATTAATAAATCAATAACTATCAATGAGGGTATTTAAGGAGATATTAAGGAGGTTACCATGGGGACTACCAAGGAAATAATTAAATACTCAGATACTAAGGGGGTTACCAAGGTAATAAATATATACTGTGATTTTGAGGACATTAAAGAGGTGACTATTAGGTAAATAATTATTAAGGAGGTCAAGGATACCAAGAGTATTAGAAAAATTGTTATCAATGATATTAATGAGGAAATTATTAGGTAGAACAAGGAGGACCAAACAAATTTCCCCCCACTTACTACAAATTTAGAAAATAAGGACACATGGCACAAAATTTCATTATACAAGACCAAAAATAATGACTTTTTTTCCATGAGAAGGGCACATAAGAATTATAGACATTTCCTAAATCCACCAAATTTTTAAAAACATGTTGCATAAAAATAGATGCCTTAAATTACACCACTAAAAAGATCAAAATCTAAATAAGTACATTAGGAAAATAAGGAATAAAAAAATAAATAGAACTAGAAACTCCTAAATAATGTGTAATTATATCAGATAGATTAACATTAAAATAATATCTACAAGAGATTTGGAACAAGAAAACCTTAAATAAAATCAACATAGGCAAAATTGTAGATAATGGTAGAGCAGTTGTTCTAACTTGAAAAGGTGCAAGAAAGAACCTAAGTGGGATGCCTTTGGTATATGTATAAAGTGATGAAAATTATAGAGAAACATATCATAATCATAATAACCTTGTTAAAATATTACAATAAATAAAAATAATCATTTAAAAATCAAATAAAAAAGAGAAGCAAAAATTTGTTAAGGAAGAAGAAATGATGGGGTTAAATAAAATAAAAAATCAATAAATGATAATTTTTGTCATTAAAACTTAAAAATTATGTTAGTATTAGAATAAATAATAACACATGTACTATGTACAAAAAATATAAAATAATTTTTTTTTTCAAACAAAAAGAGCATGGAAAAACTTAGAGATATATCTAAATGTTAAGATAAAAGGTTGTAAGTTTACCAAAGAATTTTTAGATTTTATGAATTTTCTATCATAAAGAACATGGGAATCATTAGTCAAACCTAAATTACACTCAACATACTAAAATTTCATTATGTTATATGGTAGCATGAAATCTCCAATAGGAGTATTGAAAGGGATAAAAGTGAATTTTAGGGTAATAGTAAAAAAAATAGATTTTGAGGTAATGGAATGTTTTTTCCAAAAATCCATCAAATTACATAATTTTAAAATTAGGCTAGTTTTTGAATTGAAATGGATGTTTAAATGTGAATATGAAGAAATAATGTTTGAAGGTAATGGGATCATGGCCCATGTTTCATTATAAATATGGACAAGTGTCACTTGTACTAAATAAGTACATGGGAAAACAAGGATGAAGAATAATGTTTTGATGAACTCAAAGGAATCTATTCCATTGAAAAATTATCTCATTTTGATATGGATTTCGATCCCAATGAAGAAGGAGAAAATTAGTTATAAAATGAATAACTTGAGTTTGACACCGAAGAGGATATAGAAGCATGTCTATACATAACACCAAAAATAAGAGTTCATAAAATATTGTACCTAAGAAGAATTGATAAAAAAAAATCAAATGGAATAAATGAAAGAGGAAAACTAATATTACTTTAAGAGAGATGAAGCTAAGTACCATTCAATCATAGTGAGGAAGAAGACACATTTTATGATACTAAAAAAATATGGGACCATGACATGGATAAAGTAACTACAAAAGAACTTCAAAAATTTGTATTTCACTTTTCTCTTGTTTAAGGATTACTAAAATTTATTGAAGGGGAAGAAGTAACTGTAACTATAGAAGACCTTCAACAATTTTAATTTCCATTTTATACAGTTGAAGGATTGCTAAAGTTTCCTAAAGTAGTATAAGTAATGGAAGGAGTGGAAGACCTTCAATAATTTGAATTTCACTTTTCTTCAATCAAAGGGTTGGTAAATTTTCCCTAAATGGGAGGAAGTAATGGTAACTTTGGAAGACCTTCAATAATTTGAATTTCACTTTTATTTGGTTGAAGGATTGGTAAAATTTTTTGAAGGAGTGGAAGTAATAAAGGGATTAGAGGACCTTCAATAATTTGAATTTCACTTTTTTCCAATCAAAGGGTTGATAAAGTTTCTTGAAGGGGTGGAAGTAATAATAAGTATGAAAGACCTTCAACAATTTCAATATGAGAAGGAAAATCAAAACCCTTTTTTAGACTTGGATAGGAGTTGAAGGAGTGGAAGAAGCAGAAGGAGGTTTCTTATAATAGGATGTGGTTGGGAAGGAAGGTAAAGACAAGGAGAAAATGAAAATGTCTCAGATCCAATTGAAATAGGGGTTGTTCATGCCATCAGTGACATCCCCCATAAGTTTGAGTGGTAAGTTGGGTGAGAGAGATTTAAAGTGGAAGACCTTAAACATTTTTAATCTTAATTTGAGAAAGAAAATTTGAACACCATTTTAGAAATGAACACAAGTGAAAAGAGTGAAAGGAGAAGAAGGAAGCTTCTTCTAGTAGGACATGGATGAGAAGGAAATTAAGGGAAAAGAGGAGATGAAGATGTCTTAATTATTAGTATAATGAGGGTAGTCCATACCACCACTAACATCCCCCATAATTTTAAATAGAAATTTGGGTCAAAGAGATTTAGTGTGAAAGACCTTCAATATTTTGAATTTCAATTTGAGCAATTAGCATAACTCCTATTTTGGCATGGAAGGGAACAAAAAGAGTGGAAGGAGACTTCTTTGAATAGGACATGGACAAGAAGGAAAAAGGGGAAAGGGGGAGATGAAGATGTCCCAAATGTAGGTGGATGAAGGGTTATCCATGTCATAAGAGACATCCCACTTAAGATTGAATGGCAAGCTGGGTGGGAAAGAATTAGTTCTATAGAGTAGTGTAAGGAATTTTTTAGGTGTGATTTGGAAAATAAAATTAGATAATTTTTTTTTCATAACACCTATTGGGTTTATTTAAGATCCCTTGATTAGGTAGGGAGTGAATATACTTGGAGTTTTTATGAGGAGATCCTGATCCTAGAAAAGTTTTAGAAGTGGAAGGAGTGGAAGAGTTTCAATAGTCTAAAGTTTATGTTGAGCCAAAAAACTAGAAAAATAATGGTTTCCCATCTATGGTCATTATATGGGGAAGATGATGGAGGATCCCACCCCAAGATTATTTTTCAAGGTAAGACGGGTATTAGAATAACCCACTCCCCTATTTTATTTAGTGTCATGGATATTAGAAGAGTCCATGATTTAACCCCATTTGATGGCTTAGACAATGGAAAAATCCATTTATCTCACTTGAGTACTATAAGTAATTTATTTTATATTAAAGTGTTAAATTTTATGGAAAGTTGGTTTTTAGGATTAGGAGGACCCTACCTTACTATAGCTTCCTTTTGATGTTTAAAATTGGATGATATAGGAGTCCACCCTTGGTTCCTTCAAGTTATAGGATTATAAGTAATCATCATAACATTTTATAGAATCAGATTTGATATGGATAAATCCTCCTTAGGGCCTATGGTTTTATTTAGAAATGTTTTCACTCCTAAAGTATGTAGGGAATGTAGAGGAAGGGAAAAAAACTATGTTGAAGTTCAAATCTATAGAGGACCCTACCAAGTTTAAATCAGTTTGGTTTGGGATGGATTCCAAAACAAAACTTATCCTAATAGAGTGGATGATAGATGAATCCACCTTTTGGTTTTAGTAGGAGTAAATGTGTACTTGTTGTGTCTTAATTACATGAAAGTTGTGTAGAAGACCCAAGCTGAAGAAGATATTCTACTCTTGGTGGATTCTTGTCCTACAGAGTAAGTCTCAAGGAATTCCTATCAAAGGATATTTATATCTTTGAGTTCCACTATTTTTTAACATCCCTGATTATAATAAGGTTGTGGGAACCTTTAAAACCCTCGTGTAATGGTTTTGAGAGGCTCAAAACCCCCTTGTTATGCTTTATAAAGGTTGAGGGATCCTTAAAATCCTCCCATTTTGCAAATGTTGTGGGAACATTCATTGTGTCATAGGTTGTGGGATCATTTAAAACCTTCATTTTATGGTTATATAAGCCTTAAAACCCTCTTGTGATTAGTTAGGCTATGGGATCCTAAAAACTCTCATGTTTTTCCAAGGTTATGGAAACCTTCAAACTACTTACCATGATTTTTAAAGGTTAGGGGAGTTTCTAAACCCTAATTTTTGTACTTGGTTTTTTGAGGGATCCTTTTAACCCTATTTTTTGTGCCTGGTTCTATTTTGGTTTTGGGTCCAATGTGTAAAACCCTCTACCTGGATGTGGGTCTAGTCATCAAAACCCCCACTTGTAAGTTTCATAGCTCTATTTTCAAAATAATTTACCTTATTAAATTATAAAAAATGTCATGAAACACATAATATAAATAGTGACACATATAATATATACTATATAATATATTAACCATGCCATTGAATAAATAAAAAATGCCATAAGGTGTATATAATATAGCATGGAAATAAGGCATGCCATGAAACATTGTAATACCATGGAAAGTAGGAGTATTGGTATAAAATAAAAATTATGGTATATATGGAATATCAAGCCAATTATTTTGTGTGTAATAAATAAGGAAAAACCAATAAAAAATTAAAAAAAACACATTGTAACAATTAGAAAATAAAAGTGACACTGCATGATGACTTTAGCTAAAAATACTACCAAAAATAGGAGATATACCATAGAGATGAAGAAAATAATTTATCAAAGAAACATGAGAAATAAGAACAAAATATATAATTCCCAATAATAGATTAAAAGATCATCTGGGTTGGGAAAGGGGGCATCACACAATAAATTACCCAACTACTTAGGATTGGTGGCACCTTTACGTACTTAACAAAGATGGATAAGGTATTCCCCTATAAAAATGGATAAATGGAATACCTATATGATACACTATTTATTAACTCCACAAGATTATGGGAAACACATAAGGCACACATTAAGAGTTGGAACACCCTGATCATAATCATTGAGATGTGATACATTTATTAAGAAGGGAAGTTTAATGCTCTCACTGAGTACATAGACAAAGGGATGTGACATAAACATATTAATATATGTGAATAATATTAATGATATATTGGATAAACTAGCCCAAAATTTAATTTAAAATATTTAGATTGGACCATAGCACATATACCATGGGCCTGATATATGTACCAAGAAATACAAGGAGAAACTAAGAGGTAGGATCATATCCTTATATATTTTTGCTGCACATTAAAATTTTGGTATCTAGATAAAATAATATTTTATGATCTAAGAAAAATCAAATATTTTATAATATCCTTTGAGGAAGACATAGTAACATGATTTGAGAAACCTCAAATAGAAGAAAAAAAGAAAATAAAAAATTTACAAAAACTCTAGATAGAATATATGTTGGGAAACATTCAATAATAGAAAAAATAGAAAATAAGAAATCCATGCAAGTAATATATACAATATATAAAAGTATACCAAAAATATTATATATAATATAAAAACACAAACCTAAAAATCAAAAAGAGATAAATCCAATAGGGTTCATTTGATCAGTTCAATGCTAATATTGATAAAATCAAACCTAGTAAGCATGATTTCTACTATAATTACTTACTAAAATATCTTGATGTGATTTTTATTCACACCAGGGAACCTTATGAGGTATCCTATAACATTTTAAGATTAGTGAAATAAATTGAATCTAAGGTATGAGTTACAGAGTATTGGATTTTGTAAACAACCTATTGGTAGAATAGTGGTGAGTGAAATAGTTTGTTTACTATAGATGGGTTTGGATATGGATGAATCTAAATATAATTGATATGGGTGGATATATGGTGTATCTATCCTAAGGTTATTTAAAAAAAAAACAAACTCAAAAAAATAAGGAAAGGTGAGGCATAAAATAAGGAATTTGGAACAAATGAGATGCAAACTTTCTAATACATTTTTTGAACTAGGGGTAGGAAGATCAATCAAGAACTAGTGTCTAATACAATATAATATAATCACACCAAAATAATAAGATTTTAGAATGATATAACTTCTTACAATATTCTAAAGTTTGGAGAAGAATCATATTTACACATCAAGAATAATTTTAAAATAATCTATAAAATTTCTTATTAATAATAATAGCCAAAATTATCCTCCATTTGGGATATGGAGGATATAAATATATATAGTCTTTGGGAGGGGAAGGAATCATCCACCAAGAGAATTTTAAATTTAGATCTTAAAATATATAAATGTGAGCCAAAACCATGCAAATCATGCATGTACAAAGTTCTTTCTAGAGTATAATTACTCAACTAAAAATATAAAATAAATATGTAAAACAAATTAGGAACCAACATTATAAATTAATCAAAAATGCAAGTACATATTTATAATAATAGGGGTGCTAATGTGGCACCATTATTAGAATAAAATGGTAGAGTGATGGTTATATAAATTGAAGTGGCCACTATAATTCCATGAGGAATCAAAATTGGCCCACCTAGAGTATGCATGAATTCATATCTAGAAAATTAGGAAGCCTATGTATATGTTGAAACACTCATTTTTTATTGCATTTTTGGTAATGAATTTGAATTTAATTATTTATAAATGAGTTTCTCAAATAATTCATGTGTTACTTATAGATATTTATTAATAATGTCAAATTTGAGCAAGGAAGGTTTAAATATTTTGATGGATTTAGACATCATCCTTGTATGTTCTACTTCTAAGCTCTTAAAATATGATCCAAGGGCCTCAACCTTTGTCTCTCTATCCTTGATAATTTTTAGTAGTTGCAAAACCTCATCATTAGTTTTTTATATTGTTCCTTCAAATTCCTCATTAAAGTTATTTGTAGCTACTTTAAGAGTGTTTCAAAATTTGTCATAATGACTAACTCCCCAATAGAGTTTATAAAACTAGTGACCCTCATATACTTAAAATTTTCAAATACCTCTCTCTCATGATTCAAAAAATTTCCCATTAACACCTTCATTTTTGCATGCTAGTTAAAGGTACCATCCCTTTTGGTAATTACATAACTCAGGGCCCATGTTTCATCTTGTCTAGAAATTAGGTTCAACAGGTTGAATATCTATATAAATGAAAATGTAAATGGTCTATTAATCACTCTTATTTCAGAGAAGATAGATCATACTTACACTTATGATTATCGATACATTAGATATTTGGAGTCATGACTAAGATGGGTCTACTATACCTAACTAAGGGATATCTTTCCTCAATAATGTCAATAGAGAGGGTTCCAAAGCCTCTATTCAATAAATACCATGCAATACCCTTATCTATGTCCTATTTTTTCACATTCACAAAGTAAATGATAATTAAAGTAAAATCTAATCAAGTTCTCACCATAATTTGTGGCACAAAGTGGGGGTAATAAACATAAAAAATAAATATGAATAGAAGATCTATATTCACATCAATGTATAATAAGTCCTAATGCATATGAGATAAGTAAAAATCATAATCTATCTACTATTGAAAAGGAGGAACAAAGTTATAAATACTTACCTTTGATGATGAACCCACTAAGCCTCAGTCTCTCCCTTGGCTAAGGTGATTTACAAGAGGTTGTTGTGGTATGTAAGGATAATAAGGATATGTTAGCTCTAGGATACATAACTTCTCTATGCATCTAAAACACTTATCCATAATAGAATATATATATCTCCAAAGAAATTATTGAAACCCTAAGATATTCTCCTCAAGTATAATGGTGGATAAGCATATGCACAATATGATATTCTTCTTCTCTCTCTCTAAATGATGGAAATGGATGTGTATATATAGTTGAATGTAACCCTAAACCTTTACAAAAATTTAGATAATAGGTTCATCCTAATTGACTATGTATTATTATTATATAAAAATAAGTTAGTTCTTGGTCTAGGTTAGCCAAGAGCTAACCTAGACCCTTAACATGTTTTATCAATTTGAATATAGGGTCGATGGGTCTAACAATGTAATGTAAACCATACAAAAGTGTTTTAAGTTCAGTAAGGGGATAATAAAGGTGGTAAATGCTTGAAAGAGTTTTAAATATGGGATTTAAGGCTTAAGGAATTATATAGGATAAGGTTGGACTGATAGTAAGTGGTGGCATAAGGGAAACAATCATGTGAAGAACTAATAGTCTACCTACCCCTTTCTTAGTGCACCTTTTATGACATGCACTCATAGAGATTGAGACTTGATAGGTTCCTTCGAGATATAAATCATCAATCATTGATATAAGTTTGAAAATATTATGTATATAGATATACCTCACTCAAATCTTGTCATGTGTCACTCTGGTACAATAGGGGATGGTGATTCAAGAAAAGAACATAGCAACACATAATTTCAAAGATGAATAAATTATAGTAAGAAGAAAGTAAGATAAATTAAAGGACATAAATGAAAAACACATGCCTTTATTTATCTTATTTTGTAGATAAATAATGATGTGATATAAATGTGAAGATCTCCAATATAGGTAACATTAAGCAAACTTGTAGAAATTAGTGAAAAAGAGGAAAAATGATTTTTATGCATAATGAAAATGTAATTTTTGAAAAAATTATCTACTCCTCAAGTTTTTAGAATGTCTTACAGTTCATAAAAATATGTAGTGAAAATAAAGATATGCTTGTAAAATGGAATCTAGTTGTAAATATTTCATAGGTAAATAATTTTGAATAGTAAATATAAATAGGGTAAAAATAGTTTATTTGTTATTTTTAATATTGTAAAAAAATAAAACTATGAGAGATGCAATTTGAGACTAGATAGCCATCATGGTGAGGAGATGACAACCAAGATGGGGAGGATATGTGGCAGCTACAGAGAGATCAACACAAGTAAGAAATCATGATTTTTTTTTTTAGTAATTTTATTTACAATTGAGATAAATATATAAAATTGACTAGTAGGAAAAATATAAACACTTAAAATAACCCTAGTAAATTTTTAGGTAGACTAGGGGTAGAATGGGATACTGGGTAGTAAGAAATAAAACTAATAAATTCCTAAGGTTTGTAAATGGTCAAAACATTATTGTATTAAAATAACAAAGTTGACCTAATTGATTGAGTTTATAAGGCAAGCATAAAGTAGGGGCCAACTATGTATCAGTGGGTCAATATAATATTGCTAAAGGTGTCCAACTATGTAATAGTAGGGAAATGTATTCTAAAGGGAGAATATGGCTAACTATTTAATTTCTATTTGATGTAATTAGTAGTAAGTTACTGATATAGTTTGTTAAAAAGGGTTGACTATGTACTAGATGGTTTGACATAGTATTCTAGATCTGAGGAAGGGATGATTTAGTTGGAAATAAAAAGTGTCAATTTACTATCAAATGGGATGATTGTGTTTAGAAGAATGTTTGTCTGATTTAGTATCAAATGGGTTGATTATGTAAAAAAAGCAAAAAACATAAGAATCTAAATCAAACTAGCTAATGAAGTAGTTAATTTTTAAATTTTTAAGAATGTATTACAATAATTTATGACATGGAGATATAATACATCCTTTTTTGTTTGATATTTTGTAGAGACATTAGAGATATTGGTGCCTAGTAGATGCATCATGGTTACCAAATTTACTAGATCATTTCATGAATGAGTATAGAGCTCGATTGGCTCCCTTAGGTTTTGGCAACATCATGGAGATGAGATATATTCCTTTGAGTTATGATCTCATTGCCATGTTATTAGGAGCATGGGAATGGTTGACCAACACTTTTTGATGGTAAGTGTATGGAGACACCATTGAGGTGGGTATCACTCTAGAAGATGTCTATGCATTACTTAGACTTCTGATAGGTAGGACATCAATGATTACTAATACACTAGAGGATTAAAATGAGAGATGATCATTAGCCCAGTTGGATACATGCTCATATAGGATTCACCTTGGGTTGAGAGTGATATTATTTGATGTTTATATTACATCCATTTTAGACATTAAAAATATAATGATAAGACTTATGATAGCATGAGTATTATGTCATAAGTTAGATGGCAAAGTACCATTGTATGCAATAGCCTTGTGTTAATCCATATTAGATTATTGAGCACATGATGATTTTGGGGATTTCATCTAGGTATAACTCACTCATGATATGTATGGGATTCTATCCAAAGGGAAGAAGACCATGGGACCTATTATTTTACTTATCACATAGACATACGAGAGGTTCCCCATATATCAGTTAGATGGGTTTCCCATGTAGTTGACGATAGGTTATTTTAGGTCTTGAGATGGAGAAAGGACCATGTAGCATAGTCCATTCCCCATGTTCTATAATTATAGATGATCACATGAGGGAATATTATGTGGCATCCCTATATGCACATGGATTCTATATGGCCCAGTTAGTTGATCATTGAGATAGGGTTGATGTGGGTGAAAATCATGGGACACTACATGTCATGGGTGGAGACATATCCAGTGGCATGATTACCTAGATATTTTGGACACCCACATATGGTGGACACTCTAGTAATGATTTATTATTAGAAATGATATGATAGAGAGTGGAGAGGGAGGGGAATTAAAGGGATACCTATGGATATATTGGAAATCAGGGGTTGACATGCTAGACCATGGATTGGTCGATCATGCTATTAAGTATAAATAGATCTATTAGGGGGAGAGGTGATAGATGTGAATGTAGGGGAATATCAAGAACCACAATATAGGTATATTTTACCATCATGTTCTCATTTAAGGTGGAAACATTATTGATACAAGGATATACAAGCATGAAATGCTACATAAGGGGACCTAGTAGTTACTCCATGATATAGTTGGTCTATACATAAAATTGTATGGGGAGGATCATGACATGATAGAGTGTTGACTATTGGGTTTACGTTGGTGTGGAGGTTACTGATAGATGACATGATTGATAGGCAAGATAATGGGGAGACCATGATTAATGAAACTAGTACTAATGATAAATGTTTTAATTTTAATTTACATTTTTGATATAAGATACTAGTTATATTGTGATTATGGTAGATAGATGATTTTTGAGATATATATGTGATATGATACCTATATGGCTTTAGTTTTTCAAATCCTATGAAGAGGAAATTAGATAGGTATCCCTAGTTATGGTTTCACACCATGACATTTTGGATGTCATGTTAGCACCATACAACTCCACCACATTAGATTATCCTATGGTTTCATCTATGCTAACCTATATGGGCTAGTTTGGACTAGTGCGAGAGGTTGTGAGATAACTAAAAAAGCATAGTGATGGGATACAACCATTGTAAGGGGTTGGAGTAGGAGAGGCATATGCCTGGGAGGCCCTAACATAGGAGAGAACCATGCACATGGTGAACACCATCTAGTTTAGATAGGTGTAATCCCAAGTGGCTAGTTTATATGGATAGATTATTGGATGGATATCTTAGACTACCTATTTACAATGCACTATTTAGAGGGGATAGTCATAGGCATTTATGGGTGGTGTGGCTAGACCACATGACAGACATGATAGAGCCCAAACTTAAAATTGGAGTTATCATATTTTGTATTTGGTATTGTATAAAACACATTATATATATATATATATATATATATAACATTTTGATCTCATGAGTTGTAATTGGATGTGGATGCATGGATATATTTATTTCTAGCACATGTATTTAGATTCTGTTGTATATTTTATGAAAACTATATGATGAGTGTTTTCTTTTCTAGCATTATGTGATACACATGCATGGTTAAAAAGAAATAGGAAAAAAGGACTTAGAAAAGTATAAACAATGAAAAATAAATGTATTATACAACATATCATGATGGGAAATGTGTAATAACAAAAGACGACCAAATATAGTAAACCAAAGATGGTAAAAAGGGTTAACAATTTTTTAAAACCATGTATATAGATTTACACCAAATTAAAACAAATAAAAGTCAAACTATATCACATTGGGAAGTATGAAAATTTTGTAATAAAATGGAAGGCATATGAAAAACTAGTGGTATGAAAATAAAATAATTAAGTCAGTCAATCACACTAAATCACATTTAGAAGTATAAAAAAGAAGACAAAACTATAAAATGAAATTAAATTGATCACACTAATTCAAGTTGGTAAGTATGAAAAAACAAATAAAATTATTGTAAGTATACATGTAACCAAAAAATGAGATAAAAGTGAAATATTAATGAAATAATTAGAAAACATACTAAATCAATATGGGAAGTATGTCAATGATGTGTAACTCATCACCGAACACTACTTATCTCAAATTTGACACATGTAATTTCATTATGACTTAGGTATATTAATATTTTATAAGGAGGGCCTAGTCCAATCCATGGTCTTACATTACAACTCAAAAATTGAACACTGATGAGGTGGAAATAATGGTGTTAATGATTTTAAAATATGGTTATAATGTGTTAATTTATGATGAAGGCATGGTCCTATCCATGGTCATACACTACAACTCACAAATGGAAACCCTTGAGGGAATGATCATTAAAAACAATATTTATCAAGGGTAAATATTATGAATGTTTTAAATGAAAGAGGAATTCAAAAATCATGGGATAACCATATTATGATAAGACCTTAGGAAATGTGAAGCATTCTAGGTAGCAAGAAAGACACTAAAATTCTAGTGACTATAAAAATATAAAGGATACCCATTCACCATAAGCACAAAGATGTATAGGAAAATACATGAGATACTAAGATAAAATCATGATAGTTATATGAAAAAGAAAATTAAAATGGACCTACTTTCCCAGAACATGTTCCCCATTCCTTAGGACCTCTTATAGAGCTGTCAAACTACTATGAAGACTGGGTACTTGTGTGAGAAAGTAGGTATCACTAATTTATTTATTCTAATTTAATAATCTACTAGCCTAATGAACCCCAATAGACCTCAAATATATCATGAGGTCAATTCTATAGTTTGAGATTTGACTACAAAGAGGATATGTGCTATGAATCATGTCTTTTAGTGTGATTTGACTTTTGAAATTTGTATGTTTCTTTTTGTATCATTTCCTTTTGTTTAAATGATTAGATTTTATGAGCCCTCCTCCATATGTATTTATAATAACCAACATGATTTATATAAGTGATTCACATGAAATGAGCTTTATACTTTTATTAGATGGAACTAATTATCCAAAGATATGACTAACTAAAAACTTAGGCTTACCTATGAACTATTATGTTATCTCAAGTTTCAATTGTTTGTATGCTTTGAATGTGAAAGGAGATAAGGGAATAAAGGGAGATACAAATTGAATTGGTAAGATAGGATTTCAATGAGATATATTGTTTTCTAACTGATCAAATGGTGAATAAGGATTACTAAGGGGAGCAAGGTTTGCATAACCAAGTAACAACAATAATTATTTGAGTTGTTGAGATAAGGTAGAAAACAATCATTAGGAAAGATAAAGACATACATGAAAACAAATGAACACATAAATATAAGTGTGTAATCATGGAAATAAAAAAATAATCAAAAAGAGAAGTTGAAATAAAATAAAATCATATACAACACATAATGCATAATATAAATATCCATGTGAAATAGATAAGTGAAATAAAATTTGACACATAGTCAAATGATATAAGATATATAAAAGTGGATCAAAAATCCAATACAAAATCATAATCAAGAAGAAAGTGAAATAACACCATGATGTGTTCACGAATATTGATAAATTTGTCCACAAATATTATCCATGACATGGAAAACATCTCTATGAAGCTAGATGCTAACGATATCTAGATTCTCATCTATCCTCATACAAATCTTTGAAAATGCCTCTCACCAAATCTCCTCAACATAATGTATGCATAATTGAAGGATCATTTTCATGAGGGATCTTGTGTGTAGAACACTCAAGGAGGGGAATAGATGTTGGAATAGGAATGGTATATATGGTATAAGAAGGTGGCACTACTAGTGGAGAAGGAGCCATAGGTGGGGAAGAATTCATAGGTGAAAAAGGAACCACAAGGGAAAAAGGAGGAGCCTTATTACATGGGAAATGCTATGCCCCTAACCTATCACATTTATGAGGATAGTATTACCTGAATTGTGTCTTAATTATCCCTCTTTGATGTTATATTACATTTATCTATGCTTTATTTTGTTTAGTAGGTCGGCCTATGGAGTAACCATGGCCTAGATAGACTATATATAGGAGGTAGTGGGTAATTATTTATCATCATATTGTGAATTTTGCTCTTATTGAAGCTTGTGGAGGTTGCCCCCTCAAAGTGGTTTATCTATTATAATATATTTGGATATATTTAAGTCATATCTGGATCTAATTCTGATATTATACTTTATTGTTGAAGTAATTTCATTACAAGTGGTATCAGAGCTACGATTTGGGCAATCTTGTGGGTGAAACACTAAAGTTTTAAATTTTGTGATATATAAAAAAAGGTTGCTAATTTCTCTTCAAAATTTTTAGTGGAGGTGATAAATAATAAAATTAAGCTTCCATTAAAATTTTAGCTCATTTGGATATGTTTTACAAATGTTATCTCTATTTTATGGTTTTTCATAAAATTGCTCTATAATGCGCTATTCAAAGATTTTTTTTGAGTTATTTACATTTTTGGAAATATTAGAAAAAATTTGCTATGGTATATTCTTTGTATATTTTTATTTGAGGCTGACATAATTCCAAAATTGCTTGGTCAAAGTTGGGTCAAAAGTGCCAATAAGGGTCGACATCGTAAAACCCTTTTATGGTAGGTCCACAAACTCGGGGCCAAGGAAAGGGTGCTAAAACTCTAGGTAACAATCCTAAAAAGGAAGATATGGAGTTAGAAGGGGGATGTACTAGACCCTTTGTACCATGGTTTTTTGACATAGATCAGAAAGTGAGCCAGCTTAACTATAGTGTTCAAGGCATTCAGAGTGAGGTGCAAGGCATACAATCTAATATGCAATCCATACAAGATAGTTTAGGAGATATCATGATGGATTTGAAAGTTAATCAATCAAGTCATCAAGATAACTCTATTTGACAACCCCACCAGGGTGGTTCTCCTAACCAGTCTACTTCAAATCTAACTACATGGTCATAGATGAACCTATTACCAAAGGTGGATATGCACAAATTAGATGGAAAAGATCCACTCAATTAGATCAACCAAATGGATAATTTTTTTGACCTACATTAGATTTTAGGTGGACAAAAGGTTACCATGGCATCCTTGTATCTTGAACCTGATCAATTCATTTAGTATCGATGGTTGTGTGCTCAAAATAAAAAGATGACTCTTAATGTCACCTAGTTTGTTTTTATAGGGGAGCTACAATTACACTATGGAAATAGTGTGAAAGAGAATTACTTCAGCCAACTAGCGAAAGTGTGACAAACTGGCTCTATCAAGGATTATATTCATCATTTTTAGAACATGTCATTACATGTGGAGACAATTTCTAAAGCAAACTTGAATGACCTATTTTTGGGTGGACTCAAAGACCACATTCAACATGAGGTACACATGTTTAATCCATTTAAGATTTATGATTCTATTATCATGGCACGTAGAGCTAAGGAAAAATTCATAGACAACAAGAAGTAGCCATTCACTCACTTCAAAGATCATAGTATATCGTCACCAACATTTCCTCCACCTACTAGATTGACCCCTCAACAAATTGAAGAGAAGAGTGTAAAAGGATTATGTTTCAGTTGTGACAGCAAGTGGAGCAAAGGACATAGATGTGCTGAGAAGAAGTTATTCTACATTAAGGGACCAAATGAAGATGAAGAAGTAGATGATGCCTCCAATGATGATGAGGAAGATATAAAGGAGGTACTTGAAGATTCCCAACCTCCAATCTATTATCAGGCACTTGCAGGTATTAACACTCCACAAACTCTTAAGGTGGTGGGTTTCCTCAAGAAATAGAAGGTGAGAGTGTTGATTGATTTAGGGAGCACACATAACTTTATAAACCATAATTTGGCCACTTGATTGAAGTTTTTCATCTATCTAGCACCAAAATTTTAGGTCATGATTGCATATGGTGGCATAATTAATTATTTAGGCAAATGCCATAGTATTAAGCTTACTATGGGTGGGTATAATCTTGACTCTCTTATGTTTTTTATTCCCATGGGTAACACAAACATTGTTTTGGGAGTCCAATGGCTCACAACCTTAGGTACCATTGAGATGAACTTCCAAGAACTATTCATGCACTTTCATTCTGAAGGTAAGAAAATTGAACTACATGGATTACATGCAAAATATCCATAATTGATTAGTTCACATTAGATAACCAACATGTTAAAAAAGGGGGCAGAAGGAATTATTTCATGATTATGCTCCATAGAAGTTCAACCCACATAGACATATAGACATCCTGATCTAAAGATAATTCTTGAGGACCACTCATCTATTTTTGGTGCCATGCCAAAAGGACTACCACCAAAAAGAGAACATGATCATTCCATTCAACTAATTCTAGGTAGTCAACCACCAAATATCAGACCATATAGATATCCATATGCATAAAAGAGTGAAATTGAAAAGATGGTCCATGAGATGATGGAGGTAGGGATCATCAAGCATAGCCTAAGTGCATATTCATCACCAGTGGTCATGGTGCAGAAGAAGGATGACACATGGAAGATGTGCCTAGATTATAGGGAACTCAACAAGTACACCATCAAATATAAGTTTCCTATTCTAGTAATTGATGATTTACTTGATGATTTACATGGTGCTAATTATCTCACAAAATTGGATCTTCACTCGGGGTACCATCAAATTAGAATCAAGGATGAAGATGTTCATAAAACTACTTTTAGAACACATGAGGGCCATTATGAGTTTTTGGTAATGCCTTTTGGTCTTACCAATACACCATCTACTTTTCAGGGCTTGATGAACACTATTTTTTGGACTTTTTTAAGGAAGTTTTTTCTAGTTTTCTTTGATGACATATTGATTTATAGTCAGACATGGGAAGCACATCTGTAACATGTGAAATAGGTGTTGATAGTTTTGGAGAAGCACCAAATTTATGTGAAGCATTCTAAATGTGATTTTGGAGTACAAGAGGTAGAGTACCTTGGTCACATTGTTTCCCATGAAGGTGTCAAAGTTGATCCCCAGAAGATCAAAGCAATAATGGAATGGCCCATGCCAAAAAACTCTCAAAAACCTTCAAGGGTTCCTTAGACTAATAGGTTACTATATAAAATTTGTGAAAGGTTATGGAAACATAGCAGCTCCACTCACTGCATTGCTAAAGAAGGATGCTTTCCATTAGAATGATGATGCCACCAAAGAATTTGAGAAACTAAAAGTAACTATGTGCACCACTCTAGTTTTGGCTACTCCAGACTTCTCATAGACATTCACTATTGAATGTGATGCTTATGGGTCTAGATTGGGGGCAATACTAATGTAGGAAGGAAGACCCATTGCATTTAATAGTCATCAATTCAAAGGTAAGAATATAAAAAAACTTATCTATGAGAAATAAATTATGGCTATTCTTCATGTAGTTAAATAATGGAGGCCTTATCTGATGGGTAGACACTTTAAGGTGAAAACGAATCATGATAGTCTCAAATACTTTTTGGAGCAAAGATTATCATTAGATGAACAAAAAAAATGGGTAACCAAAATGTTGGGTTATGATTTTTAAATTATCTACAAGAAGTGTAAAGATAATGTAGTAGTAGATGCACTATCCAGATGGGATGCATCCACAGAAGCATTACTTTGTGCAATGTCAACATTGCAAGAAGATTGGGGGGATGAAGCTAAGTTAGAATGGGAGCAAGACAAGGATACACATGTTCTAATTTAGAATCTCCAGTCAGGTACTTTAGCCTCTGACAAATTTTAATGGAAAGGTAATGTCTTATGGTATAAGTTTAGGTTATACTTGTGCAAAAATTTAGAGCTTAAGCATAAGATTCTTGTAGAGTTACATGCATCTCCAATTGGGGGACACTCAAGGTTCTTGAAAACTTATCATATAATTAAGAAAGAATTATTTTGGGAAGGACTCAAGGGAGATGTACAAAAGTTTATGGATGAATGCTTGATATGGAAATAGAATAAAGGTGAAATAGTTAAGACCCCAGGTCTGTTACAACCATTAGCAATTCCTAGTCAAAGGTGGGAGGAGGTTTCCATGGATTTCATCACTGGGTTGACTTGTTCTGAAGGTAAGAATGTTAGCTTGGTCATTTTGGATAGGGTTATTAAATATGCCAATATTTGTGCTCTCTCACACCCATTTTCAACAAGTACAGTAGCAACTATTTTTATGAAAGTAGTTCTCAAATTACATGGAACCCCAAAAATAATTATAAGTGATCATGATGCTATTTTCACTAGTAATTTTTAGACTAAACTATTTTCTTGTTTGGGTACTCAGCTATCTCATAGCTCATCTTACCACCCCCAATCTAATGGACAAACTAAAGTGGTTAACAAATGTTTAGAGGGGTATCTCCATTGTTTTGTATCAGATAAACAAGAACATTGGGTTAAATGGATACCACTTGTAGAATGGTGGTATAACACATCTTTCCATACCTCTTCTAAAATGTCTCCATTTCTAGCACTATATGGTTACCATCCACCTTCCATCACTTCTTCATTAAAGGTGCACACCAAGGTTCAAGATGTGGAAGAGTGCATTCAACATCAACAAGATGTTTTGGATAGTCTGAGAGAGAATTTGGCCTTGGCACAAAATAAGATGAAGCAACAAGAAGATCAACATCGTAGTGAGCAAAATTTTGAGGTGGGTGACTAGGTATTTGTTCATTTGTAGCCTTATAAGCAAATGTCCTTGAAGTAATAGAAAAAGGACAACAAAATTGCTCCTAAGTATTATGGCCCTTATCAAGTTCTACAAAAAATTAGAAGTGTGGCTTAAAAGCTCGAGTTACCTCATTCATCTCACATACACCCAGTATTTCATGTTTCCTATTTGAAGGTCATTGGATAGAATGTTTCAGCCCAGACAGAGCTCCCATAACTAGATGAAGAAGGATGAGTCATTTTGAAACTAGAGAAGATCCTCCAAACACATACTAAGAGGTTGAGAACCAGAGAGATTAGGGAATATTTGATCAAGTGGAAAAACTAGAGTAGTGAAGATGCAACTTGGGAAGGTGAAGATTTTTTGCAACAACATCTAAAGTTGTTCAATGTTGAGGACACTGTTGGTTTGAAGGGGAAGGGCATGTTATGCCCCTAACCTATCACATGTATGAGGATAGTATTAGCTAACTTGTGGCTTACTTATCCCTCTTTGATGTTATATTACATTTATCTATGCTTTCTTTTGATTAGTAGGTTAGCCTATGGAGTAACCATGGCCTAGATAGAGTATATATAGGAGGTAGTGGGAAATTATTTATCATCATATTGTGAATTCTTCTCTTATTGAAGCTTGTAGAGGTTTCCCCCTCGAAGTGGCTTATCTATTATAATATATGTGGATATATTTTAGTCATATTTGGATCTACCTCTGCTATTATACTTTATTGTTGAAGTAATTTCATTACAAGAAACCTATGGAAGGAGGAATAATGGGTTCAAGAATTGTCATAAGGTGATCATGAAGGTGTTATTGTAAAATTTGGATACAATCAGTATGATGGGAACTGCATTGGTGCCAAAGATAATAAACTTCTCCATATTTTAGGATATAATCAAGTAATAAATTGAGAGGAGGTATAACCTTATATTTGGGCTAGGGAAGGATATATTGCAATGTGCTAATATATTATCAAAGCTTTTGACAATAGGTGGAAGAATGATTATTTGTTCCATGGAAGAAAGATATACATTTTTTAGTAGACATTAAGGTTATACTAATGGAAGAGGTATAAGAAGAATCTAGGGAAGGATGATATAATTCATAGTCTTTATTCCAATAACCAAAAATATTGTGAATACCATAGTAAGGTTGATCAGCCTAGTGGATAGGCATGGGATCAAACTATGACAAAAAAATAATACCCTCACTATGGGGTGGTGGGCATGGTGTAGAGACTAGGTTTGTATTATCTGAAAGTAAAGAAAAATTAGATACATGATAAGGCTTAGCTAAGGGTAAATTGAGAGTAGGCCCAAACTAAGTTTAGTTGAGGGTGAAGCAGGACATGTAGAAGTCTTAGGAGTTGTATATATTATCTCTATAAGAAGTAAACTAGAAAGATATTAGTATTTATAAAAATGATAAGGACTAGTCATATAATGATTTGTGAGCATGATTCTAAGGGACTTTACTAAAATTTTAGGTGTACCATGTGATCGTTCCATCTCTACCCTATGAAAAATAGGAAGAATACTAGAATTAGGAACTATAAAGTAAATAACCCAATAAGACAAATGGAAAGATTTAAATAAATAAGATATTGAATACTCTCAGCATCTGGACAAGTCCTCCTATAAAGGGACTATCTAAAGTATAATAATAATAATCATAATTTGGTGTATGTAGGTTGATGGTACATGTAGGTATGATCTTTTCATTATAATTCACATGATGAATAGAATGTCTGGTCTTGGTTAAGACCACATGTATGTCATTGATAAGAGGCTACTAGGAAAATTGATTTAATGATGGTGGAAGTTGGGCAATGAGATGGGGGGGTAAATCTAAAGTTTTGATATTGAGGCTGATCTTATCTAGCTCATAATCATTAGAATTGATGAGGTTAGGTGGTATATTTTTGATGATTTTAGGGTGACCATTATAACCTTAGGTATAATTGATAAGATAATTAAAATGTTGAGATACTTGAAATAGGATACTAAGAAAGGGTTCAATGGAAAAAAATTTAAAGATACCATGTTCTTGGAATTGTTCAAAATTCTAAGGGTTTAAGTCTCCTTAGATATTGTAAATAGTACCATTATGGATAAATTTGATGCATTGGTAGGTAGATGAGGTGACAACCCTCATATGATGAGTGCAAGGTCTACCAATCAAGATGTTATAAGAAAGGGGAAGTTAAATATCATAACTTTCATGTGAATGGTGATAAAAGGGATAGTAATAGGAAGCCAGATGTAACTCAAAGGAGGCATTTTCCTTCTATTTTAACCTTGACATGTATAGCATATGGACTTGAGATTACACTTGAAGTATCTAAGATTTTTAATTAAATTGAGGGAGGTGATGCAAGTACCTGGATCCTCATCAATGAAAGCACATTAAACTTGGATATCATCAATTTGGATGTTAATCAATTGGGGAGGATCATCCATTCAAAGTATAATCTCATTTGGAATCATGAAAGTGATAGGAAATTTAAGGGAAAGAGAGGTCTCCATTGTTTAATCAACATGTATGGACATATCTTCACATTTTTTGTAGTATACTATATTCAAACCTAGACAAGGTAGTTTTGCATCATACTAGGGAGGATGAGGGATGTTTATTTCAAATAATAATTACATCAGATGATTATGATGACAAGGGGAATTTAACATTAGTTATAGATAAGGTATTTGAGATGGGAGATGAGAAAGTTACACTATGGGGTCCCATTCATCGTAACCCATGGGGGGTTGCTAAATAAAGGTGCATAATGTTGAAAGAACTCTTGTTAAGGATAATTGGAGGTCCAGTCAAAATTATGTTGGTAAGATGTAGTTGGTTTAGTTTGAGGACAAATAGGTTGATTGTATATATATGGTGGGATATTTGATTTAGGTATTTATTTTTATTAAGTTGAGGAAATACTATTGTAATGTTGAGGAATGTTATCAATGTGTATAGATGGTAGGGAATGGTAGAAATAGTGTGAGAGGTATTATCCATTTGTGATTTTGGAAGTGGTTCTTATAGAGATATAAGGTCCTCTTTCCTCAACTCCATGAGATGAGATGGGGAAGAGTCATGAATGATGTGGAATGTTTGGGAGTTTTTGTACATGTGGGTTGGACTAAAATCAATAAAATCAACTACCCTCCACATGTTAGTCATATTTACCACATTTTATTTAGTAGTGAAGGATATAAAACTATCAAAATTATTTTTGGAATGAGTAGACTTGTCATTGCTATCTTGATGATTGGGAAGATAATATTTGTATATGGAAAGATGATCACTAACTTATTTTAAATCTTGATTTTTGTTTTCTATTTTGTGAGATTTAAAGGCTATGTCATATGATTGTTAGTGATTGTAAATGAGTGACTCATGATCAAATTTTGGGCCAAGAATAAAATCAATAGCTAGATTACGTAATTATCTATAAGTCTTGTGAGAATGGCCCCAAATTGCATGGAACCAAAAAAATTTTATTGAATCATACCATGATTTCATAAGATGATTAGGGTTAAGATCTCATGGTAGAGGTCATGGAAGATGATTTTGAAGCTTAGCTAAGGATAATGGTTTTTTGACATTAATGTTGTTTATTTTGGAAAATGTAGAATTATGCGTGTTATTTGGAGGGGGAGTATGCTCCATAACATTAGTGGTAGTGATAGCTTTAATGTTGAAAATAGTTTCATAAGTATCAATGACACCATCATTGGTAGCATGATGGTATTTATTTTTAATGAGCTTGTGAGTTCCCACAGGAGGTTGAGATGGTTCAAATTGGCACATGACAAATGTTAGCACTTAGCTTGGTTAAGGTATTCTTTCAAAAACCTGATAGTCCAACTTGGGGTAGAGAGCATTAGTGAATAGATGAAAGATATTATCATTTACAACTTTATGCTCACTTTTGTTGGACAAGTTCTTCCATTGTTTGATGAAATTTTGTGTCATTTTGACTTTAAGTTACTTATAATTGATGAAGTAAGCTTAAGTATTATCAGGGAATCACTAGTTTTAAATTATTTTATTAGGTATTTAAATAGATCTTTCAAGCTAGTGATAGAATGGGATTTTAGTTGATTATACCAATCTAAAGAATCTTAGGAGAGTGTTTTAGCTAATAACTCAGTATCAAGAAAGGTATTAAGTTTGACCCAATATTTATATAGATTACCAAATGTTTTTAAATGTAACATGGGATCTATAGACCCATTATAACTAATGTTAGGTGTTATACCTCCTATGTTGATATTGGCAATTTGAAGTATAAGAGGTTCATTTTAGATATTTGATCATTTTATCAACAAGGGGTGGTTGAGGAATGAGGTTTCCATAGGAATCCATACTGGAGGGAATTTGTATTTTTTCCTCCTCATGGAACATTTTGGGGTTGATTTTAAAGGTGAATGAGATGATTTTGCATTTTCATCATTTGATTAGTGTTTTTGGTTTGAAAAGTTTTCATTTGATGAAGTTTTCTCAATACAAGTTGATGGGTTTGGGTAGTTTTTTAACTAATGTGTGAAACATGAAAAATATTGGTATTGGTATTAGTGGATTGGGAAATATGAATAGTGGCATGTGTGACACTAGTTACATGAGAAACAATGGTAGAAAAGGAAGCACTAGTAGCATGATTGGCATGTGTAGTAAAATATGCACTAATGTAAGGGTTAGCATTGGAAGAAAAAGAAGAACTATTAACATGATTATCATTGGTATCAAGGGATACACTAGTGGCTTCATTGAGTATGAGGTTATTGGGAAAAGGCCCACTAGATATTGAATATGCCATGTTAGTGGAAATACTTGGCATAGAGGTTGAAGAGGTCATAAAATAATAGGTCATGGTGTGGGAAGGAGTCAAAATAGAAGGGAAAGGTTGAGAATCAAATAAAGTGTCACCCATTAGTTCATGAGAGAGTGTAGGGGAGGGTGAAATAGGTTATTCTACTTGAGCACCTATCATTAGATCATATATAGTTGAAGGAACCTTTACTCTATGTTTAAGAAATTCATTAATGAAAAAAAGCATTATAGGTGTGTACTCTAATTAAGGATCATATTCTTAATAGAATATAGGATTATGAATGGATGATGAATGAGGAGTCCCATAATTGGTAGTACAAGTGGAAATGTGATCATTGATTTTGTCTAAAGTGAAAGCCACAAGCTATTTTAAGGGAAACTTATTGGGATAGGTATGGCTCATCATGTTTGTTGGATTTAAATTTCCATCATACTAAAATAATAAAATAATGATGAGAAAAGGAAGTTAAAGAGGTGATGGAAGGAAAATTTATAAAATAGGATACAAAATCAAAGTGGTCGATTGTGTTCTATAAATTAGGGAACAAAATAGAGAAAAAGAGAACATAGTCATACATGTCAAGTGTATACTTATGAATAGGTAACAAGCCACTAAATAAGAAGACACAATAAGATAGGTTGACTATGTTGTAATTATATAGAGTCTAAAAAAATAGATAAATAGATAGTCAGATAAGTTGAATGTATATTGTAAGTAGATATTCTAAATAATCTATAAGAGACAATGTTGATAGAATATTTTTTTCTGAAATGGATAAATGACTTGTAAGATAATATTTAAGAAAATGAATTTAATCACATAATCAATTGTATCAATTTAAATTTATTTAATTGGAACACATAACACAAACCTTGTACCATTAATAGCTAATTCAAGTTTTTAAATACAATATAGAGTGATCAAAGAGCAAGTAGCAACTTGAAAGTAAATCCTAACTAATTGGTCATCCTTAAGTGTCATTAAATTATAATGAAGTTTAATTTTCATTTGATAGGGAGTTGGTTGTAATAAGGAGCTTGAAATTAATCTAAGTTTGGTTTCAGGAAGTTTAGGCTAAAAAGGATTGATATTGACAATTGTACTGGCTTGGTGTTGGGGCCTATCCACTCACTTCACATTCTTGTAGTGATAAGGGTGTTGGGTTCTTTGCCAATATATAACATCAACCACATGTTTATATTTAGATAGAAAACCAAGTTGGATTCCCCCTTAGTGATGAGATACAAGAAGGTATACCTTGGAAATACAAACATTTAATGTTTTTTTGTATGTATAGTGATTTTAAAGTGTGTTCAAAAGAGAAAAATAGTGTGACTAAATAAGTAATTTAAAAAAACACCTAATTAATCTATGTTTGCTACTCTAAGAATGCAAGCAACTGAAAGGAAAGGTGAATTAAATACTAGTAAAATGAGGCTAATTCCTTGATTATGAAGACTATATAATTAGTTTAGGTGACACTATATGAAAATAGTGAAAAATAGAGTTGACAAGGTTACTACTATTATTTATAAGCAAGATATGGAAGAGCACAGTCAAACAAGTTGACTATGTCTTCTAGATAGAATATTGGATACAAAATTTTGTTGATCAGATCAGCCCAATTGGATGCAAGGCTATAGTTTTATAGATTGCAAACTTGTGAAAAATAATACTGAAAGAGGAGATGAAATTAAAGAGAGAGTAAGAATGAAACTTGATGGGTTGGAAGATGTTTAGATTATAAAATTTTATGTTGTGATTCTCAAATGCTAATTCAAAACTTTTTCTAATAGAATCAACTCATTTGATGGAGTTTGTAAAATTTGTGTTATGAAAAAGAATTTTCAAATAAAGTTAACTAGATCGACTATGTTTGTAGACATGTATGATGAAAGAAGATAATTGTAAATAGAATCGACTGGCTTGAGTATGTATGTAAATATAGAACTAAAATAGAATATTTTATGAAACTAATCAATCCAGTCACCTGCATTTGGAGAAAACCTACACAAATATAATAGAGTCATTTTAGAGGGAATGTGTGCTAAAAATTCACAGAGACTATTAGTACTATACTGATAGGTTTGATATAGTACTAAAAAATATAGATATACAATATGATAATAATATTAAAGTGTGAAAGAAAACCTACAAGGGTCTGATTCACACTAGGTTCAACAAAATATACACAAACAAAAATTTAGTTGATCTATTAATCAGTCCTAACTTAGAGTAGATAAATCCTACTTACATTTTTTATTATTGATACATTAGATATTCAGGGTCATGACCAAGATGGATATGTTAGACCTAACCAAGGGATCTGTTACTACATTAATATCACTAAAGAGGGTTACAAATCCTTTAGTTAAGTAAAACCATGAAATAACCTTAGCTAGGTCCTATGTTTTCATATTCACAAAGTAAATGACAAGTAGAGTAAAATATAATCTAGTGCTCACCAAATATTTTGGCATAAAGTGGGGGGGGGATACTAAACATAAAAATTAAACATGCATAGAATATATTTACTCATGTCAATGTATAGGAAGTCCTAATGCATGGGAGATAAGCACATATGATAACTTATCCACTCTTACAAAGGAGGAACAAAGCTAGGAATACTTACCTTTGAAGACAAATCCACCAATCCTCAATCTCTCCCTTAGCCAAGGAGTTTTGCAAGAGTTTTTTGTGGTATGTAAGGATAATAATAATAAGTCATCTCTACACTACACAACTTATATATGCATTAAAAATAATTATCCATAAGACAAGATCCGTATCTCTAAATAAAATATTGAAACCCTAAGATATGATCCTTAACTAGAATGGTGGATAAACATATACACAATATAATATTATTCTTCTTGTCTCTCTATAAATGATAAAAATGGATATGCATATATATTTGAATCTATCCCTAAACATTTCCAAAAGTTTATTTGATAGGGTCATCCAAATTGACTCTATATTGTTATTTTCTAAAAACAAGTTAGGTCTTGGTCTAGTTCAGCTAGGAACTGACCTAAACCCTTAACATGTTTTTATCAATTTAAGTATAGGTTTGATCGGTCTAACATTGTAACATCAGCCATAAAAAAGGTTTTTATGCTTAGTATGGGGTTAATAAAGGAGGTAAATGCTTGGAGAAGTTTGAAAAAGAGGATATAAGTCCTAGGGAAGTGTATAGGGGAAGGTTGGATTGATAAAAAATGGTGTTATAGGGGGCAACAATCCTATGAAGAACCAATGGTCTACCCATAACTTTCTTGATGCAACCTTTAAGGCATAAACTTAGAGATATTGAGACTCGATAATTTCCTACAAGAGATAAAGCATAATTAATTTATAAAAGTTTGAAAATATTATGTATATAGAGTACACTACTCCTAGAACACTGGACCAAAAATGTGAGCCTTTTCTCATATTATTTTAATTGGTGCCATAGTTTGAGCACATTTATACTTTTATATTGTCTCTCTCCTCAGGAAACTTGAATACTATTCAAAATATTATATATTGTAGTGGGTGCACTTTGAATGTTTTTGAAATTTTTTTAGGGGTATAAATAATTTGTCTCTATAGTAATATCTCTTCCACCTCCTCCTTGATACTATACATTTATTTCATTACTTTTCCATCTGAATCCACAAAATAAAAAAAATATATATTTTATATACTCAATTGGATCATTGGAGTTCCTGTTAGATTTATTAGCTAATGTAAATAGGTTTTCCCTTTTTTCAAACTTATTTTCTACCATTGTATCTATATTCACTACCTTCTTCTTCCTCACCCTCTAAATTGTGCCACTTTGTTTTTCAAAATAATTGGATACTATAGGTAATTTAGTGAAAACCAAGTTCTATCTCTCATCACTTTTGCTTTTAATTTCATCAACCCACTAGGGAGTAATAAGTTCCCTTTCTTTTCATTGACTTGGGTCTCTAGAGGTAGAGGGTGGAGGAGTGATAAAAGGAGGAGTTATTTTTGGAGGTGTTAATGAATAACTTATTTTAATTATAAATTATATTGGTGGATAAATAATTATATCCCATGGTGAGGCTTCTCTCTATGGGTGACTCAGCCACATATTTAGTCAAGCCTGGCTTTTTTTCAATTTTCATGGTGGCTAATTATATAGATGAAGATTGTGGTATGGGTATCTCTAATTGAGATGAATAATTCTATGGAAATGGTGGATTTATAGGATTAAAAATTGAGACTAAATCCAAAATTTTCAAAATAGACCTTTTTTTTGGGAGTCTTAATTTGTATCGATGTTGAAAGAATGGAATAATCAAGTAAACTAGACAATCATGTCCCTGGATTGGCCATAGGCAAAATTATAACTTAAATATATAAAATATTGATAGAATAAACTACCTCATTTATTTTTTTCCTTTGTTTTTGATTGAAGAATTGATAGTCTAAGGCTCTAGCTATAGTTTCTTCCTCTTGTATGATTCCTAGGCTCAATGCTTTGGCCTTTTCTAATTATGTGTCTTCATCATTTGGAACTCTCTCCTCACCCAATTCAAGCTATGATCTCTTCATCATTTATATATCTTATCACTATTTATATATCAAATTATCCACTAGGGATATCACATGCCTATTTTCCTCTTCTTTTTTTCCCTCCTCATCAAGGGATTCTTCTATAGTAGCTAGACCAAATTTTGGTATTTTATCTAATTATTGAGCTTTGGAGGAGGATGGAAGTACTTTGTATATCCTTTGATTAATGTCGATGAGGGAAACAATATTTGAGGGAGATGATGAAATAAATTAAGGATCAATAGTAGCATAAACTACTACTACAGGTGGCGGTGAAGGAATTGGGAGTGGAAAAATAGTAATAGAAGGAAGGGTGTATGGTAAGTAAACTAGTGTTATAAGAAGTGTTTGAGAGGAGGTACCCTGACTGTTGGTAATTGGTGTAGGTAAAATTAATTGATATTAAAGAGGGGAAGGAGGATTAAATGAAATAGATAAAAAAAGAATATAAAAATTCTAGGAGACTTATTTGTGTGACTGTTGTAAGTGGAGGTAGAGTCACCACAAAGAATGTGCTCTTATGCCCATCTAGAGGAGGTGTAGTCTTATCCACTATAGTGGTTTTCCCAAAATTTTATTAGTATTTGATGGATGTGTGGAGCATATATTGAGACTAGGGATACATCTAAGAATTTATTTTATTATTTGGTGGTTTTCATCTCTTTTATTGTTAGACTCTCCCTCTTGCATATGTCTCTTCTCCTATAAGATAGGTAGGATGGTCCTATCTTATTGATTTTTGAGGCTGATCTAGAGGCCAATGATGACTCCAAGATATTTTTTCCTACTCCACCATTTCATTCACTTATTAATTGTGATGTATAGTAATTACTAAATAGGTTGAATAACTATCATCCAAATTTTATTATTATTCATTTGTGTCCACACTTATGAGTCATTTGATGCATTCATGAAGATAAAATCATGCTCATACTCTTGGTGACCATATGTGATGGTAATTTAAATCTTATCTTTGGGGATTTATAGATATTTATTGATTATTTTATAAGTTCCCATTCCCTAAATTAGGATACATATAAATTATAATGGGATCTTACCTTCTTGACTTGGTTGAAATGGGCCCTTACCACAAAATAGAGATACCCAATACTTTGAGGGGCCTTGAAGTAATAAGTCTAATATTTAATTCCACTCTAAAAATCTATGATATTATATAATTAATGGGACACCTATTTTTTTTAAGTTTTTATAAGATATTATATGGTAATAATAAAGGATGTCCCTATTTCCTTCAATCTTGATGTTTGTGTAATCAGGTTAATACCAATAATCCCCCATTTTACCTATGATTATTATTAACTTTTTAGATATTATAGGCATATGAGTGATAAAAATGTCATGATATAATTGAGGATAAACTTATTCTCAAATCCTTTTGATTTCATTTCTATATTTGTAGACAAAATGAAAGAATAGCCTTCATAGATACTATTATCCACATACTCTGATGATGGTTTCCATAGTTCCCTATGTGTTATATGAACTATACTAAGGAATACATCTAATAAATATTAAATAATATATAAATTTCCATCAAATATCCTTTTCTCAGTCCTAAACATCTGATCCTTCATATATAATTTATACTCTCTTCCAAAGCAATAATCTTTTCTGAAGTTGGGAGAATGTCTAGGAATGGGACTCATTCCACTTGCACATTGATAATGATGGTAAAACCATACAATATATTTAAAATTTACATGAATAAAATAATATTATGATTGAATTTAATGATGTATTTGGATGAAATGGCCCCTTTAGAATTCAATATTTGTCATTTCACTAGCCATTATTTTAGTTTTCCTTCTACGGTATTGTGTTTGAGCCATATATTTGTCGAGACTTGAAGATAAGAAACCTCAAGAAATAAAATCCTAGGGTAAATTTCAAATGACCTTATCTAAATATATGTGAGTTTATTCTTAAATTTTATAATATGTAAACATTCTATAGAGAAAGTGCCATTAAAGAATAAATCATAGAGCAAGTCAATGAATTACCTCTAGTTTATTTTTTGCTTGATGAAGCCCTAGGTTTTTTATTGGAAGCCAGTCATTGATGCATTAATTCTCATCATGGGATGATTTGTATTTTAAAAATTATGGTACTAACAACTCCACTAAATTCTAGAGTGTTGAGTAATATGGAAACCTAAAATTAAGGGCACTTTTATCGAATAGGGTGTTCGTGTATTTGGTATTTTTATTGAAATAATATATAAAGGGGGCCTAAACATGTGCTATTTTCTAAGGAGATTATATTTTAGTAATATTAAAAATGTAATTCTTTCATGAAATGTCTAAATGATCTTTAAGGTTCACTAAAGGAATAATGGATTTTGACTATAGGAAGGCTCAAAATTGCAATGTTCACTAGTAGATTGATGGTGAAGTGACTTTAGTTTTGCTCAGATTTTGAATATATTTTCCAAATTTTACACCTTTAATGCTCAATTTGTATGAATTCAACTCAAATTAATTTTTTTTATTTCAATTATGTTTGGATTTAAATTCACCTATCGGCTTTGGTGAGTTTATTTGTCTACCATGTGGAAACTTTTTGTCAATGTTATATGTCTAATCATCATATATGAGACAAGTGTCAATTTATAATTTACCATATTCTTTACTTTACTATAGAGATTATTTATGCATAATTTAGCCATGTATCTCTAGTATTATGACACTTGTCTCTCTTTTTCATATGGTCCTTTAGATTTATAACCTTGATTTGTATTTTTTAAGGTTACGATTTAATGTGATTTTGTGACAAGGAAAAATATTGAGACTACAAGAACTCAAAAAATTGGGGCCTTAATTATTTAAACCTTTTCAACTATGTACATATTTTTGAATGCTCTAGATAAATTAGATGTCTACGTGTAGCATCATCTTAGAGCCTCAAAGACTCAAAGACTTAGATCTAGAGGACCATTAAGCCATTAACTTTATATTTCTTATTTGAAGCTTTGGGTTAATGAAAATGTTCTAGATATCGAACTCTTGGAACACAGAGCCTTAATACCATTACCTCAAGGCCAATATACTCTATTTAATCCTTTTAGGGTTCTGAGTTAATAGAATTCTACCACTTTTCAAATTTTTAGAGCTCATAACCTTGAAACTATTATATAATTTAATTCATTTTAAACTTTCATGGTTTTGGGTTCATGTAATTATACCACTTGTCCTAACATTAGATAAATAAAGGTAGGTACTAATTGTGAATTATTTTTAAATACTAACCACAAACATACAGAAACCATAGGAACACTAGGATAAGACATATTAGTTTTGTTAATCCAAAAAAAGCATAAGGTTAATTATGAAAACCTAAGTTTTTAGATAAATCAAAATGATCATTAAAGATTTGGTTTTCATTATTGTTGACTTTATAACTTAATAATTTGAATATAACATTATATTTATGAAAAATAAAACCAATATTATGGGTGTATAAGGCTTAAAGGACCATTAAAATAGAAGGCATTATTACCTAGTATCTCATATATTTTATATGGTATAGTCCATAAGAGAGTGAACTTATCATGATCTCCCTTTTTCTCTTATGCCTTCCCATAAGATCACTAGGGATAAAATCTTTAAGGCCTTGATCTTGGATATCTTATCAAACCACTTTTTGACTATGTCTTGGTGTTTTCTATAACTATGCACTCCTTCAGTTATTGCATCTTCCTTATAGAGTATGTCAAGTAGTCTAAATTAGATTATTTCATATTCTCTCATGTATTCTTACATGAATTGGCATGTTGGGATTTTAAGAGTTATGGGTAAAATTGAATACTTCCCATACATTAATAGAAAGGATTAAGGCTTGAGAGATTGATTTTATCTTATTTGATCTACCCATAGTGTATTTTTTAATAGTAGATGCCATTCTCTTGGTTTTTCTTGGGTTGACTTCTTAATGGTATCCATTATATTCATATTTTATTCAACTACCCTTTTCCCTTATGGATATTAGTTTGAAGATAACTTGAAGGTGATTTGGTTTTTGTAAGACCACTCTATAAATTTAGTAGATTGGAAAGTTGGACCATTGTCACAAACTAAGGAGATTAAAGTATCAAACCTAGTCAATATGTTCTCTTAAAAAAATTTATGACATTTAATGCTCTATAATTCTTCATGGACATAAGATATATCCATATGGTATAATAGTTAGTAGTTGTTAGGAATTTTTTTTGCCTGACTAAAAAGTTTATGTTGATCACTCTAATGAATTAAAGACCATATTGGGAAAAAGGACATCCTTTAATTACTATTTATAGTGTCATGGTAGCATTCAATTCTCTTTTTCCAAATACCTAACATTCATGGTAGGTTTTGACATGGTTATGTGCATATTTGAATATTATATACAAGTAATATCCCATTCTCAAAATATTATGAGTTGTTATGTTTCCTGAGGGATGTCCAATACCTATATTTTGATGTAAATTATCCAAGATGTCTATAGTTTATTTTTAGACACACCTCAAGTAGATGTCATCATAGTTATTATGGTATAATACTCCTTTCTTTATCATGTAATGATATGATTTGAGCCTAAGGTCTGTCTCTGCTCTTTATTTAGCTCACAGGGCACATGTATATGAATAAATAATGAATGATCTAAAAATACCATTCAACACAATCTACTTGAGTCTCATTAATTAGTTCATTACAAATGCATGGAAGAGTCTCAATCATGATTTGGATGATTTCCTAGCCTCTTACCATCTTGACTAGTCTAATTTCAAGATCAAACTCTTATGACTTTTCTAACCACTTTCCTCTTATTTTTCCCAACTCATTTTGGCCAAGTGTGAGCTTGATAGTTGGGTCTAGAATGATGGCATATGTATTTTTTTAGAATATAATTCATAATATTTTTATATGGATTTGATTAGTGTATATATCTATTTTAAATAATTGAGTATTTAAAATTTGTATCCTTCAGATTGGCTCTCATGAAGGCAATTATATGTTCAATACCATCTACCTTTTGTGTGTATAAAACTACTATAATGTGATATGAGGCACATGAATAAAGGTATAAGTCCTTGTTGAATTCTAGGTTGATCAGGACTAGTGCTTAAGTAATGGTAGTAGTGAAAATCTTTCTTATCCATTGTTGTCCAATCTATCTTGGAATCTTACTTCAACATATCATTCAATGGTTTGAAAATATATCCAAATCCATAAATGAATTTACTTAAAAAGTTTATATTTCCAAAGAAAGGCTTTAATTATTTGTTATTATTGGGAGGCATCAGCTTAGAAATGCCTTAGACTCATTATGGATCTAGGGAGATCCCATCATTAGTGATGATGCAACCTATAATTTCCATTAAATAAATTTGAAGTTAGCCATATTTATCATAATTGAGACTCCATATCTTCTACATCTATCAAATACTCTTTAAATATGATCCACATGATTGGCTCTATCTTTAAAATACATTATCAAGTCATTCATGTAGATGATGATGCATTTGACAATAATTCCCTAAAAATAAAATTCCATATCTTGATAGAAAGTTTATCTTACATTGATTAGGATAAAAGGCATCTTTTTGTATGAATAAAATACCCATTTGGTAGTGAAGGTAGTCTTAACTATATTTTTTTATTCTAATAACACTTATTTGTAGCTTAAGAATCCATTTAAGAAGGACATAATCTCAAATCCACTAACCATTTGAATTACCTCATCTAGAGAGGGAAAAGGATAATTATCCTTTTTAATTCTCAATTTATGGTCTTGAATTCAACATAGATATTTATTTATTAATTATTATTTCTAATGAGTACTATATTGGCTACCTAGGAATAATGCCTAATTAGAAAGACAATCTTAACATCAAATAGATTTTATACTTGAGTTTGGATGAGAGGTTCTACTATTGTATTAACTAGTCCCTGTCTTTTCCTAAAATGCTTGTGTTCTAGATTCAATGGAATAGTTTGTGTGATGACTCTAAGGTCAAAGGATTTTAAACCTTCATATGTTAAGGTGAGCATGTCTTTGTATTCTATCAGTAGATTCTTCATATTTTGTTTCTCACTTTGAGTGACACTTAGACTAATATTCACATACTAAATATGTTGGTTGTTTCTTCAATTATCCTTTATGAAATTAAATTAATTTGATTCAATTTTCTTCTACCTTTGAGATTTTGGATATACATTTAAATATTTCTCTAATGAAACCATCCCTAGAGGGATGTAGTTCTACTTTAGTTGTATGCCACCATCCACTTCTAGATATTTAATATGCTTGGGATCAACATCTTTCTCATCTATTAGTTGATATTTTAAGGGTCCATAACTAATCATAATTAGATAATCTATTAATCATCTCAAAATATCTATAAATTGTCCATATTATCTAAGATAGAGGGGCAAATAACCAACTCCATAAAGAATATTTAAATCTTATATTTTTGGAGCAGTGCCAAATTGGTAGCTAAAGTTACTCATGAATCTATTGTCTAGTTTTTTTCCCTTGGGATAACCTTGATGTTAAATGCTTCAAAGTATTTGATCAGGTTCTATGTTTGGTGTCCTTTTTGATCTAGTTAATAACTAGCTTTAAATCACTAAATATTTTCAACTTATTGATATTATGCTTCATCATGAATTGTAAGATGAGGATTAAAGATTCATACTTAGATATATTATTAGTGTAGGGGAACTATATTATGTAGGTATATATATTTTATTTTCTATCTAGATAGATCAGGGTTACACCAATACCTATATATTGTTCTGATCTAGATTTATAGAAATAGAGAGTCTATAACTAATAAGGACCTTCAAATTCTTGTTCTTGAATCTCTTAATTAATAGTGAATGTGTATGATATGAAATGTAGAGATGCAAATTCAACCTCATCATTATTGGAATTATATTCGATGATTAGGTACTTCATCCGAGATTCTCTATCTACTCAGATATGGTTGGCTACTCTTTTTTAGAGTATCCACATATGTGATAAATATGTGTACATATACCCATTCAGTGTCTTTGATCAATCATGACACACAAACATAGATATATTTCTATACACATATCTTAGATGTAAATTATATGTGCACATTAGTCAACTCTCCAACACATGGGAAAAAATACATGTCCAATTATAGGACCACACTTTTTGAATTATTTAAGGTCAACCCCATTTTATTACACATAATTATAGGCATAGAATTTGATAAATCACCTAAATAAACCAAGAAATTATGTAAATTCTTCCCAAAAAAATTGAAAATCAACAAAAAAGGTTTTACCTTAGGCTTGTCCTTATATACCATCACATTTGCAACCAAACCTTTTGACTAGTTAGTATATGACTTTCTAGTTATGGATTTAAAAAATAACTCTTTGCACAGTGATCTTGGATAGCTCATGAAGGTTGATGTTATCTTTGATCTTCTTCATGTCCTTAACTATATTGTATCATTATCTATTATTTGGATTTACACTCTATAAATGATCATCCCTTTTAAGAGAGGTAGATTGTTATTGGCCTTAGAATCTGGAGGAATGGTATAACTTTCATTTAATTTAATTGAAGTATTAATAGGATACTTATTCCTTAAATTATAATTATTCCTATATAACTAATATAAGGCATAGACCTCATTAGTATTATATTCTAGTTCATTTTCATCTTCCACTATGAATGGGAAGTTATAAGTCTTAAAGACTATTGATGTGCTAAGATGTCTTGGAGTAGTAAAAGAAGATAATTATGTTGGATTTATAAAAATATAATATCCATCCATATCCTTCTAAAATATATCAAAGGTAATGAAGAAATATATGTACTCTAGCTCACCATGTTGAGATGTGTTATGAACCTAACACAAATTAAGAAGTGTTGCTTCCATGATATTTATCTCTGGTACCTAGTTGGGTGAGTATTACTCTCTATTATTTATAGGAATATTGAAAGGATTTATTTACCTCTAGAATCAAAATCCATGGTTGGTATTCTATCCACTAGGGTTCCCTATGTACTTTTGTATGTTTAGAAGCTCATTGCTTAATTTCTACACCACCCATTGAATACCTTCCAATTCTATTTTTATGGAGTAAAAATTAGTACACTATGTATTAATAGTATTAACTAGTATCAAATAATAACTCTAGATTTGATGATTAGATGCAATAATATATTTATTTAGGAAACGATGATGCTAGCTAGGTGGATCATGGGATAAATGAAAGTGGGTTTACACTTGGTTATAGTTTTGGGCCATAGTATTCCGATTAACATTAAGAATTGGGCTTAAGGCCAAAAATATAAGACCAAGATTAAGTGAAGCCAATGATTTTAACTAAGGATTCAAATTTTTATCAACATTGATAGATTTAGTATAAGCCAAGGGTATCATATCAACACTAACATATCTATAAAAAAAGACAATAGTCATGGGGTCTAAAGAGTTCTTATACATTTCAAAGGCCAATTATTTAGTAGGGTGATAATTAATTTTAATTTTGGTGTACATATTTTGGAATTAAGCATTGAAGGCTCTAGTTGGTTCATTCAGTTCTCTTCTCATGCTTAAAAAGTATTGGTATACAACACTTGAATTGGTGAATTATTCAAACTATGCCATAAAGGTGTTTTGACATTCATATAAGGATGTAATTAAACCTAAAATGATACTAAGAAACCAATCATAGGAAACATCTTGTAATGTAAATGGAAAGAGTATGTATGCCATGTCTTCATGGGTGACATTCAATATTCATAAGGAAAAATTAAAATCCTTGATATTATATTCATTAGTCCTACTTATTTAAATAGTTTTTATTATAATTTATTTTAAAAAATTAAAAAAAAAACTCAAATAAATATAGGGTTTAAATTGAGATAAAACATACTTATGTGATTTGTTGCACATCATTAATCAAGAAATTGTGAGAGCTCCTTTTTGGTTGGGAAATAATACCTACACGTATGTGATAAATTGGAAAATATATAGTAATAAGGTAATAGGGTGGGTTAAATGGTAAAATAATAGTTTCAAGAAGGTATAAGCTTCCTTTAATAGATGTCAACCCACCTGTTTTAACAATTAAGTGTATATTAAAGATAACAAAAATTACAAATGGTTATTGATAAGCTAAATAACATATGATTATGAGAATAAAAGATAATAGATAAATGAAATATAAATAAAATACAAATGAATTCTAAAGGTGGGAATACATGTTGAAAATAACATATTGGATCAAGTTTTTTGCCATAAATCTATAGAATATGGCTCAAATTTTAAAAATAACCAAAATTGATAGAGATCGCTAATGATCAACATGATCACTGACAATTCTATAAGGATAACTAATGATTATATGAATCATGTACGATTCCATATATAGGATTTTTGATGATTTTATAAAAGTTTACGATTATCATACTCATTGATGATTTTCATAAAAATTCCCAATAATGAAAATTATGAACAAGAAAAGGATTCAAGAGGAGGAAAAATATTATAAATATAATATAAGTAGTATAAGGTATATATTAAGGATATCTAAGGCATGGAATAAGATAAATAAATGAACTTATACTTTTAAACAAGACAACTAACATTAAAACATTTGAATGGTCTTGTGGCTTATGTAGTAGATTCAAACTTCCTGAGAGCAATATCAATAGAGCTTTAGTGTAGATGAATAAGATAGCCTAATGTCTATGTCATAGGGTTTCCTGAGTGTTGTTCATCTCAAAACCATTATGTTAACATTCCAACATCATTTTATGGTTTTTTGGGTGAGCTTAGGCTGTGTATAAATAATCATGATTGATCAAACAAAATTTGTGTCGATCATGATGGATCAATAATGATTTTATACTTTCTTGTAAAATACATTATATATTGGTTTATCCATGAGATAAATTGTGGAGAGGGTTTTTTAGGTTGTTTAATAGGTATTTTCATCGAGGGTAAGTTGTTAGGATGGAGGGATAAATTAGATTACATATATTTTTAATAGATATTAAGGGATTTGAGAAGTTATAAAGGGGGTAAATGGTAATTAACAAAGTAATTACAATGGGTAAATGTAAACAAGGGTGGTTTATAATAATCTAAGGGGTTTAAAACATGTAAATAAACAATTAGGTAGTGTGTATAGAGTTAGTGTCTATATTTTCCCTTTTTGTTGAGAGATTGAATAACAACCAACTTCAAGACAAAAACCTAGAGTGTGTTGATTCCCTAGGTGCATGAGGAGGTATTCCACCTCAAAATGAGAATTGACATGATGAAATGAGCTGGTGATAGGTTTGAAAAAAATATGGGGATGTGATTGATAAAAGGAGTGATAATGATTTAGGTGGATTGTGTGAGTAAAAATGTTGCGCTATCAAGAGAATGATAATAACACATAGAGATGCCCTTGGGTAGGCATGAAATAAATTGTCTCCATCATGAATAATTGGGTTCTTATCAAATGTGACCAAGATAAAAAATGATAGGGAAAACCATCCAAAACATCTAGTATGCTAAAATAAGGGTTTGACCTATAGATGGTTGTTCTCATGGTGAAGTACACTCTTATGATCCATAGAGGATATATTCCCAATAGAGTATATGCCTTTATCAGCTATGAGACCAATGGTGGGTCTCTTATACGATCCTAGGGTTTTATGTAAAATAGCATAAGTAAAATATGGTAACTTTTTGGGCCAAACAACAAAAGTATGCATTTTAAAAAGTTTGTAAGTAGTGTAAAAAGTGTAATTGATGCCAATTAACAAGGATCAAAGGTGATTTAGAAATGAGTGATGATGTTTTAATGAATCAGTGTCTATTTAAAAGATTGCTATAGTTTATAAAGTATATTATAAATAGTGTGTCCCATATGTCATTGGTATATGCATTGTGTATAATTGATCATAACTTTTGAGAGAAAAAATGGATGCTTGTTTGAGTGTATATAATAGAGATATGGGACATTTATATATGGATTCCTAATCTTTGATGGTGATATGATTATGAGTTCACATTGTCATGTGTTTTTATATTGATGAAAATCTAGATTATGTTATACGATGTGATTTAATTTTGATGGATAATGTTATGTATATGCTCTTTATATTTTGTTATTTGTGTTTATCAGATGTTGGATAGTAATTATGATTGTTGATAAAAGAGTAAAAGAGGGTCTTAACTTATTTATTATCTTTGATCATAATCAAATTTATGCATCTTATATTATTTTCATATGCATCCTTTATCCAATGTTAATAAGTGTTTCAATAGCCCCTATGTCAACTAAGTTCAAGGTCCTTTATTTGAGAAGGTAATTTAAAGGAACTAACTTTAACTTGATTTAGGTTTTAGGATTATATAACCCATCTTGTATATGAGAGATAAGTATTTTTGAATTAATAATCTTGAGAACCCTTTTGGAGTTAATCCATGCATTATATAGACTAATTGATTTAAAAAGTCTACAAGTTTTAATAAAGTTGATCAATGCAGGAAGATTTCATAAGATCCTTTTTTATTTTGACTTACAAGATTTTAATGGCATGCTTATTGATATAAAATTAATCAATAGGGGAAGTTTTATTGTTATAAACATATTTATATAGCCATCCTTCAAGGGGTGGTATATATTTTTGGATATAGTTTTTCATTTTTATGAACAACTATCCTTCAAGGGATCAGTCTATGTTTTTGTCCTTTTATTAATTTTTTTACTTTGATCCTATCTTGATTTTTTTAATATGGATTAAATTAGGGTGAACCAAGTTATTATATTTTAAAAGATAAATAATTTGGATGAGGTGGTATTTTTATCCCAAATAAGCTTTACCTAGACAATGTGAGGGATTGGGTAAATAATTATTTATGGGTCCTTTTAGGTATAGGTGGAGCTTATCTAATTAGAACATACCATGAGCATAGCTAGGGTATTAATATTCAAGGATGAGATATATATTGTGTTATATAAAAAAATGAGTCTATATCATTAATGGGTATTTTTAGGATAATGAGATGGTTTTGGGATATGGATTTTGAACAAAGGGAAACATATGTTGATTATGGCTATTAAAATATTATTAATAATAGAAATGATTTAAATGCAAAGCATTAAGAGGATCATGCTCTATAAACATCTAAAATTAGCCACCAATGGCTTCATACTTGACTTTAGATCAATTCTTACGAACATTTGCACATCTAGCCTAAGAATTTATAAATGTCTCAAATTTGGCTTCATAACATACAATTTAGCCTAAAAATCAATTAAATAGAGAAAATACACACATGAATTAAATCAAAACTTGGAAATTTTTAAATTCCTAAAAATAATTAATTAACATGCAAATCCTAATCAAATACCTAAATTAAATTAACCATGAACAATTAAATGAATTATCAAAACAAAAGAACTTCAAAAATCAAGAATATCTAGGTTTTCATCATAAAATTTATGAGTCGTCAAGCCTTTGTAAATATATGAAAATATCCCACCCATGCCTATTCATTGATAATTATTAGGTTTTGACACCTTTTAAATCTATTATGGTTAATTAAGAAAACCTAAGCTAGGATTTAACCCATTCCAAGACCTTTGCTAAACTTATAAATATAATGCTTTGCCTATTGAATTAAAAATATATTTTGGTGCAAAGTTATCATGAAAAAATGGCTTTAGAGATTTTATAAGAGTAGTGTTATAATTAAAAAATCCATAACAAGTAGTGTTATAATGTCATAAATCATAAGCTAAGTCATCAAGCCAAGCATGAGCCAAGACAACCATGATCCCAATAGGAGATGGAGATATCCAAACTCCATTGATGAAGACTTATTGAGCACAATTCAAGAAAGCAAAATGAAGAAATGTCTTGGAGCATTCAAGGAAGGAAAGGAAAGGTATGTTTTCTTGCATTTTAGTTGTGTTTTGTTTATTTGTGTTTCTTCACCATGTTCTTCCTTTGATCTAGGTAAAGTAGTGTTATGAATGTTAGTGTGTGTTTTTTTTTCATTTTTATTTGATTTCATTATTGATCTAACATTTGATCGTACCACCCTCCTTGGATTTCTTGATAAAAAATGGCACACCTAGTGGGACCCAAATAATCCTATGTACTAAGAAGATTAAAATGCAACTCTAATTTTTCAAATAAATACTTGAATTCCTTAAAAAATAAAGTTTTTTCTTTAGTTTTATGTACTCTATTTTTTAATTACACTCAATTTTGATAGTGAATAGACATTAATTATTTCATTGATTGATGTCGATTCTCATGAATTGACATTGATTCCTTTTGTGCAAAAATAAGACATGGTGGGAGATGGTTTTTTTTTTTTTTTTATAAATTTATCTTTAGTTTGATACGGTTATTTTTTTTTCCAAGGGCTTAAATGTTGTTTTTATGACCATTTTATTGTAGTCTTTTATGTTATTCCTTGTGTTTGTGCTCATAATGCTAACCAAAATCTTTGTGAGGAAAAATGCATTTTTTATTTTATGTGTTGTTAAAAAATAAGACTAAATTGATGTTGATTCATATAGATCAATGCTAATCCCTACATGAATCAATGCTAATTTATTGTATAAAAATATAGATCAAAACCAAGAGCTAATTTTTCAAATATCATTTGCTCAAAATCAAAAGTACTTCAAAGAAAAATGTTATTATCTAACAATTGTTGGTTTCAGGATTGATTACAACACAAAATTGAAAGCTTAAGTGGTTTTAACATTTAATTTTAGGCTTCTAAAAATAATATAGTTAAGTCATTCACATTTTAGTTTGGATACTAAAATAAACATGTTAGATCTATCACATTTATTCTTTGATGCTTAAAAGGAGTTAGGGTTGTTAATATTCACAAACACTTTATTTTTGGTGATTAAAACAAATTCTTAAATTTTTTAACATTTAATTTTGGTGTTTAAAAATAAACTTAGAGTAAATCTTGAACATTTAGAATTTTGAGCTTAAAAGCAACATAGATGCTTTTTCATAAGTTGTGTTGTGAAAATCTTTTAATATTTTTAACTGAAGCCAAGGGGCCAAGTAAAGAACATTATCACATTTAATTTGGTGCTTAAAAATCAAACTTCACTCGTAATTATTTGTAAATAGTTATTTATTTGTTGTTTTTTCAAAAAGAATAGTGCATGTATGATCTCCCCCCATCCCCCATAGGGAACTCATAGGATAAAAAGTGCCTTTTCATTGAATTTAGTGCCTAGTCCAAGGCATATAAATAAATTTGCTTAGGCTCTCCCCAAAATCCATATGGTAGTTGGTGATCTAAAAATAACCCTAAAGTCTTTCTACTAGTCTTTTATTTTCATGAATTTTGGCTTGTGAAGGGGATGCCATTACCTCTCATGAGTTTTCTAGGGAAGCATTGACCTGGGGATTCATCTCCTAGTTGTATTTTAACCATGCTGCATAGTGGAGTATACAAAGATGGAAATGTATAAGACTAGAGCTAGGGGTTAAGTAGTTAGCCTCTCCTTCATAATAAAGGCTTGAGTCAGGTTTGGTCAACTAGAGGATACCACTAAGTAGTCCATGGATGGTATTTTCATGTAAAGGAATATACCTTTGCATGATAAGTTGTTCATTATGAACTCAATTGATGTGATGCTTCTCTTATGTTAACCACACTTGGGATTAATATAGATGGTCGTAACTTGTAATTTTTAGTCAACCCCACTTTGCCACACTTTGATAGGATCTAGGATGATATACTTAGTTGTATTTTTGTCATTTATTCATTTATTACTTGGTGTGATAAATCTAAAAATATGTTGTTTATACCATGTCATGAATGATTTGTATGCCCAACATTACTCCACTATTTGAGGAGGCTTATGCCATCTGTTTGACACGTTGATTTAACTTAGAAAAAAATTTGTGTCAAAACATTGAGTGTGTCACTTGATTGAAATGGGTAATGTTATGATGCCCAAATAAATTAAAGTTTCATGCCTTAGAAATTTTTGAAACAAACCATTATCACATCTTTTGTGAGTGATAATACCATTACACTACCCTAATTATTTATTAAGACTTATCTTGTCTTGTGTCTAAGGTTCACATTATTAAAACTAAAATCATGTGCCTTGTTGGATATTTTATTAGCACAATAATGTTGTTCATATTTACCTAGATTATTGGTTATAAAAATTGTGGTTTAAATTAGTTGATTTTGTTATTAAATTTTAAAATTTCAAATTCAAACATTGATTTATTTTTCTTTAGACCTTAACATGCATGGGTTGGTACATAAATCTTTCACTTTTGGGTTTAATAACTTAATTTAATACATTACTCAAGTTTAGAGACTTTATTATTTTTCAATTTGTTTGATAGAATCATTCTATCTTTAGTTTCCTTTTGTTTTGTGTTTTATACCAATTCAATCATGTTTATGTCTAAAATCAAGTACCTAGTCTTTGCAAAACTATTCCAGGTTTGTTAGATTAATCATCATCCCTTTGTTTCAAGTCTAGATTTTGATGTCATGTTTGGCCAAAAATACTAGTGTAACCTATTTGAGCCTAGATTTTGACTCTGTGTTGGACAAAAGACCTAGCGAATCATTTCCCTTTCCTAGTTTAAACCTATTTGGAATATATTTAGACATTAGAGTTGGGCATCTTGTTTTTAGGTCATTTTGCTTGACCTTATTTGTGTGAGACATTTAACATTAGAAATTTGATGTTATACTATTTTTACCAAATCTTTGCATAGAATTTTTGGAGATACAAATCCACCTTTGACTAAGTTAGATAGTTTGAACCTCATTATCTTTTTAGACATAGCTTTTCAAAGTTTGCAGAACTCTAATCTTCTTTTGTCATGAAACATTTGTCATAGATTTAACCATTGCTAACTACACATGTAGTGGAACTATTTATAATCTAGGATATTTAAATGTTAACACATAAGAGGACTTTGTTTAAAACCTAGAGATGATGTTGTTTGGGAGATGAATTTATATCCACCATACAACACTCAAATAGGGGAACAAAGTTAATATCATTTCACTAATTATTTGGTTAGCATGCCTCTTTACATATAGAAAGACCAAGAACAAATGGCCTAATGCTTGTCTAGTATACCTATAGTTTCATAAAATTTTCAACAAAAACCATATTACATGACTATGTATCAGCCTATGATCCTAACAGAGCCACAAAGGTATAGAATGATAATTTTCTAGGTCTTATAAGAGGGAATATAACATGTCTTATAATCAAAATAATGATCAAGCCTCTTTTAGCAATCCTCATGTCATAGTACCAATGCCATATCAAGATATGAATATGTTTATCATATAATGAGGCCTCATGAAAGGCCACTTAATTAAAATGTAGATATCATACTAGGACTATCAAAACCTAGTGCATAACTTTAATCAAATGTCCATGGAAAATGTACCTCTTCTTCAGTCACTCCCTTCAATAGGAGTCTTATTTGACTTGACAGGTTAATAAAATCAAGGTTTTGACCCACTTATGCAAAACACTTTAGTAGACAAAATGTTCAATAACCCAAATATTGATGAAGTGTATTCTAATTCTATGTAGAATAGTGAGAAAAATATAGTGGGAAATGCATAAACAACATCTAATATAGATCAAAATGGTGTCACCACAAAAACAACTAGTCAACAACAAAATTTCCCTTTAAATAACACCATTATTAGCTCAAAAAATCAAGGAGTAGGAGTTTATACTTCTCAACCTAAAATAACTACCTCTAATCCTCAACTAGCTACTTCTTCAAGCACCAAACAATAAGGATTAAGTAGTTAGCCAATGACTAGTGTCATGCCACAATAAAATGTGAGGAATCTTAATCTTCCCCATTAGGTGATGAGTAATATTACATAATATTATGCACCATCAAATTAACCAAAATAGTGGAGGAAAAACATATTTCCACCTCAATATGGGGTAACTAATGTTCCACCTTGTCAAGTAGAGATGAACATACCTTTTCAATCATAGATTAACATGCCAATCCAAAATCAAATGATGTCTAACCAATATTATGATAGTATTGGTCAATGGTAGATGTCAAATATATAACATTAATCTACTTCCTAACAAGGATTCATACAATTCAGAGGTTCCAATGTTCCATAAGTTTATATTAGGCAATATTTGCCTTTTATGCCAAACATACCACAAGTTCAATAGCAAGGTCTTATTTCACAAGTTCCCCTCAATTAGCAAGGTATAAATAGTCAAAAAAATGTCCCTATTCAACCAATAGGCATAGTACAACCATATTCATCCATTACAACCTCAATATTCACAACATTAGGCCTACATACCCAACCCCAACTAAAATATCACATATAATATGTGAAATTTCAACAATCACACCCTAATCCACACATGCATATTCTTGGTCCATTCCCTAGCAAATACCATCATTTTACCTTGGTCAAAGTAATCCATTTTTGATTTCCCAACCATCACCTTAGGCCAATATTCTCATAAGTTTCCTTGAATAAGAGCTAAAAAAAATGAAGGATGCAATTGCCACCATCAAACCTAGGAAACAAGTCAAAAGTTTAAGTTAGATGACATGTTTTCTCACCCTTTCAACATGGATTACTTATAGATACCATTTACTCTAGGGTATGAACCACCAAAGTTTAAAAAATATAAGGGGAAAGGGGACCCCAAGGCCCATCTAATAAAATTATTTATTGTATGTCAACCAATGGATTAGGGTGACATCTACCTTTTTTAATTGTCTTTAAGAAGTCTTGTAGGAAAATCCATGGAATGGTTCTTGAAGTTACGAAATAATTAATTTTTTGATTTTGATGATCTTTCAAATAAGTTCATGTAATACTTCTCTTACAATCTTGAGCATGATATTTCATTTGTAGGCTTGATGTAAGAAAAAATAGAAACCAAGTAAAAGATTTTCAAGCTATATGCATCAATGGAGAGCCCTTGTAAGTTTATTTACCCATTTTCTACTAGATGAGAAATTAACCACTATGTTTACCAAAAATCTACATAGTGAGCTATCTTACTATTTGGAATTATAGTGTGCACATGCGTTCAAAGAAATCATTGACAAAGGTTTAGTGATTGAAAGATCCCTCATTAACAAAGGGATGATTAAAATAACCTATTCAAATGAGAATAATGGCTAGAATGAAAACCAAAATATTTTCCAAAATTAAAACCAAGTCTAAGTGTAAGCATCACAACTAACATAGGCTAATAACAATGATAGACCCAAGCAATTCAATCACAATAAAAATGTTGTAGGGAATGATGTAATAGATTTTCATCATGTACAAACCATGAAAACACCATTTTCTTAGTCTATTCTGCCTTTACAACTTAATCTTAACCAACGACCTCTTTAGTAGCTATAACATGTGCAACAAGTGTAATAGCTTAGACCAACATAGTAAATGCAACAAATAAAATAAACATAATAACTTTTACCTTTTTAAAACCCTCCTCCAAGGAGAAATGTGCCTACTTATCATGATTTTACTGACCTTAGAGAGAAAATTGAATCAATATTTCATAAGCTCACCATAGCTAACTTGATTAGATGGCCTATTTAAAAAGAGAGAGTTCATAAGGGTGTTGACATGCCTAATTGGTATAGGCTAGAATAATTATATAATATTCATAGGGTTAATGGCTATAATTTATAATGTTGTGTGTAAATTGGACATGTAATTCATAATATGTTGGAAAATGGAGAGATCCCATTGGATGATGGAGCTTCTACCTCTAATCAGAGCCTTGACATTTATTAGAATCCTTTTCCCCAACCTAATAACCATTAACCACAAAAACAACAATAACAACTAGTGAAACATCAACAATAATAATATCAACAACCAAGGCCAAACTAACAAAACTAATAGACTCATCAAAATCAATAGTAAAACTAATAACATTAAAAAAATGGACAAAAATAAGGTCAAAATGCTGGCAACCAACATACCTACCATGTAGTTTCACATGACTATAACTTGGTTGTAGGCCATATTGTAGGAGGTCACATTAATACCATTTACATTAATCTGAGACCAAATAAAAATCAAATAAGACCATTTTTAATCATACCAAACCAACCAACCTATCTTGATAATCTTTCCTTGACTTGGGACTACACACAAGTGAACCAGTGAGTAGGGGTTCCCATGTTTGGACCTTATACTGATAACTCATCATTATCCCATGACCAATCATAAGTGCATTGGTAATTGAGACTTATCTTATTTGGTCTCCCTCCACCATCATTTTCTAATAATAATGGTCATGTACCTAATCTTGATTATGTAATCACAACCTAGTGGTCAAAGAATACCATACTTGGTGCACAACCATCTACCACTTCACCCATCATCCAACCAACCATTTTTCCTTAGAATAAGCCATATACCACTATCTTAGAAAAGACATTTGAAATTGTGGAACAATTTCAAAAGATTCCAGTATAAATCTCCATTTTAGATCTGTTTCATACATCTACAATCTGTAAAAACATCTTGATGGAGTTCCTTGGTCAATCCACAATTCTAAATGACATATCTTCTAAAAAATTTCAAGATTTTGTTGGGCACCTAGATCCAAGCCAACAAGTAACCTTCAACCAAAGAGATATGTCATCCCTTGGCCCATTTCATAATAATCAATTATACGTTGAAGTTTACATAATGAGGCATAAATTGAAATGTGTCCTCATAAAAAATGGATCAAATTTGAATATTGTATCTAAATCTCATCAAGCTTCTTAGGTACACAATAATATATCTTCAAGGAAAAAAAATTACCATAAAATCCTATGACAATAAAGAATAAGAATCACAAGGCACCATTAGCTTGCTAGTTATAATTGGGCCCTTGACCCATGATACACTTTACCATGTGTTAGATCTTGATTTTTCATTTAATATAATTCTGGGCAGACCTTGGTTACATTAGATTCATGTAATCCCATTGACATTACATTAATGTATCAAGTTCTCCCACTAAGGAATGGAGGTTAGTATTCCAGGATATTTTCATCCATATGATCATTATAAGTATATATAGGCTAATTTCAAGAACTATAATAACCATTTTCACATGAATCCAATTTCTAATAAATACAAAGGGAAGGAAATAATTATTGATTTACTAGAGGCCAATTACATTGACCTTGATACCCTTTATTTACTTTCCCACATATTTCCTCCTAAAATTTCCAATCATTACACCATCCTAACTAATGTCCTAGGATAATACATGACCCATGACACCTTTCATATTGAAAAGCTTCCACATAACCCCAATTCATTTTGAAGACCAAAAGCTAAAACAATTTACATGGAATGGCAAAGAAAGGAAAAATTCAAAATGCATAGTCTAAGACTTGTCACTTTCATACCAGCATTTGGCCAAGAACAAGACCCTCTCAAAGGTGATGAATCATGGTTATACAATGATATATTAGCTAATTATTATAATAAATCCAAATATCCCATTCCTAATTAGATCATGGAGAACCAAGACTATGAAGGATGATGCCTCAAGTTAAATCAATAGGGAATACTTGAGCTACTTTTTATGACCAAGTATAAAGGAACCTATTGACTTGGATTTAAATTGTCTAGGAGTGACCCCACTATATTATTTGAGTTCTTTCACCAACAACTAGTGATGATGATGCCAAAAATAAAGTAGAGTTTGATCATAGTCAATTTAATGACTTAACCCAATCCCATTTATTTGAAAATAATGTCATTTGTACCCTTTGACCAATCATTCATCATAACCTACTCCCATTATATTATCCCCAAATGATAGACTGGGACCAATAAGAGTCCAACATGTCAGTTAATGAGTTTCAAAATGATGAGGCCTTTTGAGATTTTTTAAGCCTTAGGGACAATGTTTATTGGGAGACCACAAATCAAGTTTCTCAATTAATTTGGATCCTGAATCCTATTTTGGAAAGTGGGTAAACATTATTAGCCAAAGAAAATTAAATAAAGCATTGAGGTCCCAAAGTGAAAATCTATTTGAGGTACTTTCTAACTAGGGAAAAAGTATAGATAAAGGATAGTCTAGTGGTGTAAACCTATTTTAGGTGTCATTAGTTTGGGGTCTTCAACCTATTTCAAATATAGAAGAAGATACCACCAATGATGAACTTATCCATGGGTTCAAGTTTAGTATTGAAGATCAATAGGATTTTGATCACATCATTCAGGGAACCAACAATGATGAAATGGTCTATGGATATAAATTATGTATTGAGGAATAACAATCTTTCTATTGAATCATACAAGAGTTTCCAACTATTTTTTTCAGATGTACATATATCCCCTTAGGGGATTTTGATTCATCATGTCTAGGAGAACTTGAGGAACTAGTCCTAATAGAGGACTCTACTATTACAAACCAGTTCAAATCATTACCCACTATTGTTGGAGATAGTTTGACCCTTCTAGTAGAAGACACAAAAGGTCTACATTAGGACTCTAGATGACTCAAAATGGATTACATTAAGTGCATCCCTCAATGAAGATGAGCATGAAGTCTTCATAGTTATAATGAGGGAATTTATGGATATCTTTGAATGGGCCTACTCTGACATGTTAGGTTTGGACCCCACCTTGGTTGTTCACCACCTTGTGATACATCCTGAGGCCAATATTGTAAACATAAAATTATGAAAAATGCATCCTTGAATTTTTGTTTTAGTAAATAAAGAGTTGTAAAATCTTTTGAAATCAAGATGTATTAGGCTAATCAGCTATTTTGAATGGGTCTCTAATGTTGTTCCAGTCACCAAAAATCTAGAAAGAATTAGAATATGTATTAATTTTAGAGACATAAATAAGGCTTGTCACAATGATGACTTTCCTCTACCAAACATTGATATGATTGTTGACTCCACAAAAGGATATGAGATGCTTTCATTAATGGATAGTTTCTTACGCTATAATTAGATTATAATCACACAATAAGACCAACACAAAATAACATTCACCACTCTTAGAAACATTTTGTTATCAAGTTATGCCATTTTTATTAAAATTTAGGGGAAACCTATTAAATAATCATGATCATCATTTTTCATGATATGATGAATGACATTATCAAAGACTACATCAATGGCATACCATGGAAATTAAAAACTAGGGTCGATCATCCAATAATATTGAGGAGGATATTTGACCGACAACATGAATTTAAAGTCAATCTCAATGTTTAAGAAATGTGTTTTTGGAGTTACTTTAGGCAAATATTGTATCTTCATCATGTCTCAAAAAGGCATTGAAGTTGATCTAGCCAAAGTGTGATCCATAACAAAGATGTCACCATCAATCAATTTAAATCAGCTCTATAGTTTATAAGGTAATATCCAATCCATCAGATGCTTCATATCTGAATTGGTCAAAAATTTCCACCCATTTACACACCTAATAAATAAGGGTGTAACATTTATTTGGGATGATAATTTTTAGAAAGATTTTCAAAATCTAGAGGACTATCTTTCAAATCCACCAATTTTATTGCCTCCTACCCTAGGCAACCATTCTTATTATATCTAATAACTACTGAAAATGCTTTAGGGGAAATTATATCTCAACATGATGATAATGGAAAATAACATTCAATGTACTATCTAATTTATACACTACTCACATATGAACATAATTATACACCCATTGAAAAAGCTTGTCTAGCCATGGTCTTTGTAGCTCAAAAATAGTGACATTGCATGTTGAATAATAAAACCATGGTCATTTCAAAATAAGATAGACTCAATTATCTACTATCCAAAATAGATATATAAGGCCATATATCCAAATGGACCATGTTTCTCAGTGAGTTTGAGATAGAGTATGTGAACTAGAAATCCATCAAGGGGTAATTTCTTGTAGATCAACTTGTTAAAGCACCCCTTGTAGATATAGAACCATTAACATTTTAGTTTCCTAATGAATCCATTATGACTATCATTGAATCACCTATTGAGGAAAAGCATTGGAATTTGTATTTTGATGGATCATTTATTGTATATGGATTAGGGTAGGCATTTTATTTATAACACTATTGGGGGATATAATCCCTAAGTCATTTATAATAAGTTTTACTTGTACTAATAACATGGCCAAATATGAAGCACTCATCATATGGATTTGATAGGTAGTATAATCAAACATACATCATCTAAATGTTTATGGTGATTTTTGGTTAATCATCAACTAGGTTAAAGACCACTTTTAGACTAAAGATGATAAGATGGTTCCCTTTTAGGCTATAGTCGACACTCTAAAACAATAGATTGATAATATCTAGTTTGAACATATACCAAGGCCAAGTAAAAAAATAGCAGATGTCATGGCTACCATTGGATCTTTGATTCAACATGCAGACATAGCCAAGGAATACCAGTTTCTCATTGAAAATCTAATAGCACCAGATCATGAACCTTCAACTATCATAATGATATGTGATATTTTTGGTACCAACTCTACTTGGTATTCATACTTATAAACTTATTTACATGACCAAATACTACCACCAGACTTATCCTAAAAATAATCCAAAGCCTTCAATCACAATATCCAACATTATACCTCACTCAGAACAACCTTATACCACTTCAATTTTGATGGAACTCTACTTTATTGTTTATCTTTGGTAGAATCTACATAGCATTATGGGAATTTCATGATGAGTATGTGGTGTCCACACTAGTGGGGTAGTGTTGTCCAAAAATATCTTATGTACTAGGTATTACTGGTTGATGATGGATATAGATGTAATTACATATGTTAAAAGATGTGATAAATGTCAATGGCATGCCATTTTGATTCCTATCCTGACCAAGACTCTAAAACTAATGTAGACACCATGTACATTTTCTACATGGGGCCTCAATATAATTGGGAAGATAAACCACACCTCATTATATGTCCATAAACATATCCTTACCACCACTTAATATTTCACTAAGTGGGTTGAAGCTATACCCCTCACTTACATAACTAGAAAATAAATTTTCAAATTAATCTTCAACCATCTCATTTTCCACTATCATATCCCTTTTGACATTATATTTAATAATGGAAGATCATTCAAGAACAATGATTTCAAAAATCTATATGTTAAATATAAAATAAAACAACACTTTTCCATGGTATATTACCCTTAGGGTAATGACCAGGCCAAAACATTAAAAAAACCATTTTTAACATCCTCAAAAAGATTGTCAATGATGTCAGTCATGATTATCACCTTAAAATATTCAATGACCTTTGGGTATACTATACCAATCACCACACTCCCACAAGAGCCACTCCATACTCACTTGTTTATGGTACTAAAGCCATTCTTCCCATTAAGGTTGAGTTACTTCATTATGCATCTCTTTGAAGCATGCCCTAGATGTTGAAGATTATCAAGTAGCTTGCCCACAAGAGTTAGAGTTAATTGATGAGAAATGCATGGATGTACTGAATAATCTATAGGCCTATTAAAACCAACTTCATGGCCATTAGAATTGGTGCATGAAACATAGACAATTTAAGCTTGGTGATCTTGTCCTTAAAGAGAACCAAAAGAATACCATGGTTGAGAAGAAGCATAAAGGCAAGTTTAAGCCTAACTAGGTCAGTCCTTTAATCATTGTTTTAGACTATGGCATTAGATAATACAAGATCAACACAATATATGGGGATAAAATTGATGAGATGATGCACATTATACACCTCAATGGTACTATGATTGAGTGATTGTTGTATTTTATATGAATATCATTTCAAGTTTTACCTTATTATCAACATTCTTCTTTGTATCATAACATTATACCATCAAATCACTTTGCCTATCACTTATTCATTCTACTATTTAGTTATATCAACCAACATTTTTTGAATCCTAACAACCTAGCCCATTTGACCTTGGTTCATCCATTAGTTTCACATTTAGAATTAATAGTTAGATCAATTTTAGTAGTTTTTTCAGGTATTCTAGATATAGGACATATTTTGGAGTAGTAAGATAGAAGTTTTGGTAGTTGCATCCTTCATTTCTTGTCTATTCTAATCATGTTTATGTGAGCTTGATTATATCCACCTACATAGGCAAATCAGTTTCTCACCGATCTTGCTACTAATTTTAATTGCCTATGGGTAAATTAGTATCATTGATATGATCTATTATATCCTAGTTATAAAAACTTATGGGAAAACTAGGGGAAGTATTTATTTATTATTCCTTGACATAGCAGCTTACCATTCCTATGTTTTACTATGCCATTATACCAACTGTGCCTATTTTGTTTGAATTGGTTGTTACACTAGTCAGATTCCTTAGTTGTAAGGTAGAATTACCATGACCTAGGCATATTTTGGGACTATGTGGGTTGTGCTCAATTAATTTTTGGGTCATCTCCATCCCCTTTTTCACTATGCTTTCACCATTTTACAAACAACATTCATATTTCAATGCTTTCATCATTTTGTGATATCTGACCATTTAGTATCTCTTCATTCTCCATCAATTTGAGATGCTATATTAATTCCAAAAACATTTAAAAACCAAAAACATTGACCACTTATTTACCTTAAGGATTCTAATAACCCTTACTAAGCCACAAGAAATCATTTGTCACTTAGTTTCCCATCCTTTTTGGCTTTATCTCACTTGCTTGTTATTTTACAAGTTCATTCCTATTTATATGATCACATCCATCATGTTTGTTTTTTCATCACCATCATTTTTTATTCTATCAAATATCATAGTAGAAATACATTCAACCTAAAGTTTTTGTTAGATATATCATCCATGGAACTATGTAGGCAACATCCACTTGCCTAATGCATATGAAAATAGCTTAGCCACCACCTTCCTTTTCCTATATTCCCCCATTTTCTATCACATTATTTGTATTAACATTGTGACTAACCATTATTTAATTGTTTGTTTTCTTTATTTATGTGTTATTTTTGTGCCTACTTATCTTATTTTAGTATTGTTACCTCAATTTAGTTTATATGTATTCATTGGGTGATTATTTATGCATTATTATTAAATTCATCCATATTCATATGTCAGCATTGTCATCATGGTTTTTTTTCAAGTGAATTATTTTAATTTAAGTAATAGATCACAAGAGTTAGTCCTTATACATATTCTAACCAAGTCCTCATGGTGTTCTATCATGATACATACTATCATGTGTTATATCAAAAATCAGCTTTGATAAGTCTAAACAATAATGCAACATCGACATATCCTTGGCACTAGCACCAACAACAATCTCTATCTAATATAAATCATATCCCAAATATAGTAATTAAATAATAAAAAAAATTCAACCTCTGTTAGTTTGAACAAGCATCTCTCTACTAGCAAGTTGCCCCAATTTTTATTTATCCTTTGTATCAATTTAACATCATCATATTTGCCATCATCCTTTTAGATCATGTTTGCCACTATCAGGATCTAATGATTATAACCACCTATGGTAAAATAATTACACACCATCCCACTTGCATTCTCAATTATTTTAACTACCTTTTGAAAAATCATTATGCTATCACCAATTTGAGGGTTAATTATTATAACTACCTTTGGGCAAATAATTCACTTTATTCCTCATAACAAGGGCTTGGTTTCCATAATTAGGGTATAATAATTATAACTACCTTTGGAAAAACTATTATACACCATCCCACTTGTATTACCAATTATTGTAACCACCTTTGGGCAAATCATCATGTTTCTACACCATCATTTCATCTATTTAGTCCACTCATTTCCTTATTTTGAAGGACCATTTACTAAAACCCTTTACCAACTTCTCCCTTGAAGGGGTACCTTATAGGTCATCTATTACCATTGAATTTGTAAACATACAAGACCTTTTAATTTTTTGAGAAGATGTTACTATGCTTAAACCTTTCAATGCCTTCCTAAATAGGGGGAAACTGTAGACATCTAAAATTGTCCATTAATGGCTTCATACACAACATTAGATTAATTCTTACCAACCTTTTCACATATATCTTGAGAATTTCAAACATCTTAAATTTGGCTTCATAAGATGCAATTTGGCCTAAAAATCAATTAAATAGAGAAAATGCACACATCAATTAAATCAACACTTGGAAATGTTCAAATACATAAAAAGAATTAATTAACATACAAATCGTAATCAAATTCCTAAATTAAATTAACCATGATCAATTAAATGAATTATCAAAAAAAGAAATTCAAAAATAAAGAATATCCTAGGTTCTCATCATAACATTTGTGAGCTATCAATCGTTTGCAAATATCTCACCCATGCCTATTCATTTCTAATTATGATATTTTGACAAATTTTAACTCTATTGGGGTTAATTAAGAAAACTTAGGTTAGTATTTAACCTATTCTAATCCCTTTCCTTAACTTATAAATACAATACTTTGCCTATTGAATTAATAAGGTATTTTGGTGTAAAGTTATCATGCACAAATGACTTTAGATATTTGAGAAGAGTAGTGTTATAATGCATAAATCCATATAAATTAGTGTTATAATGTCAAAATCTTAATCCAAGCCTTCAATCAAACCATGAGACAAGCCAACCATGGTGCTAAGAGGAGATGGAGATAACCAAGCTCCATTGATGAAGACTTCTTGAGCACAATCTGAGTAAGCCAAACTAAGAAATATCTTGGAGCATTAAAATACTTTAAGGAAAGGTATGTTTTTTTCATTTTAGTTTTTCTTTGTTCATTTGTGTTTCTTCACCATGTTCCTCCCTTTTATTTAGGTAATGTAGCATTATGAATGTTAGTGCATTTTTTCATTGTGATTTGATTTTATTGTGGAGCTGACATATGATCTAACCACCCTTCTTGGATTCATTGATCACATGTTCTAGTTTTCCCTCAATAGGGGCCAAAAAATATGCCCCAAATCCATATTTATGAGTAATAATGTATGGTCTAAGTCAATTTCAAGTAAATTTTCATCATTTAATCCTTTCCATATTTGTGATATGTTTATTTATCCCCTATAGATTAAATGGGTTTGGAGATGAGTAAGATTTAATGATATTACCTCTCCAAGGTTGGGATGCTAAGTGGGTTATTTTTTAGGGTGTCCATACTCTTGAGGATTAGGTAGGGTGTTAAGCATCAATTATTGATATTCCCCCAGTGAGATTTATTGAAGTGTAGAATCAATAGAATCACTATTAATAATGTGGGATGAGTAGATTGTTGAAATAAATGATGCTTCACTTATTGATGATGATGTGGTTGAGTATTTTAGGGGGATTAAGGCATCATTAGGTTTATATGTTAAATTACATTTTTTGAAAGGATGAGGATCTGATGGGACATTATGGATTTTTCCTTCTTACTAGTATTTGAGGCATTAATGTAAGATGAAAGGGATGCAATACATAACATAGATCTACATGCATCTTAATAATATGTTATATTATAATTCCACATCTACCACATAAAATATATTAGGGAGGATATGTGCACCTACTTAGATAGGGAGGATGATAGTACCTAATGTAGGAGCTACAATGTCATTAAAAGCTCACAAGATGATTGGGGATTGGGCTATGATGGTTTTTGATAGATGGAGTTGTTTAGAATCATGTTATGAGATAATTTTTATACTATCTCCATTGTCAATCATAACCCTTTTGATCCTAGTTTGATTAACTTGGTTAATAATAAACAAATATGGATCTTGGTCTTCACCTATAGTGGGGATACTTAATAATCATGGAAGGTAATGGATGAGGATGTTTGTATATATTGGATAATAGTTGATAGAGTTTTGGGTTCATCTAGCTATGCCTAAATGGCCTATAATGCCTTTATCATATCTTGGTAGTGTTTTGGGAAATTTTGGATAAGTTATTATGAGTACATCTTCACGAGTAGTTAGTGGATTTGTTTCAAAAATGATATTTGTATCAATTTAGAAGAATTATTATTCTAATTTATCCTTAAAATGGATATTTTAGGTTTTGTAATGGATGGTTTTGGGCTACCTTTAGTTTATTCTAGAGCCTTTTATATGAAAATTTTGATATATATAAGGAAACAAAATTAAATTTCATTACCATGGTGGCTTTAAGACTTGTTAAGAAAGGGGGAATCAATAACTTTAATATGGGCTTGTGAGCAAGGGAGAACTTCTTTGGATAAGGATGGGTGTTTTCAAATATTCTTAATTTATATGAATAATGAGGAATATTTTGGAATTAAAAAGGTATGCCTTTGGGGATACATCTTTTGTTTACCTTAGGCATGAAATAGTACACTATTCTCCATCCAAGATTGAAATGTTGGAGTCATTAGATACTGTAGGAAGTGGATTGTTATAGCTCCTTATTATTAAATAAAACATATACCTTTAACAAACCTCTTGGAATTCATGTCCATTTAGGTGTGACAAAACTATTATAGCATAAAATTTCACCCTATATAATTCAAGTATAAATTCTCAATTTTATGATAACATGGAATTATCTCTAGGCATAGACAAGCTACTACAAGAGATAGATCTCTAGGCTTGATAGGGCTAGCTACATTGATTTATCTTTAAGCTCACACACTATACTATACTATTAAATATTGGGAGTGGAAAAGGAATAAGTAACCATAAATAAAAATAAAATAATGAGGGTGATACACCAAAGATAAGTCCACACAACACACCTATATCTACACTAAGAAAGAAGACTACGAATACTGACCTCAACTCTATATCCTTCTAACATAAATGTTTCTCATAAGGGTAGATTATTATGCATATCTAGAGGTGGGTAAAAATAAGGTCTGATACTAGACACTAATATTCACTCTCACATTTGAAGACACACTTAATAGACACATACACTTCATGAAACCTATTAGAAGATATATCACTCAAATAAAACATGCAAGAGCATAATGGAAGCAAGGAGAAGGCATTCATCACTTGTAAACCACATAAAAAATTTGAAATTATTGAGAAAGATATTTTTAAATAATAAATCAACTTTATAAAATTTTATTCAAAGGTAAATTAGGTGTTAAAACTAGTAGGGCTTCACTATACCAATTATGGATCCATTACAAATCCAAAAAGTCTTGAATATATAGAGCATAAGAGAGGAGAGAGAAGAAGAGAAGTGGAAGGGTCAAAAGTACAAGTGTAAAAATTTATAAAATAGTTAAAATTTAAGAGAATTAAATGGTAAACATGTTATGAAGGTCCTCTTTGAGAAATACCCATCATAAATATGACATGTCATTCAAGTTGGCATAGAGACTCTTCATGTTCTCACTTTGAAATTACCTTGATGATGAGGGGTCACTTGATTACTTTAAATAGAATTATAAGTCCTTGAAACATATTCAATAAAATTTTAGGTTGGAAAAAATATATTGATATTCATATATGGCTCTCTAACTGATGAACTCTCATTTGTCACTTGTCATTCACTATCTGCAGTCATTCATTAGCCTTCTAGACCTGGTTCATACACTTTTCACTTTGATGACTTAAAATTTTCCAAGGAAATGAATTTTATAAGTGTTATACCACTCAATCATACATTTTTTTATTTTTATTCTATCATATATATCTCCATGAAACTTTTGGATGCATCTCCAATGATCTTTTCTCCATCAGGTTCATACAAGGCTTTTAGGAGCGTTAGCTTGTTAACAATTATTCATAAAATATAGAATATAAAACTACATATAAATATATTTATAACAATTTAATTACCCCCCTAAACTATCCCTATCTTATTTAATAACCATTCATACCCTTCGCACAAATATGGGTAGAAGAAGATGGCTCTCAAGTTCTTGTAATGCATTTTGGGTACCCTTCAGAGAGGTTTAGGCCAAAATGGAACATTATATATTGTAATATACAATATGGTGGTTATAATTGACTCTACACTCTCCATTAAATGTATTTTAAGTATCTCATGGTCGTATGGATGAGTTTAGGCACTTATTGGTTGAGGACTAATTTTAGGCCTAGTAGACCTAGACTATATTTTTGTGCATATAGACACCTATGGATGAATTAATTACTTTATGGTCCTATTAAACCCTTTTTTCATAAAAATAAACTATATACCTCATGCCATAGTCATTCAAGTCTCTTTCATTTCATCTTTCTTCATTCATGTACGTTACTTGCAAGTTTACCTTAGCTATGGAGTGCCCTTTATCTGAGATAAAATAGAGGGAAATTAAAATATTAATATGATCATCCTAATAAAATTTAATTAATTTTTAGTTAATTATGAGAATATATACAAAATTTCAATGTTTGGTCACCTCTCTAGAGCTCTTTACACTATAAACCTTCAAGACTAGCTTTTGGGTCTGATGGCTGTATGCAGTGTTTTGATTGATTGAGGATGAGGTCTAAATCCTAGTTTTATCAATACATGATATTTTAATTTCATCTTAGATAATAAAATATAGTGTAAAAATATTATTTTTAGAGTGGTTTCAATGTGATCATCCATTCTATACCACTACCTATCAAACAAACTTGCACCTTTAATGAGTTTAAGCTAGTTTATAGATTATCAAACTATAGGTGTCAATCATGGAAGTAAAAGGGCCATTTTATATTTTTATATTATTATGAGAAACACATGTAAAGTGGAATAATATTATTTAAGTTATTTCAATGTGTTTATTCCATCTTATAGTTCTATCAACCAAGCTTGACCTTTTACTAGCCTAGCTAGTCTACAGTCCAAGTGAAACTATAGGTGGGAATATTAGAGGAGATAAGATGATATTTTAGGTGATGATACAAATTTTAATACTATATTTCATGATTTTTAGTTCCCATTAAGGTCATTAAGTTCATATCATACTTGGTTCAACTCATTTCTTCTTAGAAACCATGTTATCATGCCTCTCTATTATTAATGTACTCTAGGTCTACAGTCAAAGTATAGATGTTTTATTTGGGTAATCATGAGATTCCTATAGGTGGTCATATGTTTGAACACTATACTCATATCCTTACCTCTCTTCCAGTCACTAGATCAATCAAACTTTAATAAACTTTCCTCTTACTTTGGGATCATATAGTCATTCCACTATCATCAATATATAAGTCACTTGCAAGCTATAGGTTCATTTAGTCTTAAATGGGACTATAGTTTACTAAATGTCTACATTGAAAACTTTCTTGAATTGGAATATCATTTAAATTATCATATCTTGACCAAATAAACCTATTATGATGTTAAAATGTAACCTCTAGGATAATTTTATAGGAAAGAAGACATTTAGACTCACAAAAACCTCAAATTATTCATCATAAGTTGGAATTAAGTATGCTAGGATTTGTTTTTAGAGAAATTAAGGTAAACTTCTTCTTTGTCACTTTCTTGAACCTTGAGACTTTGAACTCAAGTGTGGATGTAGGTAATAGCCTCACCATTCAAACTATGATCCTCTTTATTCTCTCATACCTATTTAATGGTCTCAATTGAGTTCAAATATCTCCAAAACCCTTTCAATACTCTATTTCAATACTCCTACATAGTCTTATAGGTGGTTATCATATTGAAGTCTGATTATATATTAGAATTCCATCCTCAACTCTACCTAGTTTCAAAGCTTTGAGACTTCCATTGGTCTATTTAATTTTCATATACCATCACCATGCTTAAATAAGAGGTAAGACAAGTTCATTACCTTTTATTTAAAGGCACTGTGAGAAGACTAAACACTATAAATGCTAGAATACTATTCTACAGACCAATGATGTCAATATATGGATCAATGAGATATTTATTCTTATCTCATCAACTTAATAAATTAAAAACCTATTTAAAACAACATTAAAAGAGTGTAAATTTTCTAAAATACCATGTTCATTTCTTGGTTAACACAAACCAATACAAATAGATGAGAAATCAAAGCAATTAGGGATGTGTATGTAATTTGAAGTCATCAAAAATCTTAGTGATTGTTTATAGAGAATATATAACAAAACTATAAATTATTACCATGGAAAGGAAGTAGAAATATCTTAATAACATCCACCAAGTGCACTCATATTAACTCTCCTCCTTCTATCCATACCAAATGCAACCTGTTTGACTTGTTTAACATACCCAAGAAATCAACAAGTGAAACAAATTGGTTTTGTCCATTTTTGGATCTATTGAAGATTATTAGTCTTATAAAAGACTTTTGGGGATCTAAAAGTACCCTCATAAATTATTACCACATGCTAAATTTGTCACCAAGGTTGCACAACTACCTAAAATTGCCTATTTTTAGTTGATCTTCCTGGATGGATGTTAAACCTACAATTTATCAGTTTTAAAATAGTTTATCTAACCAACTATGACATATTGTACATTATATAACATTTTTCATATTTTTCCCTACCTATGAAATTTTATAATTCACCTAGAGTGATAAAAAATGTGACATAAAGGGATATAAGACAAAGTGAACAAATATGACAAAGACTAAACATATAATGTAAAAATAAAAATGACCATGTGATGATTTTATAACTTAGAAAGAGCCTATAGGAAGTTTGAATATATATGGGTTTTACCTAATTTTACCTAAGGTCAAATTTGGTAAACACTAGTGACATGGGTAATTTTCTTAGGAGGAGAGCTTCATCATGGGATATAAGGTAACATGCATTTCTAAAGTTCCTGATATGTTGTTGAGGTTCCTCCTTATTTTGAATTTTTTTTGAACTTGTATAGTTCACATTATGTCAAATAGGATATAATTAGGATAACTAGGTTGATAATTTAATTACATATTTTCTCATATGATATCATATTCTTATGTCCAGAGGTAGAAGCTTCAAAGTTCACCATACTATCCATGAGAATATGCACAAGGTTAGGATGGGCTATATTAAGGCATACCCCTAAAGTATTATACTATAAATGCTAGTGAGTGGGAAGCAAAGTGTCAAATGGTTTTGAAATAGGATAGCCAATTAAGTTGGTAATGATTTGTTGAGATGTAGTTGCATACTATACAGATATAGTGGGTAGGGTTTATTATTGAGATTGATTAAGATAGGTGGTTGTAAATGGTTGTGATGAAATGAGGTGTTGAGCAGTTTATGATGGAAAAAGTTATTTTTGAATAGGTTGACACAAAGGAATTTTTTATATGGGTTGTAATGGTTGAGTTAGGTTTGTTGTCACATTTTTTTTGAATATACAAAAGAGAGGAAATGATTGAGACCACTAAATTTTAGAGAGAGGAAGAAGATTGCTGAGTTGACATGAGTTATGGTATGGTAACACTTTGGGTTTAAAAAATATTTACATAGGGATTGCCATATACTAATGGTTGTTCATTACTTATAGGTTGTGACATGTTAGTATAAGAGGTTGTAATAGAACCCATATTAGGATTAAGAGATACTAGCAGTGGTTGATGAATAGAAGAGGAAACCATGGATATCAAATGTTATTTTCATCCTTTTGATGGAATTTCATATATGAATTTTAAATATTGGGCACAAAGAGGTATGGGAATATGTATATCTCGTGCACTGAATTGATGACTAAGGGTGATTGGATTACTATCCAGTATGCTGGAAAAGTTGGGATCTCCCTATGGATAAAATTAGGAATGCCCTCCTTAATGGATCTGGGAGAGCTAAGAGGACTTAGTGTATGTTAGATGGATGAAGATTATGTATGTGGATAATTTTTTTCTAGGATTGATGTCTAGTTAAAAACATGTAGTATTAGGTAAAAGAAACAAAGACAAATACAAAGTAAGATTTTTTTTCTCTCCTTAGTGAATATAAAACACATAATTTAATCAATTATTCATAATCATTTTTTTCTTTTCTTTTAAAATGGGGTGTTTGGATTAACAAAGGACCTATTAAAAGGTATGTTAAAGTTGGTTTCAAGTCTTTTTAAGGTTGGTATCCTCGATATACCTAAAGGTACATGAGGTCTAGATCTATGTTGGTAATGGTATGTGGCTTGATTTTTGGGACTATCCCTAAAATTCACAGTCCCATAATGATAATGGTTTCAGGTGCTTAGCCAATATATCATCAACTAATTCTTTATACTCATCTATAACATTGATTCAACTTTCCTCTTGGTGATGAAGTCCAAGTAAGTCCACCTTAGTAAGAATGTTATTGTTGCCTTTTTTTGATATTTTCATGGTTCGGTTGTGTGTGAAGGATAAATGTGACTATGATGATAAGTTAACCCTCATAATTATGTTTTGTATTA